>OY744549.1:24639883-25239883 GCA_963556195.1 Sepiola atlantica | reverse complement strand
CTTGTGAAGTATGTGGATCCTCTTTTACAACTAAACAAAGTATATTTATACATATGCGAACACATACTGGAGAGACACCATATACTTGTGAAGTATGTGGCTCTTCTTTCTCACGGAAAGATCATATGTTTCAACATATGCGAACGCATACTGGAGAAAAACCATATCCTTGTGAAGTATGTGGCTCCTCTTTTACAATTAAACAAAGTATGTTGCGACATATGCGAAAACATACTGGAGAGAAACCATATACTTGTGAAGTATGTGACTCTTCTTTTACACAGAAATCACATATGTTGCAACATATGCGAACGCATACTGGAGAGAAACCATATTCTTGTGAAGTATGTGGCTATTCTTTTACACAGAAATCACATATGTTGCAACATATGCGAACGCATACTGGAGAGAAACCATATTCTTGTGAAGTATGTTGCTCTTCTTTTACAATAAAACGAAGTATGTTGCAACATATGCGAAAGCATAATGTAGAAAAAACATATTCTTGTTAAGTGTGTGGCTCTTATACAAATAAACACAGTATGGTTATTCATATGTTGTTGTATACTGGAGAGAAACAATATTTTTGTGAAGTGTGTGGCTCTTCGAAAAATTAAAAAAATATGTTGTGACATATTCAGACACATACTGGGCAGAAACTATATTCTTGTTAAAAATGTGGTCTAGTTTAACAGAGAAACAACATATGTGAACGCATTGTGGATAGTAATAACATTTATGTTGAGTATAGTGTTTTATTCTAAAGAAATTCAATATGTTGCATGCGAAAACATATTTTATTTTAAACCATATACTTACGAAGTATATCGCTCTTCACTTTTACACAGATACACTACGTTTAAGCACAATCAAATACATACTGAATTTCTAGAGTTTGATTTACCTATTGGAAACCATTCCTGAGTGTCTTTGGTCTCTCTGTACTAGTGTTTTTTAGGACAAAATTACATTACCCTACAGGTAAACCCTGTCCAAATATTCAAAGGCCCCGTCGACACGGCTATACAGTGGCTTATACAAGGAATGGTGTACATTCACCAACTAATGTTAGCTCAAGTGAAATCACATAGCTGGAATTTCTACCAGACAAGATTAAATCCGGCCTTGGAATAGGGTAAGACCAAGAGACCAAAAAGAAGATACACAAAAACAGGGGAAATTGGTCAATTGGGAAGCGAGAAATTAATGGTTATGATTTCTTTACTACCTCAACGGTTAACAGGTAAAAGAGAACCTTAATGGAATATTCGATTTTCTACGTACTCAATATAGATATCAAGTGATAGCTTCAGAAAGGGGCTCCTTGATTTCTGAGAAATTCGACTGAAGTAAAATAAAATAAAAAAGATAACAGAAACTATATCCCTGTAAAGTATGTGGCTCTTCATTTAAAAACAAATCTAATATTTTGATGTTCAAGAGAAACCATATTCTATTAAAGTATGTTATTCATTCACAATATAACAGCATATGTTGCAACACAGGCGAACACATACATGAGCGAAACTATTATTTTGCAGTGTGTAATTCTTTTACACATGAACAACGTGGGTTTGTATGTGTAAACACATACTAGAGGAAAACGATTAGAAAAACTATTATTTTGCAGTGTGTAATTCTTTTACACATGAACAACATGTGGTGTTACTTATGTAAACACATATGAGATGAAAAGAAACTGAAATATTAGGAAAATCTATTTCATACTTTCAGTAATTATAGGAGCAACAGGACTATTGGAAAAAAAGAATTTCAAAAGCTATCTTGTGAGTATACCCGGTGAACCGAGTGCAAGAGAAATACAAACAATTGCACTTAAAGGGACGGTTAGAATCTTTAAAAATATCTTTAGGCTGGAGTGTAGAATGCCCCATATCCAGCAAAAACAGAAAGATAAGAAAAAAATAAAGAAGGAAAACCATATTCCAGGGAGTTGGAATGCAAGATATCAGCATTGCAAATAGAATAAAAAATAAGAAGAGCAAGAAGAACAAGCAGTTTGAAACAACCCCCAGGGGGTTCTATATAACTATCATAAGAGACACCATTACTGTGGAAAAACCATCTAAAAAACAAGACCTGGAAAATTACTGGCGACCTTTGAGTGCGAGGGAATATGCAATCAGGAGGCCGAGTGGATTGAGTACATTCAGAGGCTAAATAAGACCAAGCCCACAATGCCAATCCCAGTTATTACAATAGCAGCGACCACAAAAATCAAGCACGGTTTGCTAACCACAAGAAAAGTAGCATTGACAACGTCTCTAATTTTTTGTTGAAGCAGTTGATTGCACTCCATGGTCACTACAGTAAATGCTTCAACAGACTGCTGAGGGGTGAAGAGGCCACACCACCATGGTTCACCAAGAGAGATACAAGCCTTATACACAAAACAAAAGACCCAATGCCTAAATAAATACAAACCAATATGCTGTCTAAGTACCACCTACAAGCTCTTTACTGGCCTGGTATACGATAGCATTTACACGATCTCTCTTTTGGAAACTACCAAGAAATACAACAAGCTAGCTGCAATAAAAAATGCTTCATTACCAAGGACCAGTTATTAATTAACAAAACAATTTAAGGGGACTGTAGGAAGCTGAACACAGCATGGCTTGATTATCATAAGGCCTATGACATCATGCCTCACTCACGGCTACTGCGGTGTTTCTCTGTATACCAACCCAGTAATCAAACAAAATATGCCTGGCTGCTCACATACAGATGTGGCAAACCACCATATCACTAAGCCACAGCCATGGAATGATTACCATCCCTAACATCAATATCAGAAGGGGAATCTTCCAAGGTGGCAACCTATCCCTGTTGCTCTTCTGCATGGCAATAGACCCAATTAGTAAGCTTCTCAATAACAGGTGAGAAGCCTACAACCTTGGTCAGGGATGCCAGAGAGATCCATTTAAGAAAATCAACCACCTTCTCTTCATGGATGACCTTAAGCTTTATGCAAGATCTGACACTGAACTGCAGTAGCTCTTACAGGTTGTGCACACTATTCTCCAAAGACATCGGAATGAGATTTGGCTTAGACAAATGTGCCAAGTGCTTTCTACGGGATGAGAAAAAGATTCATACTGACAATATACAGCTAAATGAGGAAAATGGCATCAGAGATCTCGAAGAACAAGAAGCATATAAATACCTTGACATTAAGGAAAATGACACCATCCAATAAAATGTAGAGAAATGCTTTAGAAAAAAAACTTGATTAATGACAAGAAAATTATATAAAATTTAAGTCTGACCTTTCAGACACACCATCAGAAATCAATTTAAGTAGAAGAAAACATGGCTTTCGAAAATAATCATCTAAATTTAACTTTTATTCTTTCCTACAAAATGAAAATAATCTTTCTCAGATTACATAGAAAAAACTGAGGTTTTCCTTTTGTATTTGTAAATGAATGTGTCTATTTCCTTGCATGCTTTCTAGTGTTATCAAAATGTAATGCGATATTTTTAGTAACATTTTCAATTTGTACAACATACTCTGAAAAGTGGATAATAATTTGTAAACAAATATACATACTATTGATATCAGATGGAAAACGAATATTTTTAAATAGTTGTTTGATTGTATTAAATTGATGAAAATGTTATTCTGAGATGAAATCGAGGCGAAGAGACTATGTCATGTAAAACCCGTTCCTCCTTATACAATTTGGATACTTAATCTACAGCTGGTCCCTAATTACTTTATGAAATATGAATTTTCTATTGTTTCTCACAAAGTGGCAGGCAAAAACTTTTTTCTATTTTTACATTTTTTGAAAATTAACTTTCATTTAAAAACACATAATTTTTAGCTGTTGACATTTTTCTTGTATTAAACCAGTTCGGAAAATTAATCTGCATTTTATGGAGTAAAAGATTTAAATTAAAAATATTTTTGCTTTTCTATAAAAAAGTCGATTCCATATTTTTGTGAAATATGTCAAACAAGATGAGACTAAAATCGTGTTATGTAAAAAATAATTACACCGAATGTCGAACGAGGGAGCGATGAGATCTGAGAATTGGTTAGTTTATTTAAAACATATTCGGAATAGTACAGTTTATGTTTGTCTCTCAAGTTTTTTTCTCTCGCTCAGCTGTCTTCGGTTTATTTAGACTGCGTCGTACTGCTTGCATCTGCCGCTGGACTGAATTAATCTGTTAAATTTGGCGTTATTTCACTTTTCTATTTCGTTAGGTAAATCCATCACAAAGCAATAGTGATATTGTATTTTCATTGGTGTGTAAACACCTGTTGTGTAAAATTGCATGAGTGGATTTCCTGAGTCACCTAATCTGACCCCTATGACTATCTGGGTCGACGTGTTACTCCTTATTTGTGTTGTGCTAGTTAAAATTTATGGTTTTATTTTTCAATCCGTGAAACGTGCCAACAAATTCCGCCTTCTGGTAAAAATGAATTGTAATAAAGCTTTGTAGACTTATTACAAAGGTCAATGATGCCCTCACAAGGATCATTAATCGTCTAAATCAAAACAAATCATTTTCTTTCTTACAACGATCGTCACGATTAATGCGTTTGAATAAAAACAAATCTTTTTCTGTCTCACATTGGATCAATTGAGTCAGTTACTCAAACAATGCAATACTCGATACAAACTTAACAGGTGCTTTTCTGTATATTGATTAAGTTAAGTGAAGAATTCAAACTATGATAAATCTTAAAAAACAACTTGCATTTCTAATACACAGAACGCTTATAAAAAATCAAATAACAGCGCTCAACCAACTGTGAATACGTGTCGTTTTCTTATGAATGTGGCATTATTTACTGGCCACAAAGCAACATCAATAGTCTTGAGACAAAAATAGGAAAGCTGGCTCTACTTAAATCATCTACTGATATCAATGTATGGACAGGTTATACATACCACGAAAGAAAGACAGTTTGGGTTTTATTGAAATACCCATGCATAGTGAACATCAATGGTAAGCGTGGAACAATATATCAACAGCTCTTGAGATAAAAAATGAGAATGATAAATGAACATCACACCTAATACATACCTGAGTTGAGTTCAACAAAATTTGCCAAAACTTTCAGTGGAAACACTAGACATCACTGCTGAAGAATATGACAATCCATCAACCCTGACTGCACAAAAGAAAATAGAGGAGTACCCGGAAAAGGATCTGAAAACAAAGCTAGAAACATGGCGACAACATAAGATAGCAGGTAAGTTTATGGAACAACTTATCCAAAGTTACATAGATAAATACATTTCACTACAATGGCTTAGGAATGTCAAAGTTGTATTTTATGAAAAATGGATAATTATAGCCGATCAAGTCTAGCGTCTACCCACAAATAAATTCAAGAAAATAGCTGGTCTACAAAAAATTGACTAGTGCAGAGTCTCTCATTCAGACGTGGAAAGTCCCAGTAATGTGATATCTTGATTCACGATCCTTTTGTTAGATGGGCATTACACTGTCAGTTATAACAAATAGGTAATACCTCCACTGGAAGCTCTGAGGAAAGATGCAACATGACAGATCGTCGAACATGTGGGCACATAAACATTCACCCATAAAAAAATAACGAAAAGTGACAGTGTTCTATGCATTCAAATCCGGTATTGTCATATGGAACAAACTTGCAAGGACTGCTCTCATTGATGTAACTCACGAATGAGAATGTATCTCAATAGAGTCGAACGCTTAAAAATTACGAAATATCAGGACGTGAGGAATGACTTTAAAACAATATTCCCGGAAAGAAAGAAACCGTATACTGGTTTTTGTAGGGGAAACTGACCCAATAAAAACAAGTTAAACAAAATACTCTCATTGGAAGATCAAACTGCAGAGAAATGCAGATAGCAGTACTTCAAGGGACAACATCTATCCTTAAAAGAGCTATTGGATATGAATTTAACTCTCGGTGGCCCTTGTTATTTCTTCAAGTTTAATGAAAATATTAAAAAATGTGGAAAACTGAATGCCTACTAGACACCACCTTCAGGTATCTTCGATCTGTATGTGCAAGGGTTTGTTAAACAAACTTGACATAAAGATACTTCTTATATGAAGTAAACCCTTAAGAACTATTCACATAAAATGGTGTGATGTCTCATCAAAAATTGCAACACGATCCATAAGTGACTGATATATTAATAGACGGTAGTTTTGAATAACCAATACATCGTTGGTAATGAAGAATAATAAAATATGAATAACAAGACTAAATACTGGTAGTCCCGCACCAACGTTAAAAAGGGGACCACACCAAGGTTAACACATTAAGTGGGAAGCGGAAATCAATAGTATAAACCTTCCTGCCTCTGAACGGGCACTCAAGCCATGAAAGATTCCAACCAGCGAAAGCCATAAGGCCTTGCGTTAAAGATCCTAGCCCATATGAAGTAACTAAAACCTGAAAAACGAAAAATAGGAAGCTTAAAAGGTCAGCCATTGTGTGTTGCAAAGCAGAAAGTACTATTGTTTTGCTACCACTATTCTAAGTTAGCAAAGTGAAGTAATTCATGAAACGAAATTCTGGCCAAGAAGAGTAAATAATCTGCCCTGTCTGAAGAGAACAAAATACACCGGTTGCACATCTACGATCGCTTTTTTAAAAAGAAAATGAAAACATTATCGTGGAAAATGTAGCCCTAAAATAAAACAGAAAGTGAATACCTTCAAATCCAAGTAGATAGAAACTAAACAGAGGCAAGAGTCTAGATGGGAGAGGAAAGAAAAGTGAACACTTATAAGAGGGGGTCATGTTATATGCTCAAGTCAAACATACCAAACAAAACAGAGGACAGAGACCTGGATGAGGATATTCTACCACTTCTCTCTAGCTCAGAGAAAAGTTCCACCTTAGAAAATAACCTGCCAAAAACATAACAGTATGAACGGAAGGTGTTAAATAAGGCTGAGCTAGATTATATGAAAAGAGAAATAGTATTCTTTATAGAAAGCAAAAAATCATTTGGACATTTCTGTCAAAATTTACATCATTAATCAACACACTGCACTCAAGGTACAGCTAGAACTACACCTACAGTAACCCGTTGATCCAGCTGAACAATATTGGCTCGTGACTCCCCACTAAAGATCGACGTCATTTCTACCCACTCCCTGTCGTGACGTCACCGATGTTGGTCGTTCCTGAGTTTCATGACGTCATTGAGGTTAGCCGTTGCTTAGTTTCAGTTGGTAACTCTGTACCAGCTGCAGAAAAAGGTTGCTGCGTTGATGACTGTACGTGTTGAAGGTTCTTGGTTCGTTAGTTATCACTTTCCCCACGTTGTAATTTGATCAAGAGGGTAAACGGCAGTGCTGGTCTTCAAAGGTTTTACCTCTGGGGGGGCGAAGGCAATTTCAAGCCAAAAAAAGAAATGAAGGACAAATCCGGTTGTTGATTTTGTATTTAAAAATTATTGGTTAAAAGGTAATAATTGTGAAGTTTTACTGTTTGTGTTTTACGCTGGCGATTTTTTTTGCGTTGACGATTTCAACCATAAGTCTAGGGTCTGTCCCTGACTGATGTAGATTCGATGAGCAATCAAAGCGGAGTCTCTGAGTCCCGTAACGCTTGTGAGCATATTGAGAATCGGACGTATATGACTCCGCTTCTTTCCCAACAGAATAAAATCAACAATTCCCAATTAATACACATTATCGTCTTAAGTTTTTATAAGGATTCCCATTTAAATCTGAGGGAATCTACTTCCCTGACTTTTGACTGGTTAATAGGATTCTAACCTACTTTTTTCTGTATTTTTTATTTGTTTTTATACCTTTCACTGTTACCTTAACAGGGGAGGGTTTTCTCTCTCCTTGAGACATATCTGGTGCCCTTTTTTCTGTCTTTTTCATGTTTTATTACCTCCCACTGTTACCTAAACACGTCGAGCCATATCTGGATCATTCTAAATGCGTTTTACAAAATCCATTACTTACAATAATTTGTTCATTTCATATTATCAACTTTTAACTATGGGGAAATGTCCTCCGACAGTCACTTAATCATTAACCCCTGCTCAGTCACCCGCGCTCGACGATGAATGGGTCCCTTAATTAACTCTCCACCGATTACGCTTGCCGTTATCTACAAGGATGTATTTCATGAAAACTATTTTCTCGAACTAATCCGCATTTCTCAATGCAACTTTACTTACTTTAGTAATTAAACTAAAATGGCATGTGATGATCTCGGCAATGATTTGCTATATCTGGATTGTTTCAGAGCCAATTCAGTATTTTCCATTTCTCTGTTTATACATCCTAATTATCGGTAAAAACGTCCTTTGTTTTTTTTAGTTACGGAAGCCAGGTGACGGGTTCCGATTAGTGACCGGCTACTGACTGATTTGTTGGTACAACGACTTGACATTGATGGATGTCAGTGACCTTATATCCTTCATGAATTATTTGTCACTTCCACAATGCCAAAGAAAACAAAGCGACTCTTTTCTTTCTTATTGGAGTTTTTTTATTTTTCTGTTCTAGTTAATAATAACAAAAATAATTTGCCAGTCTCAAAAGTAAAAACTAAATTCTAGGTTTGAATGAAACATTTTCCGGCTGATAATATTGCCACACATTACCAGGATCCCATTTATCAAGTGACTCACCGACAGATCTCCCACAACCATCAGCTTTCTATTTACAACCACCAAATTGCGATTCACTGAACCCTAGTTCTTCCTCACCACAATCACCGAGACCACTGCCCATGACGTAACCATAATTATTACCTATGGAATTGCTGGAGACAGATGAGAGACAATTGGCCCTGGAAGAAGAACTTAATTATACGCATAAGTAAGTCCAGATGATGAGGCTGGCGGAAAAAAATTAACTGACGGAAATGTAAGCCTCAAGAACTACCAATCTTGCAATCAAGAGGCCAAGTAAATCTTGAATATAGCTCAACGTAATGAAAACAAGTCCGAAATGGTAGAGCCAGAGATAACGCCTAGAATGATGTGGCGAGAGTGTGATCGATTCCAGAATCACAAAAAAAATGGTATAGATAGTTTTTATGTTGAATTCAAATCAGACATCGCATATTTTATCTGAGAAGTAAGAAGCTACTTTCGATTAGGAGATATAGTTATAAAGTGGAATTTTTAGTGAAAAGTTGTGTAGCTATATGTGTGTTTACATTTAAATTCATGCATGCCGGTACAGTCGGGGAAACAGCAAAGGGACAAAGAGTTCAAAGGGTTGGCAGTTCGTAGAAAGAAACAATTAGAGTAGAAAGCTCTCTGCCATCTGGGGACTTCCAGGGAACAGGGGTTAGGGCTTGGTGGATAGTGAGGGACCATATTAAATTAGAGACTCTTTAGAGGACTTTGTCTAAGAGGGAGAGAATAGTTGATATTCTACCAGCCTAGATGTGACAACAATACTTCATGCATGGATGGTAGATTTTTAGAGATTCAGGACACTGGCAGGTGTAAGAATTGTTATAGCACGGTAGAAAAAGCACACTTTCATATCAGCAGCCTTGGTAATGTCTTAAGGTTATTTGTTCCAATCCATATTACATGTGAATGTTAGGCCGATGAGTTTGAACGTCGGGTAAGTTGTTATTTGTAATGACAATTGGTAGTTTACAAGGTTACTTGTAATTGTTATAGGAAAGGAGCTTTGTCTCCGATGCATTAAATGTTACCATCCATATATGTACCCATTCCACTACAGATTGTCGTAACTTTCTAAGGATTCGGCTATTGTTTTGAACATGTGCACGTCCGGTTTCCTCACATGTTTAGAGTAGAGCTTGATATCAAAAGCAAATATACCAATATTGGAGTTGTTATAAATGAGACAACTTTAGCGGTACAGCAAACTTTTGCTAAAGGAGGATGCAGAACCATTTATTGATCCCCCACGCAAATGCAGCATCCACCTCAAAGACAAGCTGAAATAAGAGATAGGAAAGCTGATAGAACAAGACGTGCTAAAAAAGGTTGAAGAGCACACAGACTGGTGCTCCAGCCTGGCCTTCAGTATGAAAAAGGACGGATCCCTTAGGATATGCATCGACCCACAGAAACTTAATTCCAGCCTGAAAAGATGCCCCTACAAAATACCAACAGTTGAAGAGCTGAATCCGAAATTTGTAAAGGCAAAAGTGTTCAGCAAACTTGATGCCAAAGCTGGGTATTGGTCAGTCCACCTGGATGAAAAATCCCAGTTGCTAACGACGTACAGGACTCCTTTCGGGCGAGTTTGCTGGAAACGACTGCCATTGAAGGTTTAGATGGTGTAGCTTGCATCACAGATGATGTAGCAGTATACGGGGAAAATGATGTGGAACACGACAAGAATCTGCACAACCTGATGATACGAGCAGCCGAAACTGGCCTCGTGTTTAACAGCGAAAGATTTGTCATCAAACAACCCACTATAACGTTCTTCGGGAACATATACACATCCACCGGCATCAAGCCAGACCCAGCAAAAATATGCGACATACAAAAGATGCCAAATCCACAAAAAAAAGATGAACTACAGCGCTTTCTCGGAATGCTGAACTACCTCTCCCAGTATATTCCAAACTTTGCTGAAAAAGCACACCCACTACGTGGTCTTTTGAAATCACAATCACCATGGGTGTGGGACCCAGATCATCACAAATGCTACGATGACCTAAAAGATATGATCACTGCTGATGACCTATCATACTACGACCAAACAAAACCAATATCACTGAAAGTAGACGCCTCACAGAGGGGTCTGCGAGTAGCACTGATACAGGAAGGAAAACCAGTGGAATTTGGTTCCAAAACGTTGACCGACTGCCAGTCAAAATATATCAATATCGAACGTGAAATGCTAGCAATTGTGCATGGTATACAACGTTACCACACATACCCGTATGCAAACACATTCACAGTGATCACGGACCACAAACCATTAGTCACTATATGTGCAAAACCTCTGCATTCTGCACCACCGCGTCTACAGCGCATGCTGTTAAAAATACAAGGCTACAACTTCAGAGTCATCTACCGCCCTGGCAAAGACATGATCCTTGCAGACTAAGTCGATTACCCAACCCAGAAAATAACAAAATAGTCGAATTAGACGAAAGAATTGACGGGATAGATACAGAACCTGATGACGAGCACCATACAATTGCGATCATCAACTTCTCAACAGAAAAAAGAGATCTGCTATGCAGTGAGACAACGAGAGACAAAACTTTGAACCTTGTCAAAGAAATTGTCTTCCAAGGATGGCCAGAAACTATCTGAGATGGGCCAGCTGACATTCGATCACATTGGTCGTTTCGAGATGAACTAGCGCTTGAAGCAGGAGTACTCTTCAAAGGACAGCAAGTTCTAATTCCAGAGTCTATGAGAGATGAGATTCTGTACCAGCTCCATCAAGCACATCAAGGTATTGAGAAAACCCGCCGCCTTGCCAGAGAAAGCGTATATTGGCAAAATATCAACAAGGACATAGAGAAGATGTGGCGAGCATGCCTACTCTGCCAGGAACATCAAGATGCAAACAGACAAGAACCACTCGAACCTCACAACATTCCATCATGACCATGGAAATATATCGCATCTGACCTATTTGAGATCAATGGACAGCAATTCCTGTTAACTGTTGATAGATACTCAAAATACCCTGTCGTGGACGAAACGCCCACACCAATAACCAGCAAGGCAGTAGTTGACAAAATAAAAAGCTACACATCGCTGTTCGGACGTCCCGATGAGATAATGACGGACAACGGTCCACAATACACAGGACAAGCTTTCCAAAGTTTATCACATCATGGGGTATTAAGCATGTCACTAGCTCACCCCACTATGCTAGAAGCAATGGATTCATTGAGAGACATGTGCGATACATTAAGTCCACAATCAAGAAATTCCTTAAGGATAAAGGTGACATCCCAATAGCATTACTGCAGATCAGAGCAACACCTATAGACAGCAAATTACCATCACCAGCTGAGCTACTATTCGGACGGCCTATAACAACAACACTATCCAGCCGAGTAGAGCCTGGAAAGGAAGAACACCGACAACAACTAGACGAAAGATCGACAGTAATGAAAACAAACCACGATCTCAATAGATACACTAGAAACCTACAACCACTGTATCCAGGCCAACATGTGTCAATAACAAACAAAAATGACAAAACGTGGCACCCTGGAAGCATCGTCCAGAAGGATGGCAACCCAAGGAGCTACATTGTGGAAACTCCAAATGGAACAAGACTCCGCCGTACCCGTACTCACCTACGTGCTGTACCAATACAGACAGTGAAGAAGAAAGTACACTTTGCTGATCCAACATCAAGGATGGTACAATGTAATGACCAACCCAATACAAATGACGGCAGGAAACAAACCACCATCCCACACGATGATGGAGAAATCACACCAAACGAAGACCATATACAAAGAAACTCAACCCACACTAGATCAGGACGAGTCATAAATATGCCAGCCAGATTCAAGGACTCTATATAATCATAAACATTTCAGACATAATCTATGACTACTCAACAAATACCAGCACTACAAGACAATTACAGAACAGACAATAATGCATAAAAAACAATCACTATATCCTTATCAATATATCAATTCAGACTCATACACTCATATGGACATTACTAAACAGGGAGGATGTTGTGATATATTATATACTAACCATCTGCGTACTAATACATAAGAACTATTTAGAGGTCGAACGTCTCCATAACCTCACGTAATAAACGTATGTAAATTCTCTCCTCATCCAAGCCTTTGTTATTCTTTACCAAATAATATTTCAATATGTTTGTTTGCATTTAAATTTATGCATGCCGGTACAGTCGGTGAAACAGCAAAGGGACAAAGAGTTCAAAAGGTTGGCAGTTCGTAGAAAGAAACAATTAGAGTAGAAAGCTCTCTGCCATCTTTGGAATTCCACGGTGAATGGATAATATTTAACTGATTGCAGGAGTGGTCGGATGTATTTACGTTGAGGGGAACCAGAGCAGCAATTTTATCGGAAAACATTCCATTGAAGTACTTGTAAAACAAGCTCAGAGAAGCAACATTGCGGCGATGGAACAGGGGTTAGAGCTTGGTGGATAGTGAGGAACCATATTAAATTAGATACTTTTTATATAGACTTTGTCTAAGAGGGAGAGAATAGTGGATAGTCTACCAGCCTAGATGTGACAACAATACTTCCTGCATGGATGGTAGAATTGTAGAGATGCAGGATACTGGCAGGTGTAAGAATTATAGCACGGTAGAAAAAGCACACTTTCATATCAGCAGCCTTGGTAATGTCTTAGGTTTATTTTTCCAATCCATATTACATGTAAATGTTAGGCCGATGAATTTGAACGTCGGGTAAGTTGTTATTTGTAATGACAATTGGTGGTTTACAAGGTTATTTGTAATTGTTATAGGAAAGGAGTTTTGTCTCCGTAGCATTAAATGTTACCATCCATATATGTACCCATTCCATTACAGATTGTCGTCACTTTATAAGGATTCGGCTATTGTTTTGAACATGTGCACGTCTGTTTTCATCACATGTTTAGAGTAGAGGGTGATGTCATAAGCAAATATACGAATATTGGAGTTACATTATGATGTATTCAAAGAAGTTAAGAGAACACAAGTGTAGGCGTGAGATATAGCATACTGACGAGAGTCAGGTTTTATTTAGAGTGAAAAGTGAAAGTGAAAGTGAAAGTGCATGCCAGGAGTAGACAAATAAAAAGGGTTGGATGTTGTATTGTACAACATACATGTAGGGGGATTACAATGTTACATTCTCCTTTTTATAGATGAGGAGTGACCTTACTCTATGGATTTACATTGTTTAGCTAGAACTGCTATCATTTAGTATAGTCTTCGGGGTATGCTGACCTTGCTATAAGTGTAAGTGCGTGTGTGGGTCCTGACATGGGATTTGCTTTAGATAGATAGATTCCCTAGTGTCGGTTGCTTGGTGTGGTTAGCAGGTGTCTTGTGTCCAGTCGGTGAAGGTAGAGGGGGGCGGAATATTTGGTGTGTACTCCATCGCTTTCTGTGGTTGTTCTAGCTGCCGAGTGGCGGTGCATCCTGTCGCAGGTGACGCCTATTGCGTCAGTAGCTTCCGCTAGTTGTCTGGACCTTGTAGTAACGTTCATCTAGGCGTTGGTTCAGAACATTTTTCTCATAGACTGTCATATTTTTTGTATAGCCGCATCATAACGACATTTGCCTTAAGTCAATGCCGGTAAGGCTGTGTGTTCGACGATTGTAGTACTCTGCCGTGGCCACCGAGAGTTACTACAGGCCAAGCAACTAACTTCCTGCCCCCCTCTGACGTCACTGACTTCCGTGTCAAAACAAGGACCGTAGTAATAACAATAAGAAGGCATTTCGACTTCTCCATTCACTAAATAATCCATCAAAATTCAGGAAATCAACCAATTTTAATGAAATTTTCAGGATTTATTAATTAATTATCACGGAATATAATAAATCCATTACTTTATTATAAAGCTTGGTGCAAATGTATTATTTCTTGTAAACAAAAAACACCTTTACTAAAGTTATTCAAAATATCAAAACATGTTGAACATACGATATTGTAAATATTTAAAACAAAGCATTAGAAAACTTTAAAAATTGCATGTAAAAAAGAAAAGAAAAGAACACGATTCGATTCATCTTGAAACTCATCTTTATTCAATATAAATTTAAAGAAAATAATAATTCACGATCAAATACTTCAAAAAACTGAATTATGAATTACCATTATTTAAACTTCTAACCCAATCAACCGTAAGTAATTCAGACTTTGAAATTTGCTTAAAAATTATACAAAAAAAATTTTCAATGTTAACTGTTTGTTTAATAATGGAATCAAAATTCAGGAAATCAACCAATTTTAAAATAATTTCGCGCTTTTAAAAATTTCATTTCATAATTCACAAAGTTAAAATGCCTACTGTATATGTTTGGATTTCCAAAAGAGAAATAATTACTGCAAATATGGATACACGTAATAATGTTTACACCGACTAAATATAGTGTAGTAAGTTTGAATTTTTTTAAATTATATAAAAAATCAAGTCTGAATTACTTATTCATTATTTGATAAAAAAAGTAGTGTTCCATTTTTTTTTTATTACTTTTTTTTTCGATGTCTTAAGTGTAGCATAGTTTATCTTTTCTCTACTTTTGTAGATTAAATAAATGAAATAACATCATATTTAATCAAAATTTTCATAAAAAATATTAATTAAACAATGCTTTATTCAATGATAATATCGTTAATTCTTCGAGTTATACTGATTTTATTAACAAGAGTGTAGGGGCATTTTCCGTAATATATACGAAATAGTTTGTTTTTTTTAATATTTTAAACATATACAGATCTTATTTTCATTTTAAAAAATCATGGATTTTTTTTATATATATAAAAATATACGTTTAGTAAAGGTGTATTTTGTTTTAAAAAAAATAATACATTTTCACTAAGATTTTTTTTAAATGTTTCACTATATCTCCTGTGCTTGTTTATTAATAAATATTGAAAATTTCATTAAAATTGGTTGATTTCCTGAATTTTGGTGAATTTTTAAGTGAAGGGAGGGTCAAAATGTTTTTACATTTTGGGGATCGGCCTTTGATTTTGCACGTACCTGTCTCTTAATAGCAAGATAGGAGTTGGTGATTCCATTATTAAACAGATAGTTAACATTGAACTTTTTTTTTGTATAATTTTTAAACAAATTTCAAAGTCTGAATTACTTACGGTTGATTGGGTTAGAAGTTTAAATAATGGTAATTCATAATTCAGTTTTTTGAAGTATTTGATAGTGAATTATTATTTTCTTTAAATTTATATTGGATAAAGATCAGTTTCAAGATGAATCGAATCGTGTTCTTTTCTTTTCTTTTTTTACATGCAATTTTTAAAGTTTTCTAATGCTTTGTTTTAAATATTTACAATATCGTATGTTCAACATGTTTTGATATTTTGAATAACTTTAGTAAAGGTGTTTTTTGTTTACAAGAAATAATACATTTGCACCAAGCTTTATAATAAAGTAATGGATTTATTATATTCTGTGATCATTAATTAATAAATCCTGAAAATTTCATTAAAATTGGTTGATTTCCTGAATTTTGATGGATTATTTAGTGAATAGAGAAGTCGAAATGCCTTCTTATTGTCATTACGACGGTCCTTGTTTTGACACGCAATGCAGTGACGTCATTTTCTAGCCAACCGGCCTGTAGTAACTCTCGGTGGCCACGACTCTGCCCGAATATACAAATAGATTTCGTACGTCTCATATTTTTATGCATGTAAAGTGTGTGTAAGTACACATTGCGGAATTTGTCTCAATTCGAAATATCAGAGATGTTAAGTAATTTTAGAAATGAATAATATTGCATTAATATTAAAAAAAAAATCCCAACAAATAGAGTGGATGCTATGACCAAAAATCGAAACCTTGAGATCTTCATGAATTCAAACAGGGTGTCTGCTGTAATAATTAATTTAAGGCTATTACACATTTACATTGGCAAATGCTAAACATGTGTACTTTCAATAGTGTGTATGTTTTCAGGCACATTTTTAGCAAAAATAGTAAAATAAAGTTTTTATTTATAGTACAACCTCTAAATACAATGCAAAGATGAAGCGAGATACAAAAATTCAAATTGTGCAATATTTTGTAAGTTCTTAAATAAACTTGAAATCCATAATCACACACAAAAAAGAAATATCTTTGTTTTAATAACAACATTACTGAAAACTAATACTTTTTATTATTAACATATTTGGAAAAATATAATCCAATGCTATTTAAAAGTAAATGCCACAATATTAAAAAAAATATATAACAATTACATGAAAAAGCATATCAAAATTAAACAGTTAATTTATTTCGTCTTAAAAACTTTCCAATTACTTCCGTTGTTTTCTGCAATTTAGGTATGACACCCGCACAAAACCATATGATATGACTGATCAACTAAATAACCACCATTCAATCATTCGTTTTTGAATCACATTTGATTGTTTAACATATACGTAGATGCTTTTTCGGCTATTACTTCACGGCATCTCCATCAGCATTGTTATTAGCGAATCCAGTTTGAACAATCTTTGGTTTTCGAGATGTTAATATTTCTATGATCACGAGCGATGTAAGATATGGAGTGGAGACTGAGGTGATGGAAATTCCTTAAATGATCAGTTAAGACATCGCCGTTTTCATGTTTTTGATGATGATTCGTTGATATTTCAATCTTGCATGTTTTGTATGTGGTTTTGCTATGCTGTGATTACCCTTCACATAATGGCGACATGATTACATCAATGCGAATCCCTGGTAAATAGAGAATAGCACACTGATGTTGTTATTAGATGTTTTCAAATGGTTCTTTAGTTGCAAATAGTCCTTAAATATTTTAAGATATCATTGTCAATACTGACATTAATGGAAGTGGTCTCTCCTCCTGATTAAACGCGTAGGCGTTTTCCATTCCTTGGTATTTACCTGATCCTTACGTACAACCGGCTCTGGACTTTTTCAGAATAGTCTCAGTAAGCAATACAACAGAGTATTGCCTTTTTTCAAACTAAATGTTACATAAAGGACATATAAATATCGTTAGAGATGCACGCCAAATAATCCCTCTAAGACATACTGAACTTTAAACACTGTTGCAAAGAGTTGTATAATAGAAATCATGATGGAGAAAAAATATTTGACAAATAATTGAAAGCTGATGCGCAATTCATGTACATTTGGGATTGTTATACAAGATTTCTTCGTACATGCACAATTTTTAAAGGCATTATGAATTAAAATAGATTAATTTCTACATTATATTATCTACCATATAAAATATTTGAAAATTAAAATACTCGCTATTTGCTATACAGTTATAACATAAGAATTAATAAGTCGTTGTGCAGAATTATATTTATCGGCAATCGTTCAATAATTCTGAAAAATGAAATCTAAATTGTGATAGCATGTTTATATAAATGTTAAGCATATTTTATTTGAAATCGTAGTCCGTTCATTAGAATACGTGTGATTATATATGAGAATAACTTGGGCATTGATACAAATACAACTGAGAGTCGAATACAACAGAAAAAATAAAGTTGAATATCTTTTAAATATTCGTATCGTTTTTAATAATCGTTGCTTAGGATTCTAACGGTCTCTTAAGTGCCATTGTTGTATCTTTCTTGCACTTGATTCAACGGGTATATTAGTCAGGTAGTTTTTAAAATTCTTTATTACGAGTACGGTTGTGCCTATAATTACTGGAATTATAGGGATCTTCCTAAGATTCCATTTTCTTTCCATGCCGTACATAAGACGTTCGTAGTTCGTTATCTTCTCCCTCGCAGTTCTTTTTTAAGTCAGCATCATTAGGGACACTAAGTTCAACTGATGTTGCTAATTTTTCAATATTGTCCCACATCACTGTGACCAGTGTGTGTCCCCCTATGAGATTTTAAATTGTATTTATGTGTAAATGTTGAGTCACAAACTTGACAAGAATAAGGTGTTTCACTTGTGTGTGTCCGCAGATGACGTTTTAAAGAGGATTCCTGTGAAAATGTTGAGTCACACACTTCACATGCATAAGGTTTTTCACCAGTGTGTGTCCGCATATGACGTTTTAAGCTGGTTATTTGTGAAAATGCGGAGTCACACACTTCACATGCATAAGGTTTTTCACCAGTGTGTGTCCGTATATGAACGTTTAAATTAGATTTTTGTGAAAATGCGGAGTCACACACTTCACATGCATAAGGTTTTTCACCAGTGTGTGTCCGTATATGACGGTTTAAATTGTCTTCCCGATTAAATGCTGAATCACACACTTCACATATATATGGTTTTTCCCCCGTGTGTGTCCGCACATGACTGTTTAAATTAGATTTTTGTGAAAATGCAGAGTCACACTCATCACAAGAATAAGGTTTCCTACCTGTGTGTGTCCGCATATGCATTTTTAAATAGTGTTTTCTTGGAAATGCTGAATTACATACTGCACACGAAAATGTCTCTTTGCCAGTGTATGTAGGCATGTGCATTTTTATAGTATATTCTGAGAATTCAAATCTACACACTTTACAAGTTTGTATTCGCTTGTATATGTTTAAGTGTGATAAACATGTAAAGTATGAGGTATACACCTCAGAAATGGAAGGTTTTATCGCATGTTTATTTGCATTGTTTTTTAGTAAATGAACTGTTTCAGAAATTTATTTTTATGTCATTAAAAAAAATACAATTTTATTCCATATATATGTTTATAAAATTCTTTTGCGATTCATCCATTGCCCTGTGAATAAATAAGAGATTTTAGTTTTAAAACAAGAGAAAAAAAAATTACGAAGATAGAATTTTTTTCAGTAATTTTTAAAACATTCATTGCGTTCATTAATTTAAGAGTAACTGATTTTTTGAATTTCTATGAGTTTGTAAAAACATCAAAATTTAGAGTTAATCCTGCGGATTTTGAAAATTATGTTGAAAAATTCTATTTGTATATATTTTAGTGTACTTTTGTATAGAGCAGAATAAATATAGCTGGTCGAAAACGTTTTTATTTACTCTTAGGCTTTTATTATTCTGTTTCCTGTAAACAGTTAAAAGGAAACAGCAATTGTTTTCAGTCGGATTTGCTAGGAAACTTGTTCGTTCTCATAACTGCTTCAAAAATGTTTTGATATAGTTTACAAAAATAATGTACAAGTAAGTTTAAAACATTGTTTACTTATATGAAGTAAAATGAAAGCGATATATTAAGAAAAAACAGTTGATACAGTATTTTCTGAAATTATTTTCAAGCAAAATTGTTAATATTAGATTCATAATAAATCTCAAGTTCTATTTTTAACAATAACTTAACGGAATAAACAAAATATACGCAGAGTGATGTAAATATCTTCACAAAATTCAAGTTTTCTTAAAGACTAACAGTACTATACGGCGTTGCACGGGTCAAAATTTTAATGAAATTATAATTATGACTTACGTTTCCGATGAAAATAAAATATATTAATGTATTTTTAAAACTTCAATATCTTTTCTCAAGGGATATTTTTATAAATGTTGATGTCTATATCATTTGTAAATATAGAATGAAAGTGTGTCCCAATTCAAGTAAAATAAAATTATAAGCATGACTTACATTGCCGATAAAAATATAATATATTAACGTATTTTGTAGAATTTAATATCTTCCCTGACGATATATTTTCATAAATGATAGTGGGTATATCTTAAAAAAAAATGAAAGCGAGTTAAAAACAATGCATATAAACACGCGATAAAAACTTCCACTTCTGAGGTGTATACCTCATAATATTAGAACATTGTCTTTAAAAGTAAAATATAATTATTAGGAAGATTGCTGACATAAGTCCAAATATATATGGCAACCTATGAATGAAATCTCAATTTTATATTTTTGTCCGAATGTGATAAATATTTAGTTAAAAAGGTTGCCGTTTCTGTAATGAGTGATATTTTCTATTTTTAACGTATTATAAGCGTATTTTATTTTAAACAGATTCATAATTTCATGCTAGTTTTAGTATTAACAATTTGATTGTATTTTAAAGATATCAGCGGAATATGGTGCAAAATAGAATTATATATGCAAATAAGTGACATCTACAAGAGGTCCAACAAACAAACGGAGACATCTACAAGAGGTCCAACAAACAAACGGAGACATCTACAAGAGGTCCAACAAACAAACGGAGACATCTACAAGAGGTCCAACAAACAAACGGAGACATCTACAAGAGGTCCAACAAACAAACGGAGACATCTACAAGAGGTCCAACAAACAAACGGAGACATCTACAAGAGGTCCAACAAACAAACGGAGACATCTACAAGAGGTCCAACAAACAAACGGAGACATCTACAAGAGGTCCAACAAACAAACGGAGACATCTACAAGAGGTCCAACAAACAAACGGAGACATCTACAAAAGGTCCAACAAACAAACGGAGACATCTACAAGAGGTCCAACAAACAAACGGAGACATCTACAAGAGGTCCAACAAACAAACGGAGACATCTACAAGAGGTCCAACAAACAAACGGAGACATCTACAAGAGGTCCAACAAACAAACAGAGACATCTACAAGAGGTCCAACAAACAAACAGAGACATCTACAAGAGGTCCAACAAACAAACAGAGACATCTACAAGAGGTCCAACAAACAAACAGAGACATCTACAAGAGGTCCAACAAACAAACAGAGACATCTACAAGAGGTCCAACAAACAGAGACATCTACAAGAGGTCCAACAAACAAACAGAGACATCTACAAGAGAAATATTCAATAGGTAAAACTAACAGAAATATTCAATAGGTACAATTATATGAAATATACAAATACAAATTATTTATACAATTAGTCTTTTAAAACGATAACAGATTTTAAGTATTGTTTCTAAGGTAATTTTACATCAATTGTTTCATCTAAAGTCACACAAATTATATATTTATTAATTGTTTTATTTCTATTGTTTCTTCGTATTTTACAGAGTTTTTAATACGTGTAATAATTCGAAAGTTTTATTAAAAAACATTTACCTAATTCAAGAAATATTTGCCATTACACACCAGTTGAGAGAATTTCAATCAGAAGGATTTTACTGAACACACGAATGTATTTTACACGACAAACCATCTTGTATTTGCAAATACTGCGTTTTCTATGTTAATTGAAAAATGTCTATTTCTTTATCATATATTAATATACTCGTCCGAGAACGGGTAAAATTGATTCCCCGAACAATTTTGCTCCACTATTATTTCTCTTCACGGACATTAAAAGCAACTAAACCTTATACCTGAAGTAATTATTCAAATTTTAATAAAAAAATCAATTACATTCGAATATTTTTAATGGTTATGAATCAAATTTAATGCAAATTTTAAAATGGAAGGTTTTGCGCATATAACCCTCTGAAATTTATGTTAAATACTCCCCCCCCAAAAAAAAGGAATTTAGGGAATATTTATTTATTTTTTAAAATTTCATAAGAATCGGGAGCATCTGAATCTTCACGGCGGACTTCCAACGTTTATATCCCCTTTGCATATAACCAAATATAGCCCACATTACCAACCCTCTCGATCAGCTGATTCATAAAGATCGGTTAATTAGTACACACAAAAACATAAATATATACACATACCTAACTTAAATATATACACATACCTAACTTAAATATATACACATACCTAACTTAAATATATACACATACCTAACTTCATATATAAATAGAGATTTTGTCCGTCTGTCACATTTTTTAAACGAAACAAATTCATTGTGGAATTTATCTAATTTAAAAAATATTCAAAATATATTGCATTGTTAGTTAATAATTTATTCCTAACAAATAAAGCTGATACCATGACCAGAAATTGAAACCGAAACCTTTATATTTCCAGTCTAATTTGCTATCAACTGACCTATTTGGACTTTCTTATAAATAGAGCTTAAAACATTACCTTAACAAATTAATTATAACTTTGGCGTGATGTCATCGATTTATGATTCACGTCCTCTTTCAAACCATGAATTCAGACGGGACGTCTGCTGTAATATTAATTCCAGAGTATTTAAAATTAACATTGGCAAATTTTAAACATGTAATTATTAATAATTTATATGCCGTTTTCAAGCGCATTTTTCACAAGAATAGTTAAATACATTTCTGTAATTAAAATGCAAAGATGGCGCGAGACAAAATAAATATATTTAAACGTGTGCTTTAAATTCTTAAATAAAATAGAAAAATAAAAGTAGAAAAAACTAAATTAAAAAGAAATATTATCTTAGTCTTAATTACAATATTACTGAAAAATAATAATCACATATACTATTAGTATCGCATTATTCAATATTTATAAGAATATTTCATTTTAAAATATTACGATTTGGTAAATTGCACCATATTTGAAATATTCTAACGATTACTTACGAAAAACCGTATCAAAATAAAACATTTATAATCTTTCCAATTGCTTCCGTTGTTTTCTGCAATTTAGGTCCGACACTCCCACAAAACCATATGAAACTAAGGAGCTCCAGGAAAAACATGCTGTGTAACTATTATTCATTTCAAAAACAGACTTCATGGCAAATAAACTAGAATCCACAAACGTATGGGAAACGTTAAACATGCAGGTCGCCACTAGGGAGGTGGGGTCTAACCGTGGCCGTCATAAAGAGAAGGCCTTTCTATCAAGTCTCGTTTTTCTGCCGACGTCACAGTGGTTGGTGCTAGCTGCAGGGCTTTACGGACCCTTACAAAAAGGAGCGCGCTCCTTTTTGCTGGAGCGAAGAAGAGGGCTCATTTTATATTTAGCGGGAGTGGAGCGGGAGTGGAGCGGGAGCAACTCCATTTGGGACTAAAGGGCGTGGTTTTATCGCTCCGCAGTTCTCGCTCCAAAATTATTGGATTTTTTTTAAACATTAGTTTTTTATTCAGCAATAAAAAGGAAAATAAAAGAGAGTCAACTAAACTCTGGGTTATTTTTTTAAAATTATATCTCTGGTAAATGTATATAAGATAGGGAGAGAGAGAGGGGGAGAGGAAGGAGGAGGAAGGGAGAGAGAGGAAGAAAAAACGAGAGAGTTACACATGAAAACAGAGCATTTGAACTTCTCAGATTTTCACATCGACATGTTACATTTTTTGATGGGAGAATTTTCTTAAGAGAGGAGACAATTTGGCAACAAATGTCTTCAAATGCGCCAGTTAGTCTATAAATGCATTTGAAGTTTGTTTTACAGATTTGAAGTTTTTTGTATTTATGGCAAGGATGTTTATTGCTGATTGAATACATAAGCCAATTTTTCTTTTAATTCGTGTTTTTAAATAAAGAATTGTAGGTTCAATTATACTATAAGCGCTGTTGGATTTTCTCGTCCATTTCGCTCGGTATTCACCCAAATGTTTGATAAAATCGATTTTGGGGTGAAATGGGACATTTTGTCCTGACAAAAAAAATTCTAATTTATTTTTTAGCATATATCAAATTGAAATGTTATGCCACATTTTTACCCTTCGTTTTTTTAAGCGACATTTTGTTATTCACAACTAGTATGTTTTTATCTTTTCATGTTTCATTCGTTAAATTCCGTTAAAACTTGCTTTTGTAAATAGAATGTTCAAAGTTTTTTTTTGCGTGTGTAATAAAATGTTAAAGCAGTAAAAATATATTTAGTCCAAGGAAAAAATATTTAGTCCAAGGAAAAAACAATAAAAACCAACATGGCCGCCAGCGATTAAAACCTGGAATTAAAGTTAGATTGTCAACATTTAAAAAAAGTAAATGAGAATTTTATTTCAGGACCAAAAATACAATTAAGACCAGCAATCAGTTTCATCCAAAATTTGGGCGAATATCAAGCGAAAAAAAAACAAAAAACAGCGGTTCCTATTCTACAATTAAACCGATGTTTTAACTTAATTAAATTTTTAAAAAATGTCTTAAATTTTAATTTTAAAAAGCAAATAATTAAACTTTGGTGTTTCTTTTAGAACCGAAAGTAGATTAGATATATTTCTTTATCTTAAAAAATCTATTATCGAATATTAAAATTGTTGACAGTTTGTTTTTGTTAGGGATTTCAAATATGGACGTTTTCACCTTTTTTATTCAAATTTTTAATTTTAATAAATGTTATTGCCTGACCTAGGAAAACTTGCTCCAGTTAATATTTCGGTGGAGGAATATTTGACCCGATATTTTTTCAACTCCCAGGATATTTTGTATGGAATTTTAAGACATTAAATGGACCTCTGAATTGTTTGATATTTTTTGGCCAACTTATGAAAAATATTTTTATTTTCAATCTTTAAAAATAAACTTCATTGGGTTTTTTTTTCGCCCGAAATTGTACTATTGAAAAAAAAATGGATTAATCGATTTGTTTGAAAGTACGCGTTTCTCTGTTGTAAATAATAATATACATTATACAACATAGTTACGTTCGTAAAACAAATATTAAACAACATCACGACGATTTATGTTGTGCTGGCTCTCTCCTCTCCCAATGTTTTCGTTAAAAAGAAAATAATCACTGATAATGTTTAAAAGTAAAACTTTATTTACTTAAAACAAATCTAAATTACATTCCAAAAATAGAAAAAAATATAGTCAAATTTTCCTTCCCTGAAAAAAAAAAATAGGTTGTTAATGTAATGAAAATTAAAATTGTTTTAAAATACTTCAGGGATTTTTCTATTTCTATTTTATACTTCAGGAAACAGAAATTTACGTATAATCCTATGCTTCATCCGACATATAACTCTTAGCACATCTCCAAATATTAGCGAGAATTTGTCAAATATAATCTTACGGTCTTACACTTAAAGTGACATCCCCACCCATATTAACGGGGTACTTTGACGGCCACCCCTATCCTTGACCACTCATTGGCAAAATAGAACGTTTATTAAATAAGGTACATTTTCATTATGGAGCGCTGAATGGAGCCACTCCTTTTTTATAGGCGTTTGAGCTTGAGCGGTTCCTTTTTAAAAATGGGGAGCGTGAAAGGAGCCAGCTCCAATTTGGGGCGTTTGAGCACGAGCAGCTCCAAAAGTAGTGGAGCGCGTGAAGCCTAACTGTTGCCTAAGGAAACATCGAAATACCTGAAATGAACTGCGATTTTAAGGGATTAATAGAAGTTCTGTAATCTTTTTTTCATGTAGACTTCTGATAAATATTGAAAAAAAAAAGTTTAAAAAATGCTTGTCTGGAGCATTTTAAATTCTCTGTTAAATATGTTTGTGATAATTTTTTAATTTATTATTAAGAACAAATGAAGAAGAACATTTCAAACATTCAACTAAATTATCCAACAGATTTTTATAAGTTAGAATTTAAATTTATTTCTGCATTATTAACTTTATTGTTTGTATTGAAATTATTTGTTGGTGATTTTTTGCCTGTTCCCATTCTAAACTAACACATTCATTCGTTTTCATTTCAAACGGTTATATGAGAAAAGTCAGCTCTCTAAATAGCTGCCAACTTTTATCGACTAGTTCTGTCCGATTTTCCAAGCGGTGACAGAGCAAATTAATCCATTGTTATATTATTTTATTTTTGTGTATTTCCTTTTTGCTTCAATTTTTTTTTGGGGGGGGGGGAGAAAAACAAATTCAGGTTTTCAATAAATAAAAAAGAAATCGAACAGCAAATTAATACATTGAGTTAATTTACCATTTCGCCGACTGCTAGATCACAAAAAAAATAAGCGATAAAATGTGGCAGCCATTTGGGAGCTAACCACTTCAATATGAACGTATAGTTGTTTCATTTTTTGTAATTAATCATTGTTTTTAAATTATTTATCGTTTCTTTTGAATGTGTTTAATTATTTTTTCCCTTCGAAAGTTAAAAACACGTGGTAACCAATAATATTTTCTATACAACAAATAGGTTGATATTTTAACTTTAAAAAATTATAATCTTCATTACTTGACTTTGCATATTTATAAAAAATAAAAAGATGCACAAAAATTGTTTCCAGATTGTTCGCAAATAAAATAAACGAAGTTTAGTCTTTAAAATCCATTAAAAATCGTGATGTTTAGGGTGACGGAATTAATTACAAACCGGAAGTAATTTTATGTCGCTTAAGAATTAGAAATTTCGTAATTCTTGATGATAAAATGAAATAACACCGTTTTTTTTAATTCGTACAATATAATTTTGCAAATGAAAGAAATAAAATGAGATTTATTAGTTCAATAACAAATAAAATTGATAAATTAAATCCAAGTTGTAATTAATTTCGAGTTGTAATTAATTCCGAACCCCGTTTATGTACTTTAAGGCAGAAACGTCTAAACTATTTTTTTTTTAATTTATTCATTTTTAAATTCATATTGAATAAAGTTTAAGTGTAAATCGGAACGTGTTCATTATTTTTTTTATTTTTAAACAATTTTTATAGTTTGTAAACTTTTTTGAAAGCTATGATTCATTATCAACAAGCTTAATTTCGACATGTCTCGGCTACCCTTAAGTGTATACTTTTCTTTCACCTAAATAGTAACTGTCCGTTCGGGATGACGATGCGAAAAGAAAATTATTAGACCGTAAAAAGTTAATTTATAGTCTGATCTACCGGACTCATTCAGAATCTTACAGAATCATTCAGTAAAAAACTAGCCAACGATAAGTGTTAGATGGATAGATTCCGACCCAGAAAACAGCAATTCTTACCACTTTGTCACTCATGAAATGTGAGGACTAAAGGACAAAATAAGGTAAGCTAGAGTACAAGGCTGCCGACAGTAAACCAGATGTCCACTTTCTACTCTCCTACTTTATAGTCCAAGAGATTGTTGAAAGTCGATTTATAATCCAATGTTTTTTTTTTTGGGGGGGGGGGGGGTCGGTAAAACGACAACCCTTCATTTTAGTAAGTAAATTCAATTGAATCTAACATTACAGCAATATCCTTTTTTATTAATAATTATTTATTCACCGTGCAAAAAAAAACATTAATTATAACATCACTGAAAAACAAAAAAGAACACGAAAAAGAAACGTTAATAGTTTTGTTCAATATTTTCCCTATTTAAAACTATAGAAGTGAGAGCCTAGCCTGCTCCACCAAAACTTAGTAAAATCGATTTTATTTGCTTAAAAACCGTAAATGGTAACAGTCGAAAGATCGTCAATAAAAAAAATCAACAACAAATGATTGACTATCTACCGACGTGTATACTTTAACGTGCTGAACGTTTTAATTTTTAATTTTACTTCATTTTCAATGTTTAATAATTATATACTTACCTCGAGAAGAAAAAAAATGGCCGCGTGTTCCTTACTAACTCAGCGATAAACGGCTTCTTTGAAGTAAATAGCATTTTGAGCTTAGCCCATATTTAGAACAAACGGTTCTACTTTTCAGTTTCCGAACTGCCCTTTGTCCTTTTTTTTTCTATTTATTCACTTGTGCAATTCTTATCGTTACGCCATACGTTACGTTATATAGTTTAAAGCTTATATCCTTATTATAAATGACAAACGTAGCACTTCTACGCGGTTATGGCGGATGTAATGAGAACAATCTGCCATCGGAAATTAAAAGTTCAAAATCCACACATTTTCAGAGTTTAACTATTAGGTTCCACGTTCGAAAAGATACAGCTGAATAAGGTTGGAAGTTAAATCGGCCGAAACGTTGTGAATAACGTGTGAAGAAAAGAATAATCTAAACAATTCAGATAATATAAATAACTATTGTTTTATTGAATATTTTTTTGAAAATATATTTTCTTTGATTTTTTCTATTGAAATGTTACTTTTATTCACGTTCAAGTCGGGATTGTAAGAATAGAATACCAGTCATTTTGAATTTGTGAACCAACGTCCAATTGAGGTACCCTAGTTTGAAGTAGCGACATTTACAAACCCAACCACAAAGATATTTACAAACCCAACCACAAAGATTAAATAAAACTTAATTTGAACTCAACTAAAACATTTTATTTGAATCATTCTTTTAATATTATTAAATTTATAATCTGTAAAAATCTTACCGGATTAATATTTTATTACAAACCAATTGAAAGTAAAAGAAAAAATAAATTTCCTTAGTACGGTGCCATTTGCATTTTTCATATTCACTAACTTTATTTTATTTAAAGTTTTAAATACAGAAATAAAATTATGCTATTATCTACCAAATTAAAAACATTCAATTAAAATTTAATGTAGTTTTAAAATTTTACACCAGTTTGAAAATTTGTTGATGCCGCATGGTGTACAATCGGCCTTTTGTTGAATGTAAATTAAAAATAATTGAAATTTGTTCATAAAAGATTAGAAGCAAATTTGTTTCTCGTATAAACGTTAAGTTATTATAAACCAGTGCATTGTGAAAATGCTAACTGTAAAAATGGTGCACTAAAAAACCCACTCAGCCAGAACATAGAAAGGGACCAGCATCATAACATGTCGTTTCAGCGAATTGGGTTCAGTTGTCTTTGATTTCGTTGTCAGTAGTTCAATTACTGAATAAAGTATTTAACTGACGAAATGTGTTATAGATACACTTGAATTACTAGTTGTAACATACAAGCATAATACATGACTGTCTTGTGTGGAAGATGATGAGCCACTTTCTGATAAGGTTTGAACGACATGTAACAAATGTAGATGAAATTATGTTCTTGTTTAAGGGAGGGGGCACCACCCGGACTTAGTTTTAAAAGGGTCCTCATAAAATCTTTTTTCAGGAGGAGGGATGGTAAACGGGTGCAACTGAGGGTCCTCATATACACATTCATCTTACATGTAAATGTAGATCTAATTTTCTTTTTAATATTGTTTTTTCTTCAACTATGTATCTTATCTTAGATTTAGTTATAGTCATTTTGATATTGCCATCTCTATATGTGCTCACATGCCATTTTTATTTATCAACTTGTCATTATTTACTAAATTCATTATAAATAAAAGAACTTATTTTAAACGTGAATTTTCAGTTTTAATGATTTGGCTATACAATCATTGCAGATGGCAACATTTTTTCTAAACGGTTTTAAAATTATTATATAAAAAATATTACTTTTATCAAATTCTCCCATCCGACCTCTTAACATGCAAATAAAATAAAAGGTTTGATGATGAATTACATATAAAAAAGTTGAGAATCTTTTTTTATTTTTGCAGGTTTATATTTTTAGCTTGTCTATGATTTTGGACGCCATTTGCATTTCTCTTATTCACGTGAAATTTAATGATTTGTAACCAAATTATCTACCAAATTCGCTAAAAATTTAATCTTCAAAGAGATAAAATTAATGAGTAATTATAGTTTAAAGGTAATAATCTCAGTAACCGATATTTTGCTCCCAAAACTGGTTCCATCCTGATTAGAGTACAATAGTTAAAAGAATTTCGCCCTCGTCATGTTAAGAATGAGTTCTAGATAAAAGCTCTATTTAAAAAAAAAACATTTTTAACATGAAGACGGAACGGTCTTTGTTAACTATTCTGTAATTTCGCCGATAAGGTTTTATACCTTTTTTAAACAACAGAATATTTATTTATAAATTAGTAATTCAACAATTGATAAAATACGATTACTAGAGTTAAATTTAAAGGTCAATTTTATACACGTTAAAACGTTAATGTAAGCGTTTACTTTCTGGCCATCCTATTTTAAATTATATTTCAACTGCCAAATTTAAGAATAATATTTGATAATTTTTGAAAGTTAATAAAAACATATTTAAGAAAATGGTAAACTAATTAAAGTAATAAAATACTTACTTTTATCCAGTCTCTTTTCGTTTGGATTGTGTTGATTAGACTTGACCGGTTTCTGGATGGCTGGCGTGTTTTGCTGCGAAGGGCATGATTAAGTGAATCTCATTGAGTTTATATTGGAATAGACGGCGCATGTTCCATCAATTAAAGCAAGATATTCTACCTCTCCTCCTACCCCCACCCTCTCTCTGACACTCGAAAATGTATTATTGTTACTATTATTACAAATTGATAAGCTTGGCCCGTTACCTAGGCACAAAGTGTAGTATTTGTTCTGATGCTACACTTAGCCAATTTGTTTTCAATAAGTCGAAGCCATTTTTTTGTTCCAATCCAGAAAGCTTCTTGTTGGGAGCTGGATTTTCCCAACATTTTAAACCTTGTGCCAAACTTTGCCCTTTTGGGGGAGCGGTCAAAAATAGGAACACTAATGTTACTACCACTAATTGCCGCAAGGTTTGACACGAAGTCAGTTTTATGTGTATAAAGGAACTAGCCATTCCATGAAGAGTTTGAAAGACTACAATAAAAATAGAAAACAGATCCGTCGATATTTTCGAATAGGTGCTTTTGAGGCGACCAGAAATAAATTACCGCCTCATCTCGAAGACGAATGTGATTACCGGGAAGTACAATTCTACAACGGAGTCGGACCGTACTTTATTCCGATAAAAATAAGCTGATAGTTCAGAACAATTCTTCGTTTACCAGCTAATAGCGCATTATATACAAGTCCGTAAAGAAAAGAATTTCAGATAACCACGGACACAACACATGACTTTCTCTTGGCTACTTCCACAAAACGCTACTTTTGTTTAGTAACAAAACTGTTTGTTGTCGCACGAATGAAAGTGACTTACACTTTTATTTCTGGTAAATTCTTTATTCCTATTTAAATATTTAATTCCGGCATCTTTTTGAACTTTTGCGAAAAATAATTAGACCGTTGAAAGTCGATGTATAGTCCAAGTGCACGTTGAAAGTCGATTTATAGTCAAAGTGACCAGAACTCTAAAGAAGGAGAACGTCGTCCCTGTCTTAGATTTTAGACACGAAATTAAATAACAAAACATCTGTATAACAACAGCGAAAAGGGTTTATTCAAAAAAGTCACCCATACCGTTTTGTATAGGTAGAACAAACTTTGACAGTGTCCGAGCGAGGAAAGGAAATTAAGAGTTCTTAGAGATGTCGGAAGGTTTGTCAGCAACTATCTTCAGGCGAAGATCATAGATGCTGGCACGTCTAGTGGACAAAGGCAGGAGAGACGGAGAGACAGATATGTTTCATCGTTGCTTGCCGGGGTTTCTCTGGCGACCGACTGTGATTCCCAAAGTGGCTGAAGAACTACTTCAATCGACAGAAAGAATCCATGCGCCCTGCAGGCTAATTGGTCATTGTGTTACCGGCTCACTCAATGGTGCCATTTTTCGGAGGGAGAAAATTGGCCTATGTTTATGACCGCTACATCACCCCCTTGCTTTGGCGGAAAGCCGATAAAGAAAAAAGTTGTCATTTGCTAAAAGTAGCAGTTATAAAAAAATAAAAGTCCAAATATGTCAATTTAGCTTACAGAATTAAATAAAAACAGTCTTTACTTTTCAGTGAAAAGTTTTCTTTTGTTAAAACAGATGTTCAATGTTTATGCGTTTTCTGCAGAAAGTTTTTAAAAAATATTTATGAATTCATTTTTTGTTGAAAGCAATAATTGTACAATGAAGTACAAGGACTCAAGAGAGAGTCTTACAGTTTTTTGGGCCAATGTACTCGCCGGCCACTGCGTGTAGTGGTGACGTAATTGTCTTTCGGAGGTGTATGCACTTTGATGTCTTTGATCTCAGTGCGACAGCCATCGCTGTTTGTCAAGGTAAGCACACAATGCCGCTTTCAATTGACGATGGAAGCGTTCTGTCATCCCGTTAGAATCTGGATGATAGCTAGTAGTACGGATACAGTTAATCTTTAAAATTCTGGAAAGTTTTTTTTTTAATAGGTGGGATTCAAACTGTCCACCACGGTAGATGGTAATAGTAGTGGGAACCCCGTAACGAGATATCCAGCCCGATATAAGGCTCGCGCCCCGGATTCAGCTGGTATGTATTTTAGGGAAATTACTTAAGACCACCATGTAAAACGGTCTATACAAGTCAGGAGATAAGTAAATCCCTGCCTGACCTGCCATGGTCCAACCAAATCAATGAGAACATGGCTGAACCGAGCGTCTGGAGGCTTGAATGTTCCAGGCCGTGCACAGATATGCTTGTGTACTTTTGACTTTTGACATTATACGCAGGAACTTGTCCGGCAGTGATGTCGCACCTCATATTCGGCTAGAAAAATCTATCCGAAATCAGCTTCACTGTGGCTTTTAGTTTAGGTGTGCCAATTGTTAAGGGTATAAAAGTCAGTAGAACAATCGGGCTAGAATATTTGTCCGACTTAGCACGTAGTACATATGTTTGAAGACGGTTATCAGTGTATATCATAAATTGACGGTTCTCGAGTAAATGCTGAAAGTTTTTCACTGCGAGATACATCGCCAGAAGTTCACAGCCAAACGGGCCTTATAATGTTGCCCAAGAAAACCATCGACGAAGCAGTTAACACATATTAATATGACGGCGCTCAGACAGTTAAGTTTCAGGACAAGCTTTTTGGGTTGCAAACGAAATCTCCAGATTTTAAAGAAAATACCCGCTAAATTGGCTACAATGACTCTCAATGCAAGTCATTTAACCTCCTCCTTGTGGTCGGACTACTAACATCACCGCCATCCCCAAACCTGATGAAACAGGGCAAGCCAAGCGACACACGGCACTGATGAGAGCAGGGGTAGTGAAGCGCCTAGCTGACTCATAGAAGGAAATGTTGACCTTACTCTCAACCCACACTGCTTAATGGCAATGAAAATAAAATTTCCACAGTAACAGAATCGGTTTATTTGTTAATTTTATAATTTTTTTGTCCAGCCTCCATATAAGTTCTATTGTATATTTTCTTTGTCTAAATTTTTTTTATCACAAATTTCAGGGGGAGGGCGGCAAATGTAATCTCCAGTGGGGAGCGGCTTGTCAACCCCTGCCCAACCTGGCTAAGTGCAAGGCCTAAGACTGAATTTTCAGGATACTAGAATAATGACCTAATGTCGACGGGTACTGTAAAACAGGCCAACAGCAGGTAACTGCTGGAGCAGGAACTGCTGGAATTAGTAAAGAAAAGGCGTTGCAGGAAGTGGATCTGCTGGAGTCAAAGAAGTAGCAGGAGGTGCTGGAGCTGGAGCAGAAACTGGGGAAGCATGCTTAAGTCAGGTAAATGTCCGAAAGACAGCAAAGGGTGAAAGTTTGATCGCATGTAGTAGTTTTAGTTTGCCCTGAAAATATCAGTTTTATTGCTAGTGTTTCTGTCGCTGTTGGTGTGTATGTGTTCTTCTGGGATCTTAGTACGATTCTGTGAGTCTCCTGATCTCCCTGGTTGAAATGAGTTTTTTTTTCTTGAAGGGTGATCTAAGATTCGGTGGTTCCAGGAAACAAACAAGTGACTAGAAATTATTCCTGGAGTAATCTATTACGATCAAAACTAGCTGGGCTGTTATGTTACTGTGTTTACATGCATCTCTTAAAGTAAAATGTTTTGGTCAAGTATGGGGAAAATAGTAGGTAATGTCGAAATGTGTGGACGTTCGATACCGTTATAAAATATGTGTTCCTGTATTTTTCCGTTAAGGAAGTAGTAGCAGCAAGCGTCAGGTAATTTTCGACACAAAGTTGTTCTTGCTTTTTAGGGCCGTGGCTTAACGATAACGCTTTTGGAGAAGTCGTGTTTGAATTTGTAAACATAGGAGGCGTGTACCAGTGTAGCAGTCATACATTAGATGTACTTTGTAATGCGTAACAGTGTCCCTGTGAGCTGGTTTGACAAATCAGCTAGCAGGGCGCATTGATATCATTAGTTCCTTAAGGGACTACTTGAGCTCCCTGAGGATATTGCAGACGATAAGCAGACGGTATCCTGGCATTGGTCCGGGAGTATCTCCCCAGCCTTTCTCCTGCTTCCTTGTTCACTGGACGCTCACGACGCCTGCTATCTTCGCTTGAAGAAGTTTGCACTAAGAACTTATTTTCTTCTTCTTCTTTCGAACACTGTCCAAAGTTTATTCCACCTATACGAAATGGTATAGGTAACCTTATATACGAATAAACCCCTTTCGTTGTTGTTGCTGTAAAATGGTTTCGTTATTTCGTAAGTTAATTTCGTGTGTTAAATTAAGATAAGGGATAACAAATCGTCAATTCTTACACCAGCAAAAGCGACAGGCTCATTCGTCCCAGAACTGTTCCTTTCTTTCTTTCATGATTTTTCATCAACTTTACTTAAGTAGGCATCAAAATAACATATTTACTATAATGGCTTCACTTAAAGATTGGCCCTCGAACGGGGATTCCGATTATGAATTTGGAAAGGGACAAACGATGTTATTAAAAAACTGTTACACGTTATATTTTAGGTCGGATATTATTATTTTTTTTATATTAACAACTAATAAATTTAGACTGCTTTTTATAATCAGAAATTTAATATTTTTTATTACAAATAATCAAATCAAACTTTTCTTATAATGAAAGTATTCTTTATCAAATAATTAATGTTGTTTTCTGTTTATAATCAATATTTTTGTTTTTTAATATATTTTAAATTGTTTATATTGAAAATATTTTTAAATACATAATTTTTAACATAGTCTAATAGTTTTTTATAAATAGAAATGAAATAATATAAAGTAAAGATGATAGTAATAACGTACTCAATACAACATATTCCTGATAAATCGATGTTATTCTGTCAAACTGTAAGTGGACGAAAATCACAAGGGAGAGTTTTTTTGATAGACACCTTTTGCCTCTTTCCAAAGTAACAACTGGAAGCCGCGCTCAAGGGCAGCATCTTCTCTTTAACTCACTTAAAATAGTCACAACTGTTTAAGATTATTTTTATTTACAAAAGATATTCACAAATTGATTGGACAAAAGATAGCAAGTTGGACAACAACAAATGCCGTCTGCTATACTTTAATATCAATTCAAGGAAGATGGTGATTTTTATCTTTTATTTTTTCCTCGAAAATATTAAAATAATGCAATGAATAAAATAATAATAATTTAACTTGGGCATTGTTGAAGAACGAGCGACTCTAAGGGAAGTTGCCTAAACCGGAAACGGTGTCCGCTCAAAATTATTTCCGATATTAAAAACTTCCTGTTTTAGCTAATCAAATAGGTGTTATGTTTTTGTTTTTTTTTCAGAAAATATAATGAAAGTTTTGTACTAAATTTTATTTTAAATAAGTTATTTTACAAAAATAAATAATCAGAGTTTGATTTTTTTTTTCACAGTTTGATTTTCTTTCAGAAAAATAAAAATGCAATGTTTTCTGCTAATGAAATGTTTGTGATTTGGGGGAGGGAAACTAATCAAATAGGTTGTTTTATTTTCGAAAAATGATGAATGTTTCACCAACCATAGAACTGTCGGATCGCATATATCATAATTTATTTTTACTTAGCGACGCCAGAGAAAGTCTTGATGCTAATGCCAGTCTCCATCCTGGCGGTTCTTTGTGGTGCTTTCAGGCACCATCAATATATGATCTTAATAACTTTATTCTGCGTACAGATTTTGTTTTGTTTACATGTTGGACACTTCCAACAGTAACTGTCCTTGCATGACTGAACATCTCTGTATTGTAGCCTCATTCTACTAGTCGGGCAGTTGGAACACATTCGACTATTGACAATTAGGCCATGCCGGCCCAACCATTCTAAAGTTTTCTTTTTTCCGTTCGTATCCATTAATAACACCAACAATGAGTTAGTGCACAAACGACATTCAGTTGCGGTTAGTACGTCTTGTAAGATACTATTCGTTATTATATAGAGAAAATCAAACTACAGAATACCGGAAGTTGTTGTCTTCGAAGTTATATATTGGGTACGGATCGTGGCCTGACACCGTAGCAGCGCAGCAGAAATTGCGTTTAGAGTCTCTCGATCTTCAACATTGCCTCCGGTTTGTCTGATTTTTTCATAATTATTAATTGTTTTTGTCATTAAATAAAATGATAATAATTTTATCCGTAATATTCACCGGAGAGATTTAATTTTCTGCGAACCTGCTTTTCAGTTGCCATCTTAAGTGTGACCTCCACCATCATCTCGGCTCGTTTTAATTAACACATTTAATAATCGTTTCTTTCTTGAAAGCAGATTGTAAAAAAAAAAGTAAGTATTACTTGAATTTACTTGCTCTTGAGGGGGCATTTTTTACTTCATGGGCGCATCCGAACAGTTTTTAGTCCCTTAGGTTTTGTCATAGAAATGAGTCAACCTTCCAAGTTTGCATGTAAACGAAGAACGGCCATTTTATAGATTCGTCTCCAATCGGCTGTTTTTTTGTTTCCTTCTTTAGTGTTTTTATATTTGTTTGTTGTTTTTTTTTCGAGTGCCCTGAGGATTTTTTTTTTTACATTGAAATACGTCGCAAATACGTAGTTTAGTTATTACTTACCCTATCCTTAACTCTAACGGCCTAAAATACATTAAAAAAAAACGTTTGGAGACGGAAGTGATTCAGTTATAATACATAAAAAATCTAAAAATGAACATATTACGGGATTTAAAGGAAAAGTTTAGTATTTATCGATTTTTTTTTATAAAGGATGCTTTATGAAACCTGAATGAAAGATTTTTTTTTTAATTCTACAACACAATTTACCTTTTCTTTTGTTTTCGTTTTATAAAAAATATGAATCAGAGAAAAACAGCAAATTATTGAGCGTTCCAGAAGGGTTCACGACCGCACTTACTTCCGGTTTATCCTGCAGTAAATTTCAAGTACGGATGATCATAAATGATAAAAAAAACAAACACTTTTAGAATTTTATTTTTATTATAATAAAATAAGTTTTTTTGTTGTTGAAATGTCTTCTGTTTGTCTTTTTTTTATGAAAATATAACAAATATTTAATAAAATAAATCTATTTTATGAATCAAATATGTGGAAATGTCTTCTTTTTATTGATATAAATACAGTTTTTAAATGTGTATTTTCTGAAACAGCAATATAATATGTGTTTTGATTTTTTATGAAAATATAATAAAATAGCTTAGTATTTTAATAGTAATTTTTGAAACAATTATTTCATAACAATTTAGTAACAAAATAAATATTGTTTAAAACACAGTTTGAAATGTCTTTTTTATTTTGTGATACAGAAACATAATTTAAAGTATTTAAAAAGAATTATAAAATTGTATACAATAAAGAATCCCGAAATCATTTTTGTATTAATTTCAAACACTTACATTATTAATAAAACATATTTGAAGTCTCAACTTAATATGAATTTTATCATTTTTTATCGTTATCGTGTTTTATCATTATCAAAATACAAGACATTTCAAAACTGTATATCAATAAAGATATTTCAACATATTTGATTTAAAAAAATGTTTTATTAAAGATTTGTTATATTTTCATAAAAAAACAACATATATTTGATAATTTGTTTTGCTAACAATTTATAAAAGTTTTTAAAAAGTTATTTTTTTATCATTTATGATCATCCGTACTTGAAATTTACTGCAGAATAAACCGGAAGTCAGTGCGGTCGTGAACCCTTCTGGAACGCCAATTACTAATTTTTTTCTATTTATTTATAGTTATTTAATTTGTCCTTATAACTAAATGTGTTAAAATGAATATTGGCACTTTTTTGTTACTTCCGTTAAGTGCGTAATGGTTCGATTGGCGGTGAATGGCCTGGGAATGCCCCTTCTGATTATAGTTTAAGCAAATATGACGATTGGTTTTATAGATTTTTTCTTAATTTTGCGAAATAATACAAATAAAACAAAGATAATACATATAATAAAACGAAGTTTTTTTTTATCTTTCATAATTTATAAATATTTCATTAATGATTTTTTAAACAAATAATCAACTTTTTAATTTCTTAAAACACTCGATAATCAGTAGTGAACCGGAATCTGTGATAAAAAAACGGAACTCGAATTTAAATTTAAAAAATGATATATGATAATATTATTTATTAAAAATAACTATTTTCTGACATTAAAAATACACAATTTCTGATAAATATACGACTTCGTTTAAGTATTTGAAAAATAAGAAAACCTCATTACGAACTTAATGGAAGTTACAAAAATTGCCGAGATTAATTTTAACCACAAACTTATTTAAGTTTTCGGAAGATAAATTCGGTTTGATATTAGAAGTTACCGTAAACAGAAATCGGTACTTGTGCAGCTTTTGAACAAGACAAACCCGACTTTTGCAGACGCAGAAATATGTAAACAAACTGGAAAAGCCGAATGACAGTGAACTGGCATCACAATCAACACTAGGTGGCTTTTAAACATGCAAAAATGATGAAAGAAAAACACTCACCATATGTTTATTTTTATGACAATTTATTTATTTATTGGACGAAGAAATTCAATGAAATAATTTATTTCACGGGAACGTTAAAAGTTAATTTTTTTTTTCGATTAATTATTTTTTATGAATAAACTAAAGATTGTACAGAACACAATTAAGTAAACAAGGATTTTTACAGATTTGTTTATATTTTCGTACTGGTACAGTTTTTGAATAGGACAAGAACCAACTAAGTTTGGATTAGAGTTAAGTTTGCAAAAAAAACAGATTTGTTTATATTTTGGTACTGGTACAGTTTTTGAATAGGACAACAACCAACTAAGTTTGGATTAGAGTTAAGTTTGCAAAAAAAAATAGATTTGTTTATATTTTGGTACTGGTACAGATTTTGAATAGGACAACAACCAACTAAGTTTGGATTAGAGTTAAGTTTGCAAAAAAAACAGATTTGTTTATATTTTGGTACTGGTACAGCTTTTGAATAGGACAACAACCAACTAAGTTTGGATTAGAGATAAGTTTGCAAAAAAAAATAGATTTGTTTATATTTTGGTACTGGTACAGTTTTTGAATAGGACAACAACCAACTAAGTTTGGATTAGAGTTAAGTTTGCAAAAAAAAATAGATTTGTTTATATTTTGGTACTGGTACAGATTTTGAATAGGACAACAACCAACTAAGTTTGGATTAGAGATAAGTTTGCAAAAAAAACAGATTTGTTTATATTTTGGTACTGGTACAGTTTTTGAATAGGACAACAACCAACTAAGTTTGGATTAGAGATAAGTTTGCAAAAAAAAATAGATTTGTTTATATTTTTGTACTGGTACAGCTTTTGAATAGGACAACAACCAACTAAGTTTGGATTAGAGTTAAGTTTGCAAAAAAAAATAGATTTGTTTATATTTTGGTACTGGTACAGTTTTTGAATAGGACAACAACCAACTAAGTTTGGATTAGAGTTAAGTTTGCAAAAAAGAAATAGATTTGTTTATATTTTGGTACTGGTACAGATTTTGAATAGGACAACAACCAACTAAGTTTGGATTAGAGATAAGTTTGCAAAAAAAACAGATTTGTTTATATTTTGGTACTGGTACAGCTTTTGAATAGGACAACAACCAACTAAGTTTGGATTAGAGTTAAGTTTGCAGAAAAACAATTTGTTTATATTTTGGTACTGGTACAGCTTTTGAATAGGACAACAACCAACTAAGTTTGGATTAGAGTTAAGTTTGCAAAAAAAAAGCAGATTTGTTTATATTTTGGTACTGGTACAGCTTTTGAATAGGACAACAACCAACTAAGTTTGGATTAGAGTTAAGTTTGCAAAAAAAAAACAGATTTGTTTATATTTTGGTACTGGTACAGTTTTTGAATAGGACAACAACCAACTAAGTTTGGATTAGAGTTAAGTTTGCAAAAAAAAAAAAAGTCCAGTTTAGTTTAATCACGTTTCTTCAATTATCGCATGCCAAGCCAAGAATTTAAAGATTGATTATATTTACAGGTAAAGTGTTCGTTTTCTACTAGAGCCCTCTGATCGGCTATGTGCTTTGACATCTTCCGACTATTTACATAAACGACCAGAAGATGCCAAACAAAAAGTCGGTTTGCCTCGTTCAAAAGCTGCACCAGTACTCAAAAACCTCATAATGATGCATAGACAGGAAAACTGAAAAGGGACAGTAACTCAAAGTATCCTTTTTCAGTTAAATTTAATATTCTTTTTTCTTTTGTTATGGAGTCCTGTTTTCTGTTAGATTTTCATTGCAAATTGAAAGCTTTTCTAAAAATTAAAATGATGTTTGTTTTTTTTTTCAAAATATTATTTCTGGTTAGTTTAAAGTCATAATTCAAGGCATTCAGACAAGGATAAACGTGTAGCATATGTTCTGTCCTCAGTCAGAGGACGAGAAACACTTTTTGACATCGTGGATTTTGGTTAATCTGGATATCCATCACATTAAAAACTGATCTTGTATGTTACTTGTCCGTTGTATGCAAATAAATACAAATGAGTATATTGTTCGGAGTGCTGCTATTGTTTCCATAAAGAAAGCACCCTGACACTTTCTCTGTGCTTTCTTTTATTTTTAAAAAATAGTAAACTGTCTAATTAGATACATCATTTAATTTTAAAGACCATAAATATCAACAAACATACATAATTAAAAGTAAACCTGATTTATAGAGACCTTTAGCATCATAAAGAACGAATTGCATGACAAATGAGTGGCAGCTAAGTGTTTCAATTATCTTTGCCTTATAATGCAATAAGGGGACTTAAAAATATTTTGCAGCGAATTTCAGATGCTCTTAATACCCTGACAGAGTACTACAAAAATGATCTGTCGTTGTGCCTACCCTTTTCAACATATATCAGCCAATGACCAACCTGAATTTGATGAAATCTGCAGATTCATTGATGCAGATGCTTTTTTTATGGTGATGCAAACATGGGACCTCAAAAATATTCACTGATGTCTTTTAGATGTTCGCAATACTCTGACAGAGTACTATGAAAACAGTGCACTCAACACGGATTCAGGAAAAACACAGGTCTGAATATTTCATCTTATCAAGTCGAGGGCAACCAGTAAGCTCACCATAGCTGGAATCGCAGTGAAATACAAAATGTCAGTTTTCTTGTCCACCTGTGTGTTACACTAGACAGAATCCTATCCTTCACTGAGCATTGCAAGAAAATAATGGTAAAGGTTGCTACAAGATACAACAAGCTGATAAAACGCAAATGGGAAGCTGACCTTAAAACCTTGTGCACAACAGTATTAGAACTTTAATACTCTGCTACTAAATCCTCTGATGCAATTTGAGCTTGATTGTGCCATGCAAAATGAATCGACCAAATACTGCATAATGCAAAATGAATCGACCAAATACTACATAATGTGCGCTGCAGAATAACTGGGACACTAAGATCAGCGATACTAGCAGCGGAGTACAGATTGGTTAGCATTGTATCTCTGCCATATACTAAACGGATGGCAATGTTATACACCCCAAATAAACAGGAAACCGACAGAAGACACACCATTATAATGCAACAAGGCAGATTAAAATGAAGAAGACGTCCATTACAACAGGTCACAGAACTACCGCAGTGAAAGATGAAATGACTGGAAAGACTACTTGAACAAAGTTAATAAAGAACCCAGATAACATGTTCCACTTAGAACAGGTTTCCAAGGAATGATTCGGTTACCCTGAATCAAGCAACAGCAAAGATTGGAAGGACAGTCATCAACCTTTACAAGTGGAGACCAGCAAAAACAATAATCTGCACTTGTAGTAATCCCAGACGGACAATGGAACACATCTTCAGTGACCGCAATGATTGATCAACTTGTACTGACCAAGAGTTGATACCCAACGATGAACGCAGTATTGGCATGATAAGATATGATGATGATGTACTTACAGTTATTTTAAGTGACATGGAATAAAATTATATTTGTTCTGAATTGATCAACATTTTAAATTATTGAAACAACATAGAAGTCATCGTAGTAGAAACGTCACGTAAGTTTGAATCTGATATCTACTGTACAATTTATCCTTTAAATTTTTAGAATCTCAATTTTTTCTAACTTATTCGTATATTTAGATGTAAACAAAGTATAATTTACTAACAGATCTATGCGATTAATAATAATATAAAAATAATTCTACAAAAGTCTGTCTAAGCTCTTGATTAGGAACATTCCATAATATTTTGATGGATTATGTTCATTGTCGACTTTTTTCTGATTGGAAAACAAAATAATTTATGAAGCCTTAAAAACGCTTTGCTGTAATTTAAAAAAAATAAATATCAACTTTGTTTTCTTTTTTTTTCAGATAAATCACAAGAATACATATAAATGTAAGTATAATATCCAACTAATCATTTTAACTTTACTGTTAATTTCTTTGTATTTTTGTTTTGATGTAATTCAGTAATTTCTTCATTTAAATGTAGAAATATTAAAGTAATCTTTACTTCAAATTATTTGATTTTTAATTAGATTATTTAATCTTCAGATTTATATTTATATTCTAGTAACCAGCCGAGAGATTTTATTTTTTTAGTATTAAAATATATTTAAAAAAATAAAGTCTTATAAGTACATTTTTGAACATGAGAAATCAAAAGTCCTGAGTCTTTTTATTATGCAAAACCATAATTAATTTATTTTTAACCATAAGAAATCAAAACTCAACTTTTTATCATGCAAAACTATAATTGATTTATTATTTTACCGACTTATTCCAGAAAATCTGAACTGCATATATTTATAGCTCAACACCTCAACCGTAGCTTTGTGTCCTTTAAAGGAAACAGACAGCTTTAATGTTCAAATAATTTTCGAATAACAGGTAACAATCCAAATTCGTATAAATATTAAGTGTTCATTATTCTTTAACTTGTTGTTGAAGAGCCGGATATTCATGTGGTGTTTATCTAACAAGGGAATAATGAAAGTGAGCGTAATCTATTCTTTTTGGGCATAGAGCGGCTCGACTTACACTTTTGTCGGTCTCCATTGGAATATATTAGTGGGGCATTATTCATTAAGTCACCCTATCCTTCTGACTGTGCGCATGCCTTTCGCTTAGTATGTTGATGGATATTCAGAGGGAAGAGATGTACACTGACTTTTCACAGGGACAAAAAAACCTTTCTCGTGTTTGGGATATATTATGCTCGTTTAAAAATAGGAAACCATCCAATCCTCAAACCCCCAATTTGAGTAATTCATCGAAATTACGACAAGTGTAAAAAAATATTGATTTCAGATGTGACACTTTGATTTATATTGTAGCCACTCTTTTCATCATGTACCGCTGACACATGATCTCTGCTTTCTCAATCTATTCAATAATAGATTTGTTGGAGTCCGCACTTCTAATCAATAGTATCAGTTTTACTCTAATTTGTCTGTTATCATGCAACTGGGATAAGTTTTAATATTGGCAAGTACAACTCTTTCAACGTTGGTTGCTTTATTTATTCCTTCAACCATAATTGTTGTCAAGGATTCATTCGGCTGTCATTGCTGTTAAGTCTTTCTTCAACCACGATTGCTTTCAAGTTTTCTTTCAAACTTAATTGATTCAAAGTCTTTTTTTAACCATAATCACATTAAAGTTTTCCTTCTCCCATCAGTGCTTTCAACTCTTCAGCCAAATAACAGTGTTTCAAGTCTTCCTTGAACCATAATTGCTTTAAAGTTTTCCTCTAACAGTCATTAATTTTGCTTTGATCCTAATTGCGTTCAAGGATGTATTCAATGTGAGAAATGCAAAGAACTGGTCGTTTTTATAACTGTTACAATAGCCGTTATGCACTGCACAGTCGACCACATGTCGTTTACGTTAGGGGGATCGGCTCTGCAATTACAATTGGCTTTATTGGTGCCATTGTTTGTCAATCGTAAAACATAGGTGTCACATGTATATTGAATACCTTGTTTTAATGGCCCGTGACTAACATTTAAAGAATAACCACTTTCTTCATCACTTATTTACTGTAAAATTTGGGATTACTTTTTTCACCCTAACCATAAACCCTAACCCTAAAAAAGTAAACATTGTTTTTCTTAACTTAACCTTGAGCTAACCCTAAACGTACTCTAACCTAACTTTATCTTAACACTAAACTAACACAAATCTAAACGATCTGGATCAAAAGCTGAACCATTACAAAAAACAATTCATCAAAGGAAAAGAAAATAATCAAAAAAGCTTAATTTTCTCGTAAAAAACAAAATACATTTTCTTCCTCAAATAAATATTTTATCTTCTCTCTTTAAATGGTTTATTATTTCTTGTTTGATAGTGTCAATTCGTTATGATTCGGCATCTTCTGGCTGTTTACATAAATAGCCTGGAGATTAGAATGAAAGTCGGGTTTAGCATGGGTCAGAAAATTTACCAGTACTGTCATCTTTTATGGCATATCCACCCTTTGTGGGTAATTTTGGTGATTTTTAAATATTCTTCATTTGTTTAGTATCTTCAAATATTTATAGGTTAAATTGTTTTACGAAGAGCAATGGACAAGAATTGTCGGATTTATTGCAAGTTCTGTTGATATTAAGTCCAATATAAAAAAGAAATTCATTCCTTCTATTAATGGATAAGTATTGCCACAAATGTCCTCATTGTATTTTGAATTTAATCAATAATGAATTTTGGGACTTAATAAACTTGTACATAATGAATTCAATTTTGCTTTTAAGTCCACAATGCTTAATACTTTTTTTTGTATAAAATTAATATCTTCTTTAAATTTATCTTTTAATTATTTTTAATTTTGCAGAATATCAAGCATTCATGAGAATAACAAGTGTCATTGGATTTGAATGGATTTACATTCTTTTGCTTATTTGACATGTGGAAATATCTTGCAAAAAGAAATTTTTAAATGTCAGAATTTCAGACATCAAAAATACTTTAAAAAACGCATACTGCTAATGGTGAAAACTGAAAGTATCGCTTGATTATGGCTGAGAAAATGGTCACTTTTTTAGAACTATCTAAATATGTAGTAAATTATATCTAACTAAATTCTGAGAATATCTATACATTGTTATTTGCGAACGTTTAAATATAACATGGATGAGGTGTATAAGAACTCACTGAATATATAATTTATTTTCTGTTTTCACCGATCTGCATAGATAAAAGATCATCCCTCCCTAATGTCAAATCCACAGATCTACTAGTGAGCTGATACACGGAGGGAAACATCAATCACAGTAAAAAAACAAGTAATGTTTTCACAGAAACATGAGAAAAATATTAGTCATTACCCATTCAATGATCTACAAATTTCTAAATGCATAAAAATGTAAAAGATGGAAATATCTTATAATTCAATCCGTTTCTCAGACTAAAACACAATATAGAACAATACAGAGAAACATATTTTACTTAAAACTGTCACATATTTCGATTTTAAACATGAATAAATCTGATACCCGAGATAAACTACATTCTTGTAGATTATTTGCCGGGTTTTTTACATTAACAAAATATGTTTCAGCATATTTCAGCACATACTGCAGAAAAACCATATTCTTTTAGACTCTTCTTTTGCACAAAAAAGTATATTGCAACTTATGCAAACACATACGGGACAGAAACTATATTCTTGTAGAGTATGTGGCTCATCTATTACATGATACCAACATATGTTGTAACATACACGAACACATACTAAAGAGAAAACATATTCTTGTGAAGTATATGTAGCTTATTTTACACAGTAAGACCATATGTTGCAAGATATGCAAACGCATACTGCAGAGAAACCATATTCTAGTAGAGTATATGACTCGTCTTTTACACATAAAACAAGTATGTTGTGACATATGCGAACGCATCCTGAGGAGAACCTACATACTTGTGAAGTATGTTGATCTACTTTTACACATAAAACAAGCATGTTGCCACATATGCGAACGCATTCTGCAGAGAAACCATATTCTTGTAGAGTAAGTGGCTCTTCTTTTACACGTAAAACAAGTATGTTGCAACATATGCCAACGCATACTGGAGAGAAACCACATACTTGTGAAGTTTGTGGCTATTCTTCTACATGGAAAGGAGACATTTTGAAACATATGCGAACGCATACTGGAGAGAAACCACATATTTGTGAAGTATGTGGATCTTCTTTTACACAGAAACAAAATATGTTGCAACATATGCGAACGCATACTGGAGAGAAACCATATTCTTGTAGAGTATGTGGCTCTTCTTTTACATGTAAAACAAATATGTTGCGACATATGCGAACGCATACTGGAGAGAAACCAGATACTTGTGAAATATGTGGAGCTTTTTTTACACAGAAACCAAATATGTTGCGACATATGCGCACGCATACTGGAGAGAAACCATATTCTTGTGAAATATGTGGCTCTTCTTTTGCACTTAAAAGAAGTATGTTGCAACATATGCTAACGCATACTGGAGAGAAACCACATACCTGTGAAGTATGTGGATCTTCTTTTACACAAAAAACAAGTATGTCGCAACATATGCGAACACATACTGGAGAGAAACCATATACTTGTGAAGTATGTGGAGCTTCTTTTACACAGAAAGAAAATATGTTGCAACATATGCGAACACATACTGGTGAGAAACCATATTCTTGTGAAGAATGTGGCTCTTTTTTTGCCCATAAACCAAGTATGTTTCGACATATGCGCACACATACTGGAGAGAAACCATATTCTTGTGAAGTATGTGGCTCTTCTTTTGCACATAAAACAAGTATGTTGCAACATATGCGCACGCATACTTGAGAGAAACCATATTCTTGTGAAGAATGTGGCTCTTTTGCACAAAAACAAGTATGTTGCGACATATGCGAATACATACTAGAGAGAAACCACATACTTGTGAAGTATGTGGAGCTTCTTTTACAGGGAAACTAAACATGTTGCAACATATGCGAACGCATACTGGAGTAAAAATCATATTCTTGTTAAGTATTTGGCTCTTTTTTTGCACAAAAACAACATTTGTTGATACATATGCGAATACATACTGGAGAGAAACCATATTCTTGTGACATATGTCGAACTTATTTTACACAGAAACAATATATGTTTCGACATATGCGGACGCATACTGGAGAGAAAGCATATACTTCTGAAGTTACTGGCGCTTTTACAAAGAAAAAACATATGTTGCAACATATTCAAAAACATACTTGAGAGAAACCATTTTCTTGTGAAGTTTTTCGCTCGTCTATTACACATAAACCAAGTATATTTACGCATATGAGGACGCGTACAGGAGAGAAATAGTCGGAGAATTTCCAGCCATGAAGATGAGAGAAACAATATTTTATAAGTATGTGGCTGCTCTTTTCCACAAATCAAGTATCTTGAAAAATACACGAACACATACTGGAGAGAAACCCTTTTCTTGTGAAGTATGTAGTTCTTCTTTTACACAGAAACAACATATGTTGCAACATGCGAACGCATACAGGAGAGAAACAATTTTCTTGTGAAATATACGATTCTTGTTTCACAAAGAAAATAAAGTATGTTTCGACATCTGTGACACATAATGGAGAGAAACTATATTCTTGTGAATATGTGCCTCTTCTTTTACAAAGAAATTATATATGTTACGACATATGCGCATGCATATTCTTATAATCTGTATGGCTCTTATTTTACTACGAAATCCTATATGTTACTAGAATTGCACATGCATACTGGAGATTAACTATATTCTTTTAATCTATATGGCTCTTATTTTACTACGAAATCCTATATGTTACTAGAATTGCACATGCGTACTGGAGAGTAATTATATTCCTGTGATATAGAATGCTCTTCCCTTACAATTAAACAACATATGTTATAACATATTCGACCGCATTCTGGAGAAAAACAATATTTTTCTAAGTATTTGTGTCTTCTTTTGTAAAGAAATCAACTACGTTGCATGTTAACACATACTTTTAAAGCATATTTTCGAGAAAAATATCTTACCTTTTTCTACAGATACATTATGTTGAAGCACATGCGAACACATACTGCATAGACACTATATTCTTGTGAAATATATGGATCTTCCTTTTTAACCAAATTCAATACTCTGATGCTAAAAATAAACCATATTCTATTAAAGTAGTTGGATAATTTATAATATAACAATATTTGTTGCAACACAGGCGAATACATACACGAGCGAATCTATTATATTTTGCATTGTGAGATTTCATTACACATAAGACACATGCTGTGCTGCATATGCGAACACATACTAGAGGGAAATTATATTACTGTGAAGTGTGTCTTATTTTTTACAGGTAAATAAAATGTTAGAAACTATATTCTTTTGAAATATGTTGCCTGTCTATTTCAAAGAAATTCAATACGTCGCAGACTATGTTCTAGACAATAACAAATATTGTAACGTATATAGCTATTCATTTGCACAGAGATCTAGTATGTTTTAGCTCATAGGGAAGCAGACGATAGAAACACAAATTCTGTGAAGTATGTTACTATTTATCAATAAAAACTCATACTGGAGATACAACATATTTTTGTTTGTTAAGTGCCTTTTCTCTAACACAGAAACCCAGTTGGTTACAACACATGTGGACACATACCAGAGATAAATTCCAGTAACCAAAGACGTCACTTGGATCATGGAAAAACTTTTAAAAATACCTGGCTAATATAACTGGAACACCAAGTAAAAAGAGGTCCAAATTTCACTAATAAGAACGGATTGAATCCTTAAATCATTTAACTAAGAGGAATAGTTGGATCTTGTTCACACAAATCAACACTTTTTAATGCTTACGTTTAAATACATTTAGGAGAAAATAGATCTGATCTGATATACAAGACCATTGTAGTTTGACAATATTGATTTAATGCAAATATGGAAAACTATTTTTAAATTAAATAAAAAAATGTTGAGATTATTTTTAAATAAATTCTTTTTAATAACAGGTAAATAAATAATGTTTAATATCTAATAAAATTTGAGTATGACCTTTCGTATATACTATCAAAAATCAATTTCTATTTAATGAGAGTAAGAGAAAACTTTTAATATCACATCTTTCAATACTACTATAATACTTTCTCATAAAATAAAATTATCTCATCCCAAAATGCATATAACAAATCGTGCATTTTGTTCTGTATTCGTAAATTAATATGTCTATTTGTTTCTTTTCATGCATGTATAATGTCGACAAATGTAACATTTGTACAATATACTTTGAAAAGTTGATGATTATTGTTAAAATAAATTGCATATTATTGATATTGGATAGAAAACGAGTATTTTTATTATTTATTCATGAGACATAAATAGTTGATGAAAATGTTATTCCGTGACGAATCGATTTGAATAGATTGTGAAGTTAAACCCATTGCTTGGAAAATTGAGATACTGAATCTGTTGTTGGTTCCTAATTGGTTTATGAACTATGACTTTTTATAAGTTTATATTACATCAGTTATAGTAATAAAAATTTTGTTCTATTCTAAAAAAATTTGTGTAATTAACTTTTATTTAAAAAGCACATCATTTTTAGTGTGTTAAGATTATTTTTCTATGAGGTCAGTTTTGTAAAATATCGAAAATAAATCTGTTTTTTGTTAATGTTTTTTTTCAAAATTTATTTGAATAAAAATCTGAATTAATTTTTTTGCTTTTCTATATAAAAAGTCGATTCCATATTTTTGCCAAATACTCTCACACAAAATGAAACTAAAATCGTTTTAATGAAAAAGTAATTACATCAAGCTCATACTGAGATCATAAAGGTAAAGCGTGAGAGGAGGGAGGAGTTTATTTGGTGAAGGGGAGGTTGAATGCGCTGGTAGAATAGGTTATTTTTTCTAAAGAATTGCAAGTATATGGAAGCTTTGAAAGGAACAAGGGGGCAAGGAGGAGTAGAAAACGAAAGAAACAAGTTATTAAAACCAGGAAAATGTTTTACATAGCAACGACAAAGTTGTATTTTTAATATTAAAAAATAAGTCGTATTGCAGTGAGAAGGAATGTTTATCGAAACTGTAAAATCATTTTAAGGAAAATGTAATTACTCTGACCTCATGCTGAAATAGAGAAGGAAAATTGTGGATGGAGAAATTTATTGGTTGAAGAGAAAGTAAAATGCATATTTGGAATTTGTTGGTTTATTTAAAAGACAATTTGCAGATCATATATGTGCTGGTTTTTCTCTCAAGTTCCTTTTCTCGCTCGACCGTCTTTATAATTTAAAATCCGGAAAACCTGTGTAAACACGTCCCCTTTTGCTACTTTTTAGATCATAAGACGAAGTTTTTATAACTTCACAAAAAAACAGATTTAAATATGGCTGTTCATTCACTAACTCAAAAAAGACCTCATGCGAAGAACTACACCATGCAGTTGTTCATGGATGTCTTTCATGACATAAGAGATGCAAATGTAATCGCCGATTCAGAACTATAATTCGGACATTGACACGTTGAAGTTAACAAAATATATTGGAACAAGACCACTTTCTGAGCATTAAGGACATCGAAAGCAAACCATAGAATTTACTTCTTATATTAAACACGATGTAACTTTAATATAGATAAATATTAGTATCGTAAATTTCATGTTATTGTGTAGTTGCCATTTTGTACAAACTAGCACCCATGTGTTTGATAAATCTATCAAAAATCAACTCATGGTCAGATTTTAACGAAATTTTCTGATATTTATTTAGTTTTTGATTAATTAATTTTCAAAGTGTGGTTTTCGTAAAAAATATGATGGATAATATTTTTTGTTATCTTGCATCATATTTAATTTTATAAAATCTGAACAAAATATATTATAATCGATCGGAATTTTAATAGTATAAGAAGTGAAAGTGTCCAAATTAACATATCAGATTTACTTTTGTGTTTTGCAATGATACACGCTGAGAGAGATGAACGGTAATGAAGGTTTTAATAACAAACAATTACACATATTAAATCAAGTTAAAGATGGCTGTATTCCTGATTATTTACCTCGCGAAAAAGGGGATGTAATTTGGTGTCAGTAGTTAATCTTATTATAGTACTTAATAGAGTACTTGTTTAATTAATTACATCTGTCCCTCTCAGAAACAATGAGAAAAGAGGTTATTTATTTTATAGCCGTTTTTCTTCAAGTTGTACTAAGAAAGAAGGAAGGGGTGAACTCTATTGAGTTAAAAAGTCTGTATTTTTCAGAAGCCATCTGCACTCTAAAAGACATCGATACAGATTTGGCGGAGGTCTCACTTTATGCATCAATTTCACTAGGACAGTGAGTTCCTTGCTCAGATATCAGGGTCTCACCTTTAACGATACATATTTTGTGGTTATATGTGGTCAGATCAGATATGTGGCCGAAGTTTGTATGGATAATACAATTTCTATTGTCACTAGTTAATTTGGGGGCTACATCTCGCACATTGACTGTTGTTTAGACGCCTGAGGGTTGATGGACATGGGCAGAGTGGAAACGTATGTCTACAAGAGTGTGAGGGTATAGGCAAGTCGTTCTTACTTGATTTGTTATGGTCTCTGATGTATACAGCTCTCGGCTTAGCCTAAGATGGAATAAAGGACTCATAAGTGGATTTCCAGTTTTATTTGAATTTTCTATTATTTGATTATTTGATGTGCAGAGTAATGATCGGATCGAGTGGAGTGTATCGATTAGAACGTTTTCCCAATGGGAGAATAGCATGTTACGAAAATATAAAGTTACCTGAAAAGCTTTCCATAGCGTGACATTTAACTTATCTCATTGTCTGTTACCTTTCGAGTGATATTTAATTGTTTTCCAAGTTGCAATTACCTTTCCCGCAGATTGTTTCTGGTATTCTCTGTAATTGTAATCGGTGTTTCGGATCTTACATACCAAAAGTCGAAAATAGTTGATTCAGGAAATGAGTGAAGGTTTTGCTGGTCATATCTTTACAGGTAAAGCCAAATGGGAAAGAGGAGAATTCGTCAATTACTGTAAAAGAACATTTGTAACCACGTATAGATGATGGTACATCTCGTTAAAATTCGATATTCGATCATTGGAATAGCAGTATTGCTTTTATGAGTCTTTCTTTACTACTGATCATTAATTTTTGTTTCAAATACGGGCAAGACGTACACAGGCGAATACATACACGAGCGGATCTATTATATTTGGCATTGTATGATTTCATTACACATAAGACACATGCTGTGCTGCATATTCGAACACATAATTGATGGAAATTATATTACTGTGAAGTGTGGCTTATCTTTTACATGCAAACAACTCTTAGAAACTATATTCTTTTTGAATATGCTGCCTGTCTTTGTCAAAGAAATTCAATACGTCGCAGACTACATTCTAGACGAGAAAAAATATTATTGTGACGTATATAGCTATTCATTTGCACAGAGATCTAGTATGTTTTAGCTCATAGGGAAGCAGACGATAAAAACACAAATGTTGTGAAGTATGTTACTATTTATCAATAAAAACTCATACTGGAGAAACAACATATTTGTGTTTGTTATGTGCCTTTTCTCTAACACAGAAACCAAGTTGGTTACAACACATGTGGGTATATACCAGAGATACATTCCAGTAATCAAAGGCGTTACTTGGATCATGGAAAAATCTTTTAAAATACTTGGCGTATATAATTGGAAAATCAAGTAAAAAGAGGTCCAAATTGCACTACTAAGAACGGATTGAATCCTTAAATCATTTCCCTAAGAGGAATATTTGGATCTTGTTCACACAAATAAAAACCTTTTGATGCTTACGTTTTAATACATTTAGGAGAAAATAGATCTGATCTGATATACAAGACCATTGTAGTTTGACAATATTGATTTAATGCAAATATGGAAAACTATTTTTAAATTAAAGAAAAATGTTGAGATTATTTTTAAATAAATTATTTTTGATAACAGGTAAATAAAGTAATTTTCACCATCTTATAAAGTTTGAGTATGACCTTTCGGATATACAATCAGAAATCAAGTTATATTTAATGAGAATAAAAGAAAACTTCTAATATCATATCTTTGAATACTACTATAATACTTTCTCATCAAATAAAATAATCTCATCCCAAAATGCATGTGAAAAATCGTGCATTTTTTCTGTATTCGTAAATTAATATGTCTATTTGTTTCTTTTCATTCATGTATACTGTCGACAAAATGTAACATTTACTTATTTGTACAATATACTTTGAAAAGTTGATGATTATTTGTAAAAAAATTGCATATTATTGATATTGGATAGAAAACGAGTATTTTTATTATTTTGATGAGACATAAATAGTTGATGAAAATGTTATTCTGTGACGAATCGATTTGCTTGTAAAATTGAGATAATGAATCTGTTGCTGGTTCCTAATTGGTTTATGAACTATTACATTTCATTAGTTTATATTACATCAGTTATAGTCAAAAACATTTATTTCTATTCTAATAAATTTTATAAAATAACCTTTTATTTAAAAAGCACAGCATTTGTAGCATGTTTAGATTCTTTTTCTATGAGGTAAGTTTTGTAAAATATCGAAAATAAATCTGTTTTTTAGCTTATGATGTTTTCAAAATTTATTTGAATAAAATCTGTATTCATTTATTTTGCTTTTCTATATAAAAAAGTCGATTCCATATTTTTGTGAAATACTCTCACACTATATGAAACTAAAATCGTTTTAAGGACAACGTAATTACCTAAAGCTCATACTGAGATCAAGAAGGTAAAGCATGGGAGGAGAGGCAAGATTATTTGGTGAAGGGGAAGTTGAATGCGTTGTTAGAATTGGTACTTTTTTAATAAATAATTTATCTGACAGTTTCGTATGCCCTCTGACGTAGCAGGAACATTTTTCTCAGTCGTCGCCGTCGAATTTAAGTAGAAGAGATTCTGTTAATGAAAGTATCTCGTATATTTTGCTTTTTATTATCTTCAGAGGTCACCGTTTGGAAGTTGCCAGTCTTGACTTGGGTTTTCAATTTTTGTAGAAATGCATCGATATTTGATGCTGGTTATGAGATGATGTCTATAATATGGAGTTTAAAGATTATGCGACTTCGAGGGCTTCCATGGCAGAATTGAAATTGTCAGTGTCGCTAATTATCTTCAACTCTTTCGATAATACGCGATTTATGAGCGCGAAATAGTTGTTGTCTACTTAGCCGTTAACTGAATAGATATAGAGAATGTAAGCTTCTAGTGTTTTGCTCATTTTTCCACGTTATGACGTAGATACGACACAGAATCTTTCATGGCGTAGTAGAATGTCTGTTGTGACTGTTAGTTATTAAAATTGTTTGATAAAAGATAAAAGCTGAAATATATGTACCGTTATGAAGGTTTTTAATAACCAACAATTACACACGTGAAATCAAGTAAAAGATGGCGGTATTTCTGATTTTCCACCTCGCGGGAAGGGGGAGATAATTATGTGCCTTAGTTGATCGCAGTCTAATACCTAACAGAGTACGACTTGTATAATTTATAACAATCAGAGTCAAAGATTTTGGCTACGGTACTTGTTTATCATCTTAAAACCCCAAATAAGAGTAAAGAATATCAATGTTATTCTTGAAAATTACGAAATTGACTAATATTGATAAGTCTGAAAAATTTAGAAGGACGGGCCATTGCTATATGTAGGTTGTTTTTCCTTGGTCGGTTTCGGGCTGCAACTTCGCACCTCGGTACGTGTTTTGTGTGCTAACCTCGGTACGTGTTTTGTATGCTAACCTCGGTACGTCTTTTGTATGCTAACCTCGGTGCGTCTTTTGTATGCTAACCTCGGTACGTCTTTTGTATGCTAACCTCGGTACGTCTTTTATATGCTAACCTCGGTGCGTCTTTTGTATGCTAACCTCGGTACGTCTTTTGTATGCTAACCTCGGTACGTCTTTAGTATGCTAACCTCGGTACGTCTTTTGTATGCTAACCTCGGTACGTGTTTTGTATGCTAACCTCGGTGCGATGTTGGAGGTGAATCGAAGTAAATCTCAGCCTTTTAGATTATTCAAATCTAATTGTCAGCGACGTTCGCTTTTATGCACGTGTGTTTAAAAATGTGCTTCACATGTTATGGCTGAACTTGATCTTACCCATAATGTCTTCACAGATTGCTTGCCTCAGGTTATAATAATTCCCATATTCCAACTAATTAACAATACTTGTAATGAGCAATTTCGTGATTCTATGGGCAGACTTGGAAATAAGATGTTATATTATGACAGAGGAACATTAACTATGCAAAATGTTGGTGATTAAGCAATCGTACACAGAAGTGTGTATCGCTGCAATGACCATTTAGCATTATAGGCAGCTTTATTGACATATGAAGATTATCATATTGGTACTTGCAATTAGTATTGTCGTGATTTTATGGGCATACTTGGAAATAAGGTGTTATGTTATAATGACAGACGTTGTGTTATTATGCAAAATGTTAAGAATTATGCAATATTACACATACGTGTGTATCACAGTACAATTTAGCATTATAGGCAGCCCTCGCAAGGTACTCAGCGTCGACCTTTGACCGGAAGTAAAGCTTAAGAAAAAATATTGGGTGCAGAAAGTGATCACGGTCACATCTCGATTTAATGTCGAATGAATTTTTCATTTAAAGGATCATAACGGTGTTACATATGTACCCACTCAGTCTATATCGACAAACAATACTTTGTTTTGTTTTCGACTGTACTTTAAGTAATGCGAAGCATATTAAAGTTGTAATGGCTTAAAAAGTTGAATCACTAAATTTGACAAGTCTACAAAGATAAGTAACAAAATATGTTACCTCCATTCACACGAAGACAATATCGGAATGCTAGGCATTTAGATTCATAGGTATTTAGTATTCATACCTATTAGCTAGTCATTTAGATTCATCAACTTAGTATTCATACCTATTAGCTAGTCATTTAGATTCATCAACTTAGTATTCATACCTATTAGTTAGTCATTTAGATTCATCAACTTAGTATTCATGTCTATTAGCTAGTCATTTAGATTCATCAACTTAGTATTCATATCTATTAGCTAGTCATTTAGATTCATCAACTTAGTATTCATATCTATTAGCTAACCATTTAGATTCATCAACTTAGTATTCATATCTATTAGCTAGGCTGAATTTGTAATGGGAATCGTTACTACTTAACTCTTTAAAAGAAGGGATCCTCTCCGTTTTTAACATGAATGCACTTGGTGTAATTTTGCGACGCCTATTGCTCCAAAACAAACGCATGTTTTAGTGCAGATGCAGACAAGATTGCAATTGACATGGCGAAAGAGAGAGAGAGAGTTGATAATAACCAATTGCTTTTCTCTGAATGGAATTATACGATTAACAACCTATGCTTACTTTTGTTTTGAGCGCTCGGCTAAAATGTTTCACTAACAATTAAGGTTCACGTACCTGACTAATAATTTGGAACGGCCCCTGTGTCGACAAGAAAATATACTTAATTGCACTTAGTTTCATCCGTACTTGCATGCGTCGTGTAAATGTAATGTGTCCATTCATCACAGCGATTTTTACTGTGATTTCCTTCGTCCGTTGTGGAAGTTGCTTAGTGCTTATATAATTCCTGTTATTGAAGGAGAGTTATTTGTCCTAGAAGCCGTGTGTTTGTGGAAATTAGAATCCCTTACTACACAAGAGACGTATGTACTTGCGCGTACTAGACATTATCAGTTGTGATATGAACACGCACCAGAAGGAATTTTAAGATTATATTTATATGTCTTAAATTGAGAATTAATTGCAGGTAAAACTCTCTCCATTAAAATATGACGTGTGAAAGACTTGCGATTGTGTAACATCAACGGTGCAAATAATGTTTCAATTATTTAGTTGTCGACCAAGTAAGAGCATTTTGAGTTCCCAATACGAACCAGTTATCTCATCAGATTATGCTTGGAAAATCACTTCTAAAAGTAGGTTTTTTTTTCAATTTAATGATGGCCTTATTCGCTAGAGACATTCACACACCATTCACTAAAACAAAAACCACTACAGGAATAAAAGAACTTATATAATGTTTGAAGTTGGAAAACAATAACAAATTTTGTACAAATAACAACTTTATACCATGGAAAAGAAAGTTTCGGCGGTCGAAGAAAAAAGGTTTTGTTTGCTGCTTGTGCGAAGGAGAGCTGCGGGGACGAACCTGGAAACGCTTATTTACGAAAAGTTTAATTAAATTTTTTTTAAAGAGGAAACGGCGACAGGCAACTTTGGCGTGCTCATTTGCATATGCGAGACGTTGTTACTACAAGAAGCACGAAATAAAAACGTGATTTGGCGAGATTTCTTGGGGGTGAGCGCTAACGGAATACGTAGAAAAAGAAGAAGAAAGTGCCGCATTTATTTTTGTGAAACGTTGCATTGACTCGTTCAGATAGAGATGATGTCCCCATACTATTTGTGCCTTTGTGTTACAATTTGTCACACAATGTAGTACCTTCCATCTGAGTTGTATATATCTGTTTGTTTAATTAAATATTACACGGTATTACAGTTCCTATCAAGGTTTTGTTTATGATGGAGGATTCGGGCTTCACTTCGTATTGGTATTCGTGTAAAAAGAGCTGTTGGTAAAATATATATCTAAAAGTCAGACGAGGTTCAATTTATTGTGCAGTCACACTAGAACTGGAGTTTTGTGCAGAATTCAATCACTTACGAAATGAATGGATTGTGTCATGGAAGTGAGCATAAACGAAACCACTCTGCGAGCTATTAAAAGGATTCACATTGTATTGATGCCGGTTACAGTTTGAAAAGTCCTTCAGCAAAACGTAAAGAAAAATTGATCAAGAAACATTGCTTGCTTGCTATAATAAAAATCGTAGCTCACCAGAGGGTTGCTTCAATTGCCGGCCGTCATGCAGCAAAAAAAAGAATCAAACGTGCCATCTGTAATCCGTTAAAAGAAGCTCAACTGCTACGTCAATGCTTATATCACAAATGATGATGTGACAGTAAACAATAGAGATGGACACGTCAATGCTTATATCACAAATGATGATGTGACAGTAAACAATAGAGATGGACACGTCAATGCTTATATCACAAATGATGATGTGACAGTAAACAATAGAGATGGGCACGTCAATGCTTATATCACAAATGATGATGTGACAGAAAACAATAGAGATGGACACGTCAATGCTTATATTACAAATGATGATATGACAGAAAACAATAGAGATGGACACGTCAATGCTTATATCACAAATGATGATGTGACAGAAAACAATAGAGATGGACACGTCAATGCTTATATCACAAATGATGATGTGACAGTAAACAATAGAGATGGACACGTCAATGCTTATATCACAAATGATGATGTGACAGTAAACAATAGAGATGGGCACGTCAATGCTTATATCACAAATGATGATGTGACAGAAAACAATAGAGATGGACACGTCAATGCTTATATTACAAATGATGATATGACAGAAAACAATAGAGATGGACACGTCAATGCTTATATCACAAATGATGATGTGACAGAAAACAATAGAGATGGACACGTCAATGCTTATATCACAAATGATGATGTGACAGTAAACAATAGAGATGGACACGTCAATGCTTATATCACAAATGATGATGTGACAGTAAACAATAGAGATGGACACGTCAATGCTTATATCACAAATGATGATGTGACAGTAAACAATAGAGATGGACACGTCAATGCTTATATCACAAATGATGATGTGACAGTAAACAATAGAGATGGACACGTCAATGCTTATATCACAAATGATGATGTGACAGTAAACAATAGAGATGGACACGTTGTGACATGATGAACTCTTCAATTAATAAGAGTTCTCTCCCCCTTGTATTAATATCGGTGTAGTTCTCTAATATGGCTGAAACAATAAACATGGTAAATCTATACCTCGTGTTATCGTTCGTTACTTATGACTAACAAGTAAAATAAAACATCTCATGGTGGCAGCGGTAAAAGAAACCAGACGGACGAGAAGTCACAGAAAAGAATCAAGATAACCTCACACAGTGAGTAAATTGAAAAAAAAAAAGAATTTCCTTCTTTCTAAAACGAGAAAAAACAAAGGAAGCGCGAAAAAAAAAAAAAAAAAATGGCGTCTTCAAATAAAACATTACCCGTTCTAGACTGGTCGAACGAGAACAAGCACGAGGCATACAGCGAATGGGTGGATTTTATGTCCTCGTATTTCATAATCAACAATGTTGAAGAAAAGTTGAAATACAACTACATTTTGCTCAGCACCGGACCAAAAGGTCGTGAACTTTTTAAAAATGCTCAGCTTACAAATGAGCAGAAAGAAAACTCCGAGAATATATTTTTAATATTCGAATCCCACATGATTCAAAAACCAAACAAATGGGTCGAACGTTTGGAATTCACGTCAATGCGACAAAATGAAGACACAGTGGACGACTACCTAGTCAAGCTCAAAACTAAAGCCGACAGATGTGACTTCGGAAATAATAAAGACGAACGCATCTTAGAACAAATTATTAAAGGGCTCAAAAGCGCTGAGGAAAGAAGAAACCTAATTGCAAAACCAGACCTAACCCTCAAATCAGCCATAGAAAGCGTTAGAGCATATGAAATCACAACAAAAGATAACTCTCGATACAAGGACGCTAACGAAGGGAGAAATGGGGTGTATCACGAAGTATCCGTGAAAAACAAACCCTGCACGAGATGTGGTAAACACCACAGGAAAAGGAAAGAAGACTGCTACGCCTTCAACAAAACGTGCAGAAGGTGCAACGGTTTACACCACTTCGAGGAATACTGCCTAACAAATATGCAAGGCCGGAGAGACTCGAGAGATACTTCTTGCAAAAACAAAATAAGGCAAGAAAATAGCTCATATAAAGCTAAAAAACAAAACCCCCCAAACGGATACAAAAAGCAGAGTTTCCAAAAAAAAAAAAAATACAACGTCAAAGGAAGACAACGAAACAGACCAAGACGACGATTTATACCTATACGCAATAAATGCAGAGAACGACGACCGTGAAGAAATTTTCGCGAACATAGACTGTGAGGATACAGAAAATAACGAACATAAAATAAAAATGAAGGTCGACACAGGGGCAAACGGAAATATTCTACCTGTTAGAATCTATAAAAAAATGTATCCACAAAATGGCGACAGAAAAATAAATAAACAAACGAATGGTCAAAGGGAACTAACTCATGGACATAAAAAACAAGAGTTAACTACCTTGTGGGCTGCGAATGGTACGAAGATAAACCATTATGGAGCAATAATTTTAAAGATCAAACACAAAAACTCTGCAACTATCAGAGCAAAATTTTTCGTGTGTGATAGCGATGTAACCATACTGGGCCTAAGACCAAGCATCCGACTAGGTCTAGTAACCGTCAACTGCAGCATAACAAAAGGGCACTCACCAAAACAAATTGAAAATATGGAAAACCTCGCTGAGGAATACCCTGACAGATTCCAAGGGATAGGGAAATTCCAAGGCGTTCAAAAAATACATCTTACCGAAGATGCAATACCGGTAGTACAACCGCCAAGAAAATTCCCAGTGCACCTCAGAGACGAACTAAAACAAGAATTACACAAAATGGAACACCTGGGTGTAATAAAAAAGGTTACAGAGCCCACAGAATGGGTCAACGCCATCGCATGCAGCAGAAAGAAAAATGGAAACCTACGGATTTGTCTGGACCCCGAACCGTTAAATAAATACATAATAAGGACACACCATAAAACGCCAACACTAGAAGAAATTTCACACAAATTGACGGGTGCCAAACACTTTTCGAAACTGGATGCAAAACATGGCTACTGGGCAATACAACTTGAAGAGGAATCAAGCTTACTCACCTGTTTCAACACTCCGTTCGGGAGATACAGATATTTGAGATGTCCGTTTGGCCTAAAGATGTCGCAAGACATTTTCCAACAAAAAATGGACCAAATATTGGAACCATGCAAAGGAGCCATAGGTATATCAGATGATATATGCGTGTATGGCAGAACAATACAGGAGCATGATCAAAACCTGTTAGAGACAATGGACACTGCCCGAAAATATGGTCTAGTCTTCAACAAAGTAAAATGCACCATCAGGCAAAAACAAATAAAATTTTATGGTCTCATCTGGGACGAGAACGGATCTCACCCAGACCCCGACAAATGCGATAAAATAAAATCGAAACCAGCACCAACCAACAAGGAAGAACTCCAACAATTCTTAGGTATGATACAATACCTAAGCCCATTTATACCAGATCTCAGCACCAAAACAGCGCCACTGAGGTCACTACTTAAAAAGGATGCAGAGTATCAGTGGAACGAGACGCACGACAAGACGTTCCGAACGATAAAAGATCACATCCACGAAAAACTCTGTCTAGCATATTTTGATCCCAATGCAGACACAACTATCCAAGTAGATTCAAGCATGATAGGACTGGGTGCAACACTCATTAACAACAACAAAGTTGTTGCCTTCGCGAGCAAGAGTCTGACTGAAACGGAATCACGTTATGCAAATATAGAACGTGAACTACTAGCAGTAGTATTCGGATGTGAGAGATTCCATACATACATATATGGAAAAGAAATAATAGTGGAAACAGACCACAAGCAACTAGAAAACATTCAGAATAAGAATATAGCGCAGGCACCCCCACGACTGCAAAGAATGTTATTAAGATTGCAACCGTACGATGCACAGATAAAATATAAACCAGGAAAAGAAATGTGTATCCCAGACTACTTGTCAAGAAATCAACCAACATTAGGTAAGGAAATCGAGCTTGATGTAAACATACACACTGTTGACATTACAGCTCAGAAACAGACCGAACTACAAAATGCAACTGAAGCAGATGACGAACTCAGAACACTTAAAGAGATGATACTAAATGGATGGCCAGATGACGTAAAAAATTCTCCTAAGATAATTAGAAATTATTGGTCACTGAAAGAATGCCTATCCGTACAAGATGGTATGATCACAAAGGGGCAATCCATAGTCATACCCAAAAGTATGCAACAGATGGTATTAATGAGGATCCACGATGCTCACCAAGGCATCATAAATGTCAACTCAAGGCACAAAATAGTGTATTCTGGAGAGGAATGTCCAAGGACATAGAGGAGCTAGTAAGGACATGCGAGATCTGCAGAGAATATCAAAGGAAAAATCAAAAGGAAACTATGATTATCAAAGAACATGCAACACGACCGTTTCAGTATGTTGCTGCAGATATTTTTGATTTTAACAATCAACAATTCCTACTGATTGCTGATCAATATAGCAAAATGCCCTTTGTCAAGACGCTGAAAAGCACAACAAGCTTAAATTGCATAGAATACTTCAAAGCAATATTCGCTGTTCATGGCATACCTGAAAGGCTATACACAGACAATGCAAGATATTTTGTCTCCAACGAATTCCACAACTTTGCCACAGAGTGGGAATTCACTCACATCACATCAAGCCCCAGGTACCCACAATCAAACGGGTTCATAGAACGAATGGTCCAAACTGTAAAAAGAACATTCACAAAAGCCAAACAATCTAGAATGGATTGTCAAATGGCCCTTCTATCCCTCCGATCAACCCCACTTGACAGCCAGTTACCATCCCCGGCAGAAATCCTATACAATAGGAAAATAAGAACAAGGATACCAACCTTGCTAAATTCATATACCCCAAAGGATGAGGAGATCAGACAAAGATTGTGCAGCAAAAGCAAAAAACAACAACAATATTATAACTAGAGCGCAAGAGATCTCCCAGAATTAACTATTGGTGGAAAAGTGTCAGTCCTACAGGAGGATGACACCTGGCAACCGGCGACAGTGGTCGACAGATGCACAGAACCACGCAGCTACATTGTCAAGATGCAAGGAGATGGAAGGCTACTGAGGCGCAACAGACGACACTTACAAGAGTTGTACAACCCTCAGAGACAAACAGCTATCAACGCATCCGCCCAAAATACCAGTTGGGACAATATAACATCACTCCCCCAACAACACACAAACTCATCAGAAATCGACACTCTATCTAATATCGACGACAGAGAAATTCCATCAGCCAACCAAAGACAACCAGTGGAGGCAAACCAACGACCCACAAGAACACGGCGAACCCCCCTCAAGTACAAGGACTACATAATGTATAAATAAAAGACAAAATAAATAAATCAATACAAATCGAAAACATCTATCTGAGAAGAGGGATGTGACATGATGAACTCTTCAATTAATAAGAGTTCTCTCCCCCTTGTATTAATATCGGTGTAGTTCTCCAATATGGCTGAAACAATAAACATGGTAAATCTATACCTCGTGTTATCGTTCGTTACTTATGACTAACAAGTAAAATAAAACATCTCACACGTCAATGCTTATATCACAAATGATGATGTGACAGAAAACAATAGAGATGGACACGTCAATGCTTATATCACAAATGATGATGTGACAGTAAACAATAGAGATGGACACGGTGAAGACTAAACATTGCGAATCGAAGAGTCGTTGATCCATATCAGAAAATTGTTTTCTAAAATAAAAGAAAATACTTAATAATACTGGGATTTAATCTGAACGTAGTTATGCACATAATGAGGGAACAGCCTTGAGCGTAACAGTCAACATAATTTGTCATAAAGATCCAACTTTCTATGAAAAAAGGCCGTGACATTTGCAATTGAGTTTTGTCAGGATTGTATGTACATGAAATGAGCGGTTTAACCGAAAAACTGACGTTTTCCATTTTCACTTGTTCACCGGAAATATAAGCTATTGTTATATGTCTATTACTAGCTTTTAAAGAAGCCATGATGATACTTTTCGCATAGAAATATAAATCCAGAAATGGTTTCCTCGACTTTACAAAAGCAGGTTGATTTTCTTAGAATATCACGGGATAATATTATTTATTGGCTCTTAAAAGCCTGGAATGCATGGCTTACCAAACATTTATTGATGCCATGATCTATGTTGTGCACATGATCTTGGAAAATTGTTAGTTAATATTCTTAATCCTGTACTTACATTTTGCCCCACTGTATCTCTGATTCCATTCAATTCGTGTTTTATGCACACAAATCATCTCTATCAAAGGAAACCGGGTTCTTGACATTAATAGTCTGTTTACTAATGTATCATTGGATAAAAACATTGGTATATGTGCAAATTATCCTTACAGTGGCCTCTTAAAATCTCCACAATTTCATGATCAAATTTTGTTTAACTGATTGAGCTTGCTACACAATCTGTTTACTTTAGCGTTAAAAATATATTGTATTGGCAAATAGCATATCCATGTTTAGCTCTCTCTGTCTATCGTAAGTCAACATTTTAGTTGGGTATTTTGAAAAACTAATTATTTTCCCAAATTACCAAATTGAATTTTCTATAGTTATGGATGCATCCTGTTCACCTGTTGGCACTGTCTTGCAGCAACAGTACCGGCAACAGATTGGCATATGTTTCCTGAAGATGGACTCCTACAGAAAGTTGTAACAATACTTTAGGACGTGAACTCTTGGCAGTTTACTTAACTATTAAACTTTTTCGCCATGCGTTTGAAGATTGCCAATTTGCCATTTATAATTATAATCGTCCACGTACGTTGGTGCTCCTTGCTAAGCAGAACAAAAATTTTCCATGTGAATCAAAACATTTGGACTTTATTTCCCAGTTCTCCAACGACATACGGCATATATCAGATTCACAGAACACTGCTGCAGACACATTATCTCGTCTAGCCATTAGCGCTATCTCTTCGGCAGAAGATATTGACCTCCATCAAATGGCTCTTGATCAGACAGCTTTAGAGGATCTGAATCTTTCATCTCCACAGTTTGCGAATTGTAGCTTTCAATACATGTCCATTCCTACAGCGGATGAGGAAATTTCATGCGATACTTCTACTAATTCAACTCGCCCACTTGTTCCTGACACTCATCGAAGGACTTTTTCTCATCTTTGCACGGATTGGCCCACAACGGTGTCTCTGTCTAATTTCGACCAGGTTCTAATGGCTTTACATGAGAAGAGACATCACTGGTTGGACTCCTTCCTGCCTATCCTGTCATAAATGAAAGGTACACAAACATATACGAGCCCCCCGCTCACTCTTTGGCACTTTCAGCACCCCTGATACAAGATTCAAACACATACACATTGATTTGGTTTGACCCAGACCTGTCAGCTAGTACTATTGTTACTTACTGGCGTGTTTTTATCGTTTTCTCACCATGGCATGAAGCTATACCACGAAGCGATATATCTGCCGAAACTGTAGTGCGTTAGGTGTCCCAACTAAAATTACAACTGATAATAGAAGACAGTTTGAATCTTGCCTTTTTCAAGAGCGAGCAAAAATATTCAGTGTTAAACTTTCTAGGACAACTAGTTATCACCCAGCTTGTAATGGAATGATTTAACGCTGTCATCGGATATTAGAAGCCGCATTACGTGCAACGTCTGACACACAGCGTTGGATGGAGTACGTTCCCATCGTTCTTCTTGGTTGTCGCTCTGCTATGAAAGAAGACTTGGGATATTCCTCAGCCGAACTGCTTTACTGTACACCAATAGCATTACCTGGTCATATATTCACTTCTCCAGAATAACTGGTAATGGATTTGGAACTCTATGTAAATAGACTTAGATGCTATTTTAACAGATTATCACCCATGAACACTCGTCATGAAAGCATCAGGTCAGCTTTACACAACTACATTTTATCATGGACGCATGTTTTTTGTTCCTAGTGACTCTGTTTAACAATCACTCACACCACCTTATTTCGGTCCTTATCGGATGCTTGAACGTAACAGAAAGTATTTTACTCTGGATATTGGAGGAACTAAAGAGACAGTGTCGGTTGACAGACTTAAGCGTGCATATACAGACAATGACCCCATTGGAACCACAGGTTGCACCCACTATAACATTGCCTGAATTGTCTGATGTAGTATCTTTGGATATTTCGCAGTTATGCCTACCCACTCACCTAACCACTACACGTTCTGGTAGACATGTTCATTGGCGAATAAATCTATATATCCCTTCAGTTGATGTATATCCTTTATTCAGTGACCATACAACAGCTAACTAACAATTTGTATTAAGAATGTGCAACTCAATAAAAATTTATAGAAAAGAAACATTTTTTTTGCAAGAATCGTTAATGTTGTCTACAACAACATAATGTAAGTAATTTGTTTCCTTTTTGCTCATCCATACATATTTTATATTTCACATAATAATCTCATTTAAAACAGATTCCGTACTCAAATCTCAATATAAAGAAGGTGTTGAGTTCCCAGTTCGATAATTTAATCTTTAAATAAGTGTTTTACTTAAAAACAACTTCCTATAAATATAACTTTATTTTAGGGAGATTTAAAAACACAATACAAGTTACTCAGATGATTGCATTTCTTAAAGAACGCAAAACCGGTGACGTCAGCGATTCTGTGTAATGTTTTGGAGGAGAACTTGTGTAGAAATTTTTATTTTAAGTTATTTATTTTACAAAAGTAAGTAATCAAATAAGTGGTTTAATGTTTTGGTACTTCTGCTGTTTACGGACCGTTGTGAAATAATAACTTATTATTAAGAAAGACATTCTTAACATAGGGAGTGAATTTGTTAACTATTCTGGACTTTCACCAAACAATTTAACAAATAAATTAAATACATTTGTGAAACTGAAACTCTCGCCGGAATGTATATTATGGGAGACAACAGCCGAGCCAACACCGTTTGCTGTTAACTTCTAAACTAAGTCGGTTAATATTCCTGTTTGCCTAATTTTTCATGATTATTAATTGTTTTTGTCATTAAATAAAATGATAATAATTTTACGAATAGGCTATTTTGCCGGGACCGGCAGAATAACGACCCCCTCGTTATTTTGACGGTCCCGGCAGAATAGCGAGTGTGCTGTTATTTTGCCGGTTCAGGTTTATTTAACCTAACTGTTACAGTTACAGTAAAGATTTCACGAGTCAACTTAACTGCCGGTTTATTTTTATTTCAACATTTTTCCAATAACAAAAGAAATAATTAAAACTTCTGACTATTTTTAAAAATTAAATAAATAATTTATACGGCGATTTTCGCCACGACTTACGAAAAAAAAAGTTTTATTTCACCATAGACTAAGTAACTACGATGAATTTCTATATCCATTTAAATGCATTTACGTATTGTTTTTATTGTAAAAAAAATACAAATTATGTTTTTAAGTACAAATAATTCGCTTTGAAACCCGTTTATGTCTATTTTTTTAAATATAACTCTCTACCGGATTACCTCACAATGTTTGTTTGTAAAACAATTCAACTTTGCATTAAAATTTGTCGTTACATGTAGCAGTTAAAATTATTGACAATTGCTACTGTTGTTATTTTATCGCAAGAAAAACATTTAATTTAATGGTTAATTTAGTGAAATGATGAGAAATAGTCCTAAAATTTATCTTAAAAGATAGTGAAAAATCAATTTTAAAATTGCTGCTTAGACTGTTTATAAAACTGAAATTAAAAAAATTATATTTGATTTAATTTTTTTAGGAACTTATCTTTAATTATTTTAATAATCAGATTTCTTAACAAGAGGTATTTATTTTTTATATCAATGAATGAAAATTTTTTTTTTCTTAAATAACTAAAACATTTTTTATCCGACGCAAATTACTTCTAAATCCGACTAAAAAATATAATTGTCTGTAATATTTTCGTTCATTTAATTAATTTTTACTTTTAATGTTTTTTGTATTAAAAGCAGATATTTCTTTTATATTCAAAAAATTGAAATAACCGACAGAATAACAACCGATGATGACGATGACAATAAATTGTTATTATATATGTGTCCTTATTTATTTCATTACCCTTACTTTCACAAGACGATAACGGTTAGGTTAAAAAAAAAAAACATAAGCCGGCAGAATAACGAACCATCGTTATTCTGCCGGGACCGGCAAATTTTACGCGTAATATTCACCAAAGAGATTTAATTTTCTGCGAACCTGCTTTTCAGTTGCCATCTTAAATGTGACTTCCACCCATCATCTCGGCTCGTTTTAATTAACACATTTAATAATCATTTCTTTCTTGAAAGCAGATTGTAATAATAAAAATGTAAGTATTGCTTGAATTTACTTGTCTTGGGGGGTATTATTTTTTTACTTCATGGGCGCATCCGAACCGTTTTGAGTCCTTTTGGTTTTGTTATAGAAATGAGTCAACCTTCCAAGTTTGCATGTAAACGAAGAACGGCTTTTTTTTTCTTTCTCTCTTTAGTGTTTTTTTTTGTTTCTTTAGTGTTTTTAAAGTTTTGGTTTTTTTTTTTTAGAGTGCTCTCCGTATTTTTTTTTACATTGAAAACCGTCGCAAATATGTAGTTTAGTTATTACGTACCCTAACCTTAAATGTAACAGCCTAAAATACACACACACAAAAAACGGTTTGGAGACGGGAGTGATCCAGTTAAAATACCCCTCTCCGCTACATAAAACATATAAAAACTAAACATATCACGGGATTTAAAGAAAATGTTAGTATTTATCGATTTTTAAAAAAAATAAAGGATGCATTAGTAAACCTGGATAAAAAAACAAAAGAACTTTCAATTCTAAAACACAATTTATCTTTTCTTTTGTTTTCGTTTAGTAAAAAATATGAATCAGAGAAAACAGCAAATTATTGAACGTTCCAGAAGGGTTCACGACCGCGCTGACTCCCGATTTATCCTACAGTAAATTTCAAGTACGGATGATCATAAATGATAAAAAAAAATAACTTTTTTTTAACGGAAAATTTTAAATTGCATTTTTATTATAATAAATAAGTTTTTTTTTGTGAAATGTCTTTTGTTTTTGTTTTTTTTGTTTTTTTAATTTCTTTTTATGAATCAAATATGTTGAATTTTTTTAAAAATCAAATATGTTGAAATGCCTTTTTATTGATATAAATAGAGTTTTGAAATGTCTTGTATTTTGTGAAACAGCAACATAATTTAAAGTATGTAAAAAGAATTATACAAGCGAAATCATTTTTGTATTATTTTCAAATATTTACATTATTAATAAAATGTATTTGTGAAGTCTCAACTTCATATGAATTTTATCATTTAATTATCATTATCGTTTTTTATCATTATCAAAATACAAGACATTTCAAAACTTTATTTATATCACTAAAAATACATTTCAACCTATTTGATTTAAAAAAATGTTTTTTATGAAAGATTTGTTATATTTTCATGAAAAAAACAACATATATTTGACAATTTGTTTTGCTTACAATTTATTTTATATAATGAAAATACAATTCTAAATTTTCAGTTAAAAACAGTTTTTTTATCATTTATGATCATCCGTACTTGAAATTTACTGCAGGATAAACCGGATGTCAGCACGGTCTTGAACCCTTCCGGAACGCCAATTATTGATTTTTTTTTTCTATTTCTTTTTTAGTTATTTAAATTTGTCTTTCAATCTAAATGTATTAAAATGAATCTCGGCACTTTTTTGTTACCTCCGTAAAGTGTGTAATGGCGGTGAATGCCCTGGGAATGTCTCTTCAGATTATAGTTTAAGCAAATACTAAGATTGGTTTTATAGATTTTTTTAATGTTACGAAATGATACAAATAAAACAAAATTAATACAAAAAATAAAAGTTCTTTTTTAAATTTTAGAATTTATAAATAAATATTACTAATTTTTTAAAACAAATAATCAACTGTTTAATTTCGTAATGAACAAATAATCAACTGAATTTTGTTTATTTTTTTAGATTATTTTAATAAAGACCAAATAATCAGTAAGTTATCTGCGAAGAAAAAACTCCATAATCAGTAGTGAATCATAATTCGTAATGAAAAAAAAAACGAAACTCGAATTTAAACAAAAAACTGATATATTATTATAATATTATTTATTAAAAATACATAATTTCTGATAAATATACGACTTCATTTAACTATTTGGAAAATAAGAAAACCTCATTACGAACTTAACAGAAGTTACAAAAATTACCGAGCTTAATTTTAATCACTAACTTATTTAAGTTTTCGGAAGATAAATTCGGTTTGTATATTAGAAGTTACCGTAAACAGAAATCGGTACTTGTGCAGCTTTTGTACCAGACAAACCCGACTTTGCAGACGCAGAAATATTTAAAACGACTGGAAAAGCCGTTTTAAGTGAACTGGCGTCACAATCAAAACGAGGCGTCTTTTCAACATGCAAAAATTATGAAAGAAAAACACTCACCGTATGTTTATGTTTATGACAATTTATTTATTATTTGGACGAAGAAAGTCAATGAAATAATTATTTTAACTGGAACGTTAAAAGTTAAATTTTTTTTTCCGATTAATTATTTTTATGAATAAACTTAAGATTGTACAAAACACAATTAGGTAAACAACGATTCCTACAGATTTGTTTATATTTTAGTACTGGTACAGCTTTTGAATAGGACAAAACCCAACTAAGTTTAGATTAGAGTTACGTTTACAAAAAAAAACAGTCCAGTTTAGTTTAATCACGTTTCTTCAATTATCGCATGCCAAGCCAAGAATTTAAAGATTGATTCTATTTACAGGTAAAGTGTTCGTTTTCTACTAGAGCCCTCTGATTGGCTATGTGCTTTGACATCTTCCGACTATTTACATAAACGACCAAAAGATGCCAAACAAAATGTCGGTTTGCCTCGTTCAAAAGCTGTACCAGTACCCAAAAACCTCATATTGATGCATAGACGGGGCAACTTAAAAGGGACAGTAACCTAAAGTATCCTTTTTCAGTTAAATTTAATCTTCTTTTTTCTTTTGTTATGGAGTCCTGTTTTCTGTTAGATTTTCATTGCAAATTGAAAGCTTTTCTAAAAATTAAAATGATGTTTGTTTTTTTTCAAAATATTATTTATGGTGAGTTTAAATTCATAATTCAAGGCATTCAGACAAGGATAAACGTGTCGCATATGTTCTGTCCTCAGTCAGAGGACGAGAAACGCTTTTTGACTTTTGGGGGATTTTGGTTAATCTGGATATCCATCACATTAAAAACTGATCTTGTATGTTACTTGTCCGTTGTATGAAGGCAAATAAATACAAATGAGTATATTGTTCGGAGTGCTGCTATTGATTCCATGAATAAAACACCCTGACACTTTCTCTGCTTTCTTTTATTTTTTGAAAATAGTAAACTGTCTAATTAGATACATTATTTAATTTTAAAGACCATAAATATCAACAAACATGCATAATTAAAAGTAAACCTGATTTATAGAGACCTTTAGAATCATAAAGAACGAATTGCATAACAAATGAGTGGCAGTTAAGTGTTTCAATTATCTTTGCCTTGTAATGCAATAAGGGGACTTAAAAATATTTTGCAACGAATTTCAGATGCTCTTAATACCCTGACAGAGAACTACAAAAATGATCTGTCGTTGTGCCTACCCTTTTCAACATATATCAGCCAATGACCAACCTGAATTTGATGAAATCTGCAGATTCATTGATGCAGATGCTTTTTGTATGGTGATGCAAACATGGGACCTCAAAAATATTCACTGATATCTTTTAGATGTTCGCAATACTCTGACAGAGTACTATGAAAACAGTGCACTCAACACGGATTCAGGAAAAACACAGGTCTGAATATTTCATCTTATCAAGTCGAGGGCAACCAGTAAGCTCACCATAGCTGGAATCGCAGTGAAATACAAAATGTCAGTTTTCTTGTCTACCTGTGTGTTACACTAGACAGAATCCTATCCTTCACTGAGCATTGCAAGAAAATAATGGTAAAGGTTGCTACAAGATACAACAAGCTGATAAAACGCAAATGGGAAGCTGACCTTAAAACCTTGTGCACAACAGTATTAGAACTTTAATACTCTGCTACTAAATCCTCTGATGCAATTTGAGCTTGACTGTGCCATGCAAAATGAATCGACCAAATACTACATAATGCAAAATTAATCGACCCAATATTACATAATGCAAAATTAATCGACCCAATACTACATACTGCAAAATTAATCGACTCACTATTACATAATGCAAAATGAATCGACCAAATACTACATAATGCAAAATTAATCGACCCAATATTACATAATACAAAATTAATCACCCAATATTACATAATGCAAAATTAATCACCCAATATTACATAATGCAAAATTAATCACCCAATATTACATAATGCAAAATTAATCGACCCAATATTACATAATACAAAATTAATCGACCATATACTACATAATGCAAAATTAATCGACCCAATACTACATAATGCAAAATGAATCGACCAAATACTACATAATGCTGCAGAATGACTGGGACACTAAGACCAGTCCTACTAGCAGCAGAGTACAGATTGGTTAGCATTGTATCTATGCCATATACTAAACGGATGGCAATGTTATACTCTTGAAACAAACAGGAAACCGACAGAAGACACATCATTATAATGCAACAAGGCAGATTAAAATGAAGAAGACGTCCATTACAACAGGTCACAGAACTACCGCAGTGACAGATGAAATGACTGGAAAAACTACTTGAACAAAGTTAATAAAGAACCCAGATAACATGTTCCACTTAGAACAGGTTTCCAAGGTATAATTCGGTTACCCTGAATCAATCAACAGCAAAGATTGGAAGGACAGTCATCAACCTCTACAAGTGGAGACCAGCAAAAACAATAATCTGCACTTGTAGTTATCACAGACAGACAATGGAAAACAATCTTCAGTGACCCAATGATTGATCAACTTGTATTGACCAAGAGTTGATACCCAACGATGAACGCAGTATTGGCATGATAAGATATGATGATGATGTACTTACAGTTATTTTAAGTGACATGGAATAAAATTATATTTGTTCTGAATTGATCAACATTTTAAATTATTGAAACAACATAGAAAAAGTCATCGCAGTAGAAACATCAGATAAGTTTGAATCTGATATCTACTGTACAATTTATCCTTTAAATTTTAAGAATCTCAATTTTTTCTAACTTATTTGTATATTTAGACGTAAACTAAGCATTAAATTTGCACAGTAATCTATGCAATTAATAATATAAAATAATTTTACAAAAGTCTGTCTAAGCTCTTGATTAGGAACATTCCATAATATTTTGATGGATTATGTTCTTTGTCGACTTTTTTTCTGATTGGAAAACAAAAGAATTCATGAAGCCTTAAAACGCTTTGCTGTAATTAAAAAAAATTGAATATCAACTTGGTTTCCTTTTTTCTCAGATAAATCACAAGAATACATATGAATGTAAGTATAATATCCAACTAATCATTTTAACTTTACTGTTAATTTCTTTGTATTTTTGAAAACCAGTTTTTGTTTTGATGTAATTCAGTAGTTTTTTCATTTCAATGTAGAAATATTAAAGTAATCTTTACTTAAAATTATTTGATTTTTAATTAAGTTATTTAATCTTCAGATTTATATTTATATTCTAGTAACCAGCCGAGAGATTTTATTTGTTTAGTATTAAAATATATTTAAAAAAATAAAGTCTTATAAGTACATTTTTGAACATGAGAAATCAAAAGTCCTGAGTCTTTTTATTATGCAAAACCATAATTAATTGATTTTTAACCATAAGAAATCAAAACTCAACTTTTTATCATGCAATACTATAATTGATTTATTATTTTACCGACTTATTCCAGAAAATCTGAACTGCATATATTTATAGCTCAACACCTCAACCGTAGCTTTGTGTCCTTTAAAGGAAACAGACAGCTTTAATGTTCAAATAATTTTCGAATGACAGGTAATCATCCTAATTTGTAAAACTGTTAAGTGTTCATTATTCTTTTACTTTAACTTGTTGTTTAAGAGCCGGATATTCATGTGGTGTTTATCTAACAAGGAAATAATGAAAGTGAGCATAATCTATTCTTTTTGACATAGAGCAGCTCGTCTTAGACTGTTGACGGTCTCCATTGGAATATATTAGTGGGGATTATCCATCAAGTCATCTTATCCTTCTGACTCTGCACGTGCCTTTCACTTAGTATGCCGATGGATACTCAGAGGGAAGAGATGTACACTGACTTTTCACAGGGTTAAAAATAACCTTTCTCGTGTTTGGGATCTTATGCTCGTTTCAAAATAGGAAACCATCCAATCCTCAAACCCCCAATTTGAGTAATTCATCGAAATTACGACAAGTGTAAAAAGAATATTGGTTTCAGATGTGACACTTTCATTTATATTGTAACCATATACCGAGATTGCATTCTTGAGATCATTATCTGGTTATAAAGCTATTGCATTATTCACCTTAAATGTTACTCACTTTTATTATTTCATGGTTAGATTAACGCTGCATGAATATTAGGCTCTTCACCAACAAGTGCTCATACAGCCACACACACAGGAATGGGCTCATCAGTAACTTGAATGTCTCCTGACTTAGAGGTAGATATTCTGCCAGGAGTTTGTATTGCATCTATTTCCATCAGGAGCTAAAACCCGAAGCAGACTTTTACTCATCATCAGCACCTAAATTACAATCACCAATTCACTTATCAATTTATATGCCTGCATTGCATCGCCAAGAGTCATAACCTGAACAGTTATTTTTTTGTTAATCCAGCATATTGTCTTGCTCACTATGGTGCAGAACCACCTTGAATCAACTAGTGCATTTTATATGGAGATCAGGCAGTCCACTGCATTTCATCTTTTCCCGCACATATGCACTTGGATGCAAGACGTTGCTTTATCATTTCAGCAAATATCACATGTAAATTTTGTGAATAAGGCTTTTATAGAGGTAACATCTTTGTTCTTCCCTAAACTGTTGAAATACCTTCAAGGCACCACCTGTTATATGGGGATCAGGCAGTCCACTGATTTTATCAAGCACCACTGACACATGAACTCTGCTTTCTCAATCTATTACATAATGGATTCGTTGGAGTCCGCATTTCTAATCTATGGAATCAGTTTTTAGTCTAATGTGTATGTCATCACGTGACAAAGATAAGTTTTAATATTGGCAAGTACACCTCTTTCACCGTTGATCGCTTAATGTCTGCCTTCAACCGTAATTGCTGTCAAGTCTTTCCTCGGCTTTCATTGCTGTTAAGTCTTTCTTTACCACCATTGCTTTCAACTTTTCATCAAAACAACAATGTTTCAAGTCTTCCTTAAACCATAATTGCTTTAAAGTCGTCTTTCAACCGTCATTGTATTTAAGTTATCCTTGAACCATAATTGCCTAAAAGTTTTCCTCTAACAGTCATTACTTTAAGATTTTACTTCAACCCTCATTGCGTTCAAGGATGTATTCAATGTGAGCAATGCAAAGAACTACTCGTTTTTATAACTGTTACATTAGCCGTTATGCATTGCACAGTCGACGTAATGTCGTTTAAGCTAGGGGTATATGCTCTGCCAATTACAATTGGCTGTATTGAGGAATTTGTATCTCAATCATAAAACATATGTGTCACGTGTATATTGAATACCTTGTTTTAATGGCCCGTGACTGACGTTTAAAGAATAAACACTGTCTTTATCAATTACTTACAGGAAAATTTGGGATTACTTTTTTCACCCTAACCGTAAACCCTAACCCTAAAACAAAAGGTAAAAATTGTTTTTCTTACCTTTACCCTTAGCGAACGCTAAACATATACAAAACTAACTTTATCCCAACACTAAACTAAGGCCAATCAAGCCGAACCATTACAAAAAAAACTAATTTATCAAAAAGAAATAGAAAATAATAATGAAAAAGCTTAATTTTCTTGTGAAAAACAAAATATATTTTCTTCGTCGAATAAATATTTAATCTTCTCTCTTTAAATGGTTTATTATTATTATTTCCTGTTTTATAGTGTCAATTCGTTGTGTTGGAATGTTCTGGCTGTTAACATAAAAAAACCCTGCAGATGAGAGTGAAGGTCGGGTTTAGCATGGGTCAGAAAATGTACCAGTACCGTTATCTTTTATTACACATCCACTTTTTGAGAGTGATTTTTGTAATTTAAATATATTCTTCAACATTTAAGTATCTTCAAATATTTATAGGTTAAATTGTTTAACGAAGAGCAATGGAACTGAATTGCTGGATTTATTGCATGTTCTCTTGATATTAAGTACAATATTAAAAAAGAAATTCATTCTTTTTATTAATGGATAAGTATTGCCACATATATCCTCATTGTATTGTGAATTTAATCAATAATGTATTTTGGGACTTAATAAACTTGTACATAATAAATTCAATTTTTCTTTTAAGTCCACAATGCTTAATACTTTTATTTGTATGAAATTAATATCTTCTTTAAATTTATTTTTAATTTTTCAGAATATCAAGCATTCATGAGAATAACAAGTGTCATTGGATTTGAATGGATTTACATTCTTTTGCCTACTTGACATATGGAAATATCTTACTAAAAGATATTTTGAAATTTCAGAATTTCAGAGATAAAAAATTCTTTAAAAAAACGCATACTGCTAATGGTGAAAACGTAAAGTATTGCTTGATTATGGCTGATAAAATGGTCAGTTTTGTAGAACTATCTAAATATTTAGTAAATTATATTTAACCGAATTCTGATAATATCTATACATTGTTATTTGCGAACGTTTAAATATCATCTGGATGAGGTGTATAAGAACTCACTGAATATATCATTTATTTTCTGTTTTCACCGATCTGCATAGATAAAAGATCATTCCTCCCTAATGTGAAATCCACAGATCTACTAGTGAGCTGCTACACGGATGGGAAACATCAATTACAGTAAAAAAAAGTAATGTTTTCACTGAAACATGAGAAAAATATAAGTAATTACCCTTTCAATAATCTACAAATTTCTAAATCCATAAAAATGTAAACGATGGAAATATCTTATAATTCAATCCGTTTCTCAGACTAAAGCACAATATAGAACAATACGGAGAAACATATTTTACTAAAAACTGTCACATATTTCGACTTTTTTACACTGAAACAAAATATGTTGCAGCATATTTCAGTACATACTGCTAAAATACCATATTCTTGTAAAGTATGGGACTCTTTTACACAAAAAAGTATATTGCAACATATGCGAACACATACTGGAGAGAAACTATATTCTTGTGAAATATGTGGCTCTTCTTTTACATGGAACCAACATTTGTGGTAACATATGCGAACGCATACTAAAGAGAAACTATATTCTTGTGAAGTATGTATAGCTTATTTTACACAGAAACAAAATATATTGCAACATATGCAAACGCATACTGCAGAGAACCCATATTCTTATAGAGTGTGTGGCTCTTAATTTACACATAAAACGCATCCTGAAGAGAAACCACATACTTGTGAAGTTTGTGGCTTTTCTTTTACACGGAAAGGTCATATGTTGCAACATATGCGAACGCATACTGGAGAGAAACCACATACTTGTGAAGTATGTAAAGCTTCTTTTGCACAGAAACAAAATATGTTGCTACATATGCGAACGCCTACCCAAGAGAAACGATATTCATGTAAAGTATGTGGATCTTTTACACATAAAACAAGTATGTTGCAACATATACGAACGCATACTGGAGAGAAACCACATACTTGTGAAGTATGTGGAGCTTCTTTTATACAGAAACCAAATATGTTGCGACATATGCGAACACATACTGGAGAGAAACCATATTCTGTTGAAGTATGTGGCTCCTCTTTTACACGAAAACATCATATGTTGCTACATATGCGAACGCATACTGGAGAGAAACCATATTCTTGTGAAGTATGTGGCGCTTCTTTTACACAGAAATCAAGTGTGTTGCAACATACACGCACACATACTGGAGAGAAACCATATTGTTGTGAAGTATGTGGCTCTTCTTTTACACAAAAACAGAATATGTTGATACATATGCGAATGCATACTGGCAGGAAACCATATTCTTGTGACATATGTCGAGCTTCTTTTACACAGAAACAAAATATGTTGCAACATATGCAAACGCATACTGGAGAGAAAGCACATACTTATGAAGTTTGTTGCACTTCTTTTTACAAGAAACAACATATGTTGCAACATATGCAAAAACATACTTGAGAGAAACCATTTTCTTGTGAAGTGTGTGGCTCCTCTATTGCACATAAAACAAGAATGTTTACGCATATGCGAACGCATACTGGAGAGAAATAGCCGGTGAATGTCTTGTATTCGTTAGGATGCCCTATTTTCAGTAAAAAAACGGGAGTAACCATATATTTTTTAAGTATGTGGCTGTAATTTTCCACAAAACGTATTCTTGTGATGTATGTTTCTCATATTTTACACAGAAGCAGCATATGTTGCAACATATGCGACCGCAGACTGGAGAGTAAATATTTTCTTGTAAAGTATGCGATTCTTGTTTCACAAGGAAAGAAAGTATTTTGAAACATCTGCGCACGCATACTGGAATGAAACTATATTCTTGTGAAGTATGTGCCTCTTCCTGTACAAAGAAATCATATATGTTACGACATATGCGCATGCAAACTGGAGATTAACTATATTCTTATAATCTATATGGCTCTTATTTTATAACGAAATCCTATATGTTACTAGAGATACACATGCATACTGGAGAGTAATTATATTCCTGTGATATATAATGCTCTTCTCTTAAAATTAAACAACATATGTTATAACATATTCGAACGAATTCTGAAGAGAAACATTATTTTTCCGAAGTATGTGTGTCTACTTTTATTAAGAAATCAACTACTTTTAAAGCATATTTTCGAGAAAGATTATCTTACCTTTTTCTACAGATACACTATTTTGAACCACATCCGAACACATACTGCATATACACAATATTCCTGTGAGATATGTGCATCTTCCTTTTCAAACAAATCCAATATGCCGATGCTTAAAAGAAATCATATTCTATTAGAGTAGTTGGTTAATTAATAATATAACAGCCTATGTTGAAACACAGGCCAATACATGCTCGAGCGAATCTATTATATTTTGCATTGTGAGATTTCATTATACATAAGACACATGCTGTGTTGCATATGCGAACACATACTAGAGGGAAATTATATTACTGTGAAGTGTGGCATATTGTGGTGACGTATATAGCTGTTAATTTACACAGAGATCTAGTATGTTTTAGCTCATAGGGAAGCAGACGCTAGAAACACAAATGTTGTGAAGTATGTTACTATTTATCAATAAAAACTCATACTGGAGAAACAACATATTTTTGTTAGTTTTGTGTCTTTTCTCTAACACAGAAACCAAGTTGGTTACAACACATGTGGACACACACTTAGATGATGGAGAAACCTTTGTAGATATCTGGCTAATATAACCAGAAAACCAAGTAAAAAGAGGTCCAAATTGCACTAATAAGAACGGATTGAATCCTTAAATCATTTCACTAAGAGAAATATTTGGATATTGTTCGCACAAATGAAAACTTTTTGATGCTTACGTATAAATACATTTAGGAGAAAATAGATCTGATCTGATATACAAGACAATTGTAGTTTGACAATATGGATTTAATGCAAATATGGAAACTACTTTTAAATTAAATAAAAATGTTGAGATTATTTTTAGAAAAATGATTGTTTAATAACAGATGTAGTAATTTTTAACATCTAATAAAATTTGAGTATGACCTTCCGGATATACTATCAGAAATCAATTTCTATACGATGAGAGTAGAAGAAAACTTCTAATATCACATTTTTGAATACTACTATAATACTTTCTGATCTAATAACATAATCTCATCCCAAAATGCATATGAAAAATCGTATTTTCTGTATTCGTAAATTAATATGTCTATTTGTTTCCTTTCATTCATGTATACTGTCGACAAAATGTAACATTAACTATTTGTACAATATATTTTTAAAAGTTGATGCTTATTTGTAAAAAAATGCATATCATTGATATTGGATGGAAAACGAGTATTTTTATTAATTTTTAGGAGAGATACATAGTTAATGAAAGTGTTTTTCTGTGACGAATCAATTTTAAAAGATGGTAACGTTAAACCCATTGCTTGTAAAATTGAGATACTAAATCTGTTGCTGGTTCCTAATTGGTTTATGAACTATGACTTTTCATTGGTTTATATTCCATAAGTTATAGTCAAAAACATTTATTTCTATTCTAACAATTTTTGTGAAATTAACTTTTATTTAAAAAGCACACCATTTATAGCGTGTTGAGATTCTTTTTCTATGAGGTCAGTTTTGTAAAATATCGAAAATAAATGTTTTTAGTTAATATTGTTTTCAAAATTTATTTGAATAAAAATCTGTATTAATTTTTTACTTTTCCATATAAAAAAGTCGATTCCATATTTTTGCAAAATACTCTCACAAAAAATGAAACTAAAATCGTTTTAATGAAAAAGTAATTACATCAAGCGCAAACAGGAAAGTGTTTTACATAGCAACGATAAAGTTGTATTTTCAACATTAATAAATAAGTCGTATTGCAGTGAGAATTAATATTTATCGAAACTGTAAAATCGTTTGAAGAAAAATGTAATTACTCTGACCTCATGCTGAAATAGAGAAGGAAAATTGTGGATGGAGATATTTATTGGTTGAAGCGAACGTAAAATGCATATTTGGAATTGGTTGGTTTATTTAAAAGATTATTTTCAGATCATGAATCTGCTGGTTTTTCTCTCAAGTTCATTTTCTCGCTCGAACGTCTTTTCAATTTAACATCCGGAAAACCTGTGTAAACTCGTCCTCTTTTGCTATTTTTTTAGATCATAAGACGATTTTTGTTATAACTTCACAAAAAAGAACAGTTTTAAATTAAGAATATGGCTGTTTACTCACTAACTCAAAAAAGACCTTATACGAGGAACTATATGCATATTTTCATGGATGTCTTTCATGACATAAGATATGCAAATGTAATCGCCAATTCAGAAGTATAATTGGGATATTGACACGTTGAAGTTAACAAAATACATTTTTTCAGCGTACAAAAATAATGAAAATGAGAAACTAAAATCGTGTTTACATTATCGACGCCTTAAAACAATGTTCTTGTGTAGTGGCCATTTTGTACAAACTAGCACCCATGTGTTTTATAAATCTAGCAAAAATCAACTCATGGTCAGATTTTAACGAAATGTTCTTATATTTATTTAGTTTTAGATTAATTAATTTCATAATGCGGTTTTCGTAATAAAATATGATGGATAATATTTTTTGTTATCTTGCATCAGATATCATTTTATAAAATCTGAACAAAATATATTATAATCGATTGGAATTTTAATAGTATAAGAAGCGAAAAAGTCTAAATAAACATATCAGATTTACTTTTGTGTTTTGAAACGATAAACGCTGAGAGAAATGAACTGTAATGAAGGTTTTAATAACAAACAATTACACATATTAAATCAAGTTTAAGATGGCGGTATTCCTGATTATTTACCTCGCGAAAAAGGGGAGATAATTTGGTGTCATTTGTTAATCTTTCTATATTACTTAATAGAGTACGACTTGTTTAATTTATTACATCTTTCCCTCCCAGAAACAATGAGAAACGAGGTTGTTTATTTTATAGCCGTTTTTTCTGCCAGTATTACTAAGAAAGAAGGAAGAGGTGATCTCTATTAAGTTACAAAGTCTCTGTATTTATCAGGAGCCATCTGCACTCTAGAAGACATCGATACAGATTGGGCGGAGGTCTCACTTTATGCATCAATTTCACTAAGACAGTCAGTTCCTTGCTCATATACCAGGATCCTCTCACCTTTAACGATAGAGATTTCGTGGTTATATGTGGTCAATTCGGATGTGTTGCCGGGTTTGTAGGAGTAATAGAAATGCTACTGTCACTAGTTAATTTGGAGGCTATATCTGGCACATTGACTGTTGTTTCGACGCCACATGGGCAGAGTAAGGATTTATGTCTACAAGAGTGCGAGGGTACAGGTGAGTCGTTCTTATTTGATTTGTGATGATATGGGATGTATACAGATCCCGGCTTAGCCCAACATAGAATAAAGGACCCAGTAGTGGATTTCCAGCTTTATTTGAATTTACTATCATAGGGATAACATTATTTGATGTGCAGAGTAATTGATCGGATCGAGTGGAGTGTATCGGTTAGAACGTTTTCCTAATGAGAGAATAGCATGTTACGAGAACATAAAGTTACCTGAAAAGCTTTCCATAGGGTGACATTAAGCTTATTTCCTTGTCTGTCACCTTTCAGGTGGTATTTACTTGTTTTTCATGTTGCGATTACCTTTTTCGCATATTGTTTCTGGTTTCCACTGCGATGGAAATCGGTAGCCCGATCAGAGTGTTTCAGATCTAACATACCAAAAGTCGAATATAGTTGATTCAGGAAATGAGTGACGGTTTTGCTGGTCATATCTTTACAGAAAAAGCAAATTGGAAAGAGGAGAATTCGTCAATTACTGTAAAAGAACATTGTAACCACGTATAGATGATGGTACAGCTCGTTAACATCCTATATTCAGTCATTGGAATGGCAGTATTGCTTTTATGAGTCTTTCTTTACTACCGGTCATGAATTTTTGTTTCAAATACGGGCAAGACGTTCAGGTATTTGTTACACTGCTGACTTGGTCTACAGAGAATGGGGGTTTCTTGCTTTAGTAAAATGAAAGCGGCGTATAACTCCAGGGTGACATCATAAAATATGTAAATTATGAAGATCTTGCAACGCATAAGTGAGGGTAGTGATACGTGTGAATAAATCGGCGAAAGTATTTCGGTTCCGGAGCGATAAATAATGCATAACATTAATTGGGAGAGTTTGATGCCCCACTGACATATGTTATCGTTTTTTTTATCTTAGATTTGCTAGGGTTGTCTAGTATTAAACTAATGCTCTTTTGATCAGTTCTAACCTGAAATTATATGCCGAGTATGAAGTGATTCCACTTACGCAGAGATTCAACTATAGCAGCAGCTCCCTTTCCGACAGCATGATGTTTAATTTCGTTAATGTTTAGAGTAGGTGGGAAAATGCAACGGGTTGACCTTTTTGATTTAAATTTGCTATGATACAGTAATGGCTGACCCCAGTTTCCACTTTAATTCTTTATTAGGGTCAACGTTTATTAGTATAGCCTCTTGTACATTGTTTTTTAGAGTTTTAAAGTGATAAATTATCCGCCTCTGAGATTCTGGTGGCATTTTAAGAGATGGTTTGAGTTGATTATAGTCGGCGCTATTTGGTTATTTTTAATATTTATCCAAGTAATGTGATTGATGAAGCTGAAATAATGTTTTTAATGTGATTTTGTAATTATTGCTGCATCATAAAAAATGTTTCCAACATTGTTTCACCAATAATTTCCGCGTGTTTTTTCGGATCGGCCAGAGATATTGATATTTTTGTTTAGGAATAAAAAAATTGGTTTAATGTTTTTTCGGAGTTATTTTTATTTATAAATGTTCCCACATAGCGAAAGTTTACCATAGTTGTAACTATGGTTCCATTTATCTTACACTCTGTTAAAGTGATGTTCTTTTTCAGTCAAGCGAGACTGGGAGAGCTAGGATCAGTGTTACATAAAACGGCAGATATTGAAGATCTACATACTTTTGCTTAATGTACTTTTGTTTGCATTTTTCACAGTCAGTATTCTTTGCCGGACATATACGGCGCAGATGGCATAAGTTTCCACAGTTCTTAAGGCCTAGCATTTTTCGTATAGAAGCCAGAATGGTCGTTTCTTAATATGAAATTATGGGAGCAGTAATTACGTTATTCTGTTCGTCGTATGTAACTTGTTTCTCCGCCTGTTCCATCGATCTGGCAGTTTCGTATGTCCTCTGACATAACAGGAACTTTTTTCTCAGTCGTCACCGTCGATTTTCAGTAGAAGAGATTCCGTTAATGAAAGCATCTCGTGTATATTGCTTTTTATTATCTTCAGAAGTCACCGCTTTGAAGTTGCCAGTGCTGGCTTAGTTTTCCAATTTTTGTAGAAATGCATCGATATTTTATGCCGGTTATGAGCTGATGTCTATAATATGGAGTTTAAAGGTTATGCGACTTCGAGGGCTTCCATGGCAGAATTGAAATTGTCAGTGTCGCTAATTATCTTCAACTCTTTCGATAATACGCGATTTATGAGCGCGAAATAGTTGTTGTCTACTTAGCCGTTAACTGAATAGATATAGAGAATGTACGCTTCTAGTAGTTTGATCATTTTTCCACGTTAGGAGCCGTAGATACGACACAGAATCTTTCATCGCGTCGTAATATGTCCATTATGATCTTTTTTTATTAAAATTGGCTGAGATGGATGTATCGTAATGAAGGTTTTAATGACCAACAATTACACATATAAATTCAAGTTAAAGATGACGGTATTTCTGATTTTCCACTTCGCGGGAAGTGGGGAATAATTAGGGGCCTTTAGTTCATCGCAGTATAGTACCTAATAGAGTAAGACTTATATAATTTATAACAGTCAAGGATTTTGGCTTAGGTACTTGTCCATCTTCTTAAAACTCTAAATAAGAGTACAGAATATCAATGTTATTCTTGAAGATCACGAAATTTGACACAGAAACCGTGTTGACTAATAAGTCTGAAGCAGTTAGCAGGATGGACCATTGGTATATGTAGGCTGTTTTTCCTTGGTCGGTTTCGGGCTGCAAGTTCGCTCCTCGGTACGTCTCTTGTATGCTAACCTCGGTGCGATTTTTTAAGTGAATCGAATGAAATCTCAGCCTATTAGATTATTCAAATCTTATTGTAAGCGACATTCGCTTTCACCGATGCTTTATATACGTGTGTTGAAAACTTTGCTTCACGTGTTACGGCTGAACCCGATCTTACCCATGATGTATTTACAAACTGCTTGCCTTGGGTTATATAGTTGACATAGGGAAAGTATTATAACAGTACTTGTAATGAGCATTGTTGTGATTTTATGGGCAGACTTGGAAATAAGATGTTGTGTTATCATGACAGAGGAACATTAACTATGCAAAATGTTTGGGATTATGCAATCGTACACAGAAGTGTGTATCGCTTACAGTACCCTTTAGCATTGTTCGGATCGAGGGTCGTGTTCCCCCGATTATAAACGTGTTCAGTAAATCAAGCAATTGTTGCATGCAAAGACAGAGTAATAATTAACAAACAATATGAAGTAGTTCAAATAAGGTTTATTGAACGTGTGTGTACGTGGAATGATGAAGTGTGTGATGTATGCATGTGTGTCGATGGAAAAACAGTTCTTGAAAAGGTATAAGAAGAAATGAATCCGGCGAGGGGAAAGTCTTTGAAAGCCGTACACAAAGAAAATGAGTTGAGAACTCTTACCGTTGTTTGAACACGTGTTGACGGAAGAAACGTGTGTTGGTAGTTGTTATGCCAAGACCAGTTGGAGAGAAAAGCGTGAGACGAAGCGCTAGTGTATGCGTCGTTCTGTCGAGGCCGATTGACAAGAAGAGAAGAGTGAAACGGAACGCTAGTGTCAGTGTCGTTCTGTCGAGGCCAAAAAGCGAGTGAAACGGAGCGCTGGTGCCAGCGGTGTTCTGCCGAAACTGGTCGGTGAAGAAGAGAGAGAATTTCCGTTATGCACCTGGTTTTATAGTCCGAAGGGCAGATAACTCTGGTGTCGCTTTACAGCGCCACCTGTCGGTGAAAAAGCACCACCTAACGGCCAACCGGTGTAATTATGTTTTGAAAGGAGGAGGTAACTGCTACAGCATTATAGGCAGCCCTCGCCAGGTACTCAGCGTCAACCGGAGTTTCAGCTTAAGAAAAAGTATTGGGGTGCAGAAAGTGATCATCTCGATTTGATGTCGAATTAATTTTTTATTTAAAGGATCTTACCAGTATTTGAGGGTGTAAAGTAAAGTAATATTAAAGAGCTTTGCAATTGATGAGGCTCCTATGGACATTCTAGGTAGAAACATTAATATTCGATCAAACAACAGGCACATACACATCCACAAGCGCAAATCAAATGATAAAAATAGATGCTATCGCAATCCTATTTTCCTCAAACCTGGATTGAGACTAAGGTTAAGAACGCTCTGATCATGTTAACACAACAATGAAGATCTTTCCTAACATTAAGATCACTATATCTTTTGGGAAAGCAATGCATTTACTTAACATGAGACTCACAATGAACATCTTGTCAGAGCGTTTGAACTAGAAGAGGCTGCACTCGCATATGTCAGAGCTGGGGTCTTGTTGTCACCTAGGTTTGGGTGTAAATGATGCGAATATACCTGCTTTGTAAGCAGAAACTATTCAGTTGTTTTGTGGTAGAAACGTAGCCCGCATTAGTGTTTAAATACCGCATTAAGTTTTTCAAACCCGGTGAAAACACACACATACATTGAAAAAAAGTACATTTATTGACATGTTTACAACATTAAGAATTAGGTTCACATAAAAGTTGGTCATAATTATGTTAATGTTCAATTATAGAATCAAACTGCGTCAAGTTTTTCAGAAAAATCAACGCGGGTTTAAAACATGGAACCTATATATATCTGTCAACGTATAATTGTAAGTTTCTGATACAGTTAAAAGTGACGCTGCTATATTAACTGATACAATTGTTTTCATTTTTGAATTTGTGTCAAACAAACCAACATTTATTCAGAAATGATGAAATAAAAATCGCCACCTCGCTTGTGTTTACAGAAAATGAGTCAATTGTTAAAAAATCTTTATCTACAATCAAATACAGTACAAAACCATGTGCTTGTTTGACAAGTACTTCAATTGAATGTGATCAGATGAAGTTGCTGCTCTGCTCAACCTTCACGTAAATTCACTCGACCAATCCGACAACCAGCTAAATCACATCTATTCACTGTAGAGGTATCCAAATGCCAGAAAGCCTTCTACTCCAATAGCTTATTTCCTCGTGATGCCAGCCTATGGACCTCCCTACTTCCCTGACGGTACCGACATGTAGAATCTTTAAACTATTGTGAACAAGCATCTCGCTTCGCATCTCCCTATTTCGGATGACCCCAAATACTTCCCCCCTAATTCTCAGCAGACCCTTACGCCTACAGTTGCAGCATGTCTTTTTTTTGTAGTGAACACTGTTAAACACACATTTGGAACGAACAATAGACATTTTTGATACAGTTACAACATAAGCAATTAACTAGACGTTGGTCAAGAATAATATATATCGTTAACTGTTCAATACTTTTACAAACTATACACAAATTTTTACCCTTCTAACCGTTTGTTTAAGCGCTATTGTTGTGATCTTGCTTGCGCTTGATTCACCCGGTATATTCACTAAGTAGTTTATAAAATTCTTTCTTCATGCTCACACTTACTTATTCTTGGAGGCAGAACCCACACTTGTTGTCTTTGATGAGATCAGTCATCGTCTTAATAAAGCATCGGTCATCAAGCCTTGATCATTGGCAGAACTTATCACCCTTTCCTGATAATAGTGGAACTATCCTATTTCGAGTCAGCCTACAGAGATCTCCTCATCTATATATTCCCAGGATAGTTATTCGTAAAAATGGCACGTTGTTTGTTGGCCAATCCTTTAAGTTTTCTACCATTGAAGGTTTGTGTGTATTTGTGGCGACTATTTCAGACTATTGTCGTGGCATGCTTGTGTGGTGCCTGTCTCATTCATCAGAATCTTGTCCAAAATTTTTGGACAGTTTTGCGATGGATGGTTGTTTTATAGCTCTTTTTTTCTTGATGTCGATGCACCATAATATTTTTTTTTTAATTTTCTTATCTCTATTTTTCTAGAGATGGCAAATCCTACCGATGCCAGATATTGAACTGTTATTTCAGATACTCTAACCGAGAGAACCTTTATGGATTCTATCTTTTAAGCACAATTCTTTGAATATCTCTTGAATTTGATGTACCGGGTTCATCCGCCAAGTAGTTTTTTCAAATGTTTGTTCATGAGCCCGATAGCTCCTATAATTACTAGATTGATGGAGATCTTCCTAAGATTTCAGTTTCTGTTCATGTCGTACATGAGACCTTAATATTTCTATATATTCCCCCCTCTCAGCTCTGTATAAGCCAGTATCATTAGGGACACTGGTTTCAACTGGAGTTGCATCTTTCTCTATCTTGTTCCATATAACTATGTCAGGTTTAAAAGACCCGTTTTCTAGGTATGTAGCTATAGAGATTGCATAGTCATATTAAATGGTGTATGACTTATTTCTAACAAGTTTTCTAGGTATATTTTCCAAGACACCAATGCCTGTGTGTGCATATGCCTTTTCAAATTAGATGTGTGTGAAAATGCACAAGAATTAGGTTTTCCCTTTTTTATCATTTAAATTCAGTTAGTTTAAAGAGATGAAGGGGCCCCTCCTGAGGTTAGAACTTGATTTCCCTATGAGTAAAACTTATATCCGATGGCTCTCTTTAGGATAGACGTTGTCTCTTTCAGGTTTGCTATCTGTACTTCCCTACAGCTTGGTCTGTCATGGATTGTGTCTAAGTACTTTATTAGATTTTTTCGCTAGACCACTTGCCTCAACTACAACCGGTATGATGTTTATTTCTTCGAGGGACCATGTTATTTTAAAATCAGTCTTGAGGTATTGGTATTTTGTTATGTTTGGCGTTCAGCTCTATTGAGGCCATAGTCGTTTGGGAAAATTGCATCAATGATGTAAGCAGTCCTTTCAGGTTTGTTCCAGATGACAATGTCTGGTTTGATGGATTTGTCTTTTATGTATCTCTCTGCCTGTATGTCTTTATCATAGTACACTGTCACTTTTCCATTTGATATTATGGGTGAGGGTCCATGTTCCTAGATGTTCAACGATCTTCCCAGCTGCATCTCTCTGCAGATCTTCCAATGTAGGTATCTATACACTTTGTTGTAGCGGGCAGTGTAATGACCATCAGCCAAAAAGATCTTGCATCCAGACATTATGGTCTTGGACTTTCAGTGTGTTTCTGCATGTGTTTTTTTAGAAATGTTTGCGAAAATGCGGAGCCGCACATTTCACAAGAACAAGGATTCTCACGTGTGTGTGTCTGCATGTAGATTGAACACTAGTATTTTACTGAAAACTTTGAGCCACATACTTCAGAAGCATGACATTTTACTGAATGTTCTGAGCAACACGCTTAACATGCGGAAGGTTTTTCACATTTTTGTTTCATCTTACTCCAGTCGAAGTTCTAAGACCTCTTCCTGATGCAAACTTAATCTCTATATGAGATACATACATATTCGGATATTCTATAATTTTTTCTTTTATTTCTCAAACGTTGAGTTAGTAAAGAAGTTAATAACATGAATATGGTTTTTCACTTTTGTTTTCATTTTACTTCGGTTGAAGTTCTCAGAAATCAAAAGGCCCCTTCCTGGGGCTAACACTTGATCTCTATATGAGATGCACATATATCCGAATATTCTCTAATAGTTCTTTTATTTCTTAAATTTGAGTTAATAAAGAAGTGAAGAACATTGATTCTCCTCTCCTCAATTGACCAGTTAACTGTTTTATAGTATACCTTTTATATGGTCTATTTGCCTTACCGGATTCCAGAACAATAATTCATCTGGTCTGGTGGAGTATCCATCTTAGTGCTGTTACTAGAGGCCACATCAATTGGAGAAGGTTCAACATTCATCGTAGTAGTCAGTGTAGCCATACCGACGGGGATCTTATGTGGGCTTCGAATACTATGTTATTTTGAATATTTAGCCAGGGTTTAGTTGTAGGGGGAACTATCTTCATGTCAAGTTTTCCTGAAACCCCCGATGGCTTCTAGTAGGTAATTCAAATTCTTCGTCTAGTAGGCAATTCTTCAAGTGTGTGTTCACATGTATACTTTTATCTGAAATTTTCTTGAGAATGCTGAACCGTAAACGTCACAGGAATACGATTTTTGTATCGTTTTTATTTACTCCAGTAAGTACGTTTTCAGAAATTAATGGACCCCTTTGTGAAACTAACACTTGATTTTTGTATGAGATACATAAATATCCTTTGTGAAATTAACACTTGATTTTTGTATCGTTTTTATTTACTCCAGTAAGTACGTTCTCAGAAATTAATGGGCCCCTTTGTGGAACTAACACTTGATTTTTGTATGCGATACATAAATATCCGAGTGTTCAATCAAAATTCTTATCTACGTTTAGTTAGAAAAACAGTGAGGAACACTTATTTTCCTCTCCCCAATTCGCCATTCAATTATGTTATAGTTTATCATTATTGTGGTATGAGCCAGTGTATAGATGTGTAGAAGGAATCGAGGAGGGTGTCTAGTAGGTAATTTAAACCCTCCTGTTTTTTTTTTCAAATTTTTTATCTTTTTGTCTTTGCTGGGGATGTGGTATCCTACTGGATGCCAGACATTCATCTACTCTTTCAGACACTCCAACTAAAGGTCTTTTCAATATTCTAAAATATTCGTTTAACCAATCCAAAATGGCGGACAATAAATAGATCGGCATTTTCTGATTTTTTCCAACTTTAACAATGAATAAGTAAACCCAAATAAATTATTTGGGACATAATTTCCACACTATATTCCCTTTAACATAATTAAAGGTAAATTTTAAATGAGTCCAAAACAATTTATTTGGGTTTACTTACTCATTTGCGAGGTCGGAAAACTGCAGATGATTTATTGTCCTCCATTTTGGTTGGGAAACGAGAATTTTACCAACTATTCTGTACTTTTACTTAACAATTTAAAAAACAAAAGAACATTACTAATCTTCAAGAAATGCGCATTTTAATCATTCGATTGAATCAAGAACGTGAAAATAAAAGGTCAAACAAGATTACCAAACGGAAGCTTCTCGGCAAGATGGCGGCTCGTTATACTGGCTTATACGAGAAATAGCGCAACTTCCCCAAGTAATATTACCTAAAATAACAAAACGTTGCTGTATACTCCACCAGACTAGATACATTCTTGTCCTGGAATTCGGAAAGACCAAGAGATACGACGTCATAGAATCAATCGATAGGTTTGTCTGTGATACTATTTCTTATAACTAGTGAGAAATCATCGTTTTGACGATAGTCACGGCCGTAGACTGAGACTTGGTGCGTCTGTGCCGTGGACACGTCTTTGGAAGGGTTTTTTACGTTTTCGCATGGCACAAAGCTCCCAGAATGGCAAATATAGGCACATCTTTTGAATGAAATGGTTCATTATCCCCGCTGCGTATTCCGCGATGCCGGATGCTTCAATATGCGTAATTAATTCTCTCCTGGGAATTAATAATCTGGTAGGACTGGCTGGGACAATATACTAGAAAATGAAAGCTTGTAATAATGGAAGAAATCATTTTACTTTATATATAATTTTAATTTTGCCGAAGAAGACTTAACATTTTTAAAACCTAAATTTGAGTTGGACTGCTGTGTTTAACATAACCTGTTGCGTGTAGATACCAGATCTAAACTGAAACATCTGTTTTCGTAGATCAAATGAGGGAGAGAGGGGAATACAGCGACATTGTTCAGGGTTTCAACAATCCCTGGTGACAGTTAATACACATACATCAGTGACAGTCGATCTGACCTTTTGAACCTGGCTGCTGTCTACAGCATTGCTGATATCTAGCTGACATCTCGGATCACACCACCCAATGCCCCTGATTAGAACATGGTTGCATATGCAAGCTGATATGTTTTCAGTGCAGTAAATTATAGTAATTGTCTCCAAGACTGGCACAAGGGATTGCAAACTGAAGTGGGAGCACCAGCTGATCAGAAGACGTTATGTGTTATGTCACAATCATCCCCCATTTTGTAAGGTTAGCTCAAATTAGCAAACATAATAACGTGTCCCTTACACAAAATTACAATATGTGCAATTCTCATCGTTTTCATAATTAACTGTCGTTTTTAACTTTTCACTTTATTCTTCCTATTTTTTATTCTCTTGAAAATGAAGATACTTTTAATTCCTTTCTCCATTCTTTATTTTGTAATAGTCATGTAACTCTGACTTTATTAATTTCATTTCTTTAAATATTTTACTCTCTCCTCTTCTCTCCTCACACATAAGCTTATTTCATGCTTATTTTTTTCTTAAAAACATAAATTCTCCCCTTTTTGGTAATAGTCAATTTACTTGATTAAATGTCGTTGATTTCTCGAGTTTTTTTTTAATTTTAGTAAATTCATTTTTATTTTGGTTGATGACCTTTTCCCTCGGGCACCAGAAAACTCTAGCACGAATTTCTCGGTCGTGTCAAGAATCTTAATATTTGTTTCGCCTGCTACTGCTGCTAATTTATTGTGTGTGTTTAAGGTTAATTTCGTGAATCTTAAACATCAGGTTTTTCTAGACATTTAATCCGGACCTGAGTGTGGTTGGCATTTTGGGATGGAATATTGTTCCTTTTCGGTCCCTTTTTGGCCAATTAAAGTGAGAAGTTGTGTTTTGGGGCTTCTACGGCCCACATACATATGTAGTGTGGGTAAGTGGGGGGACATCTTAACTGCCTCTATCACTGGGTTCCCTTTTATTGCTGGGGTTTGTGACGGGGTTAATTCTTTTTTGGTTGCTTTTTATCAACAGATCAAACAGTACCGATGCATGGCGGCATCTTTTTCCTGTGAGAAATCTTCAATTTATCCACTGGTATTAATATCAAGTGGTATATTTACCCCTTTAACCTTCAATCGGTTAGAGTGAAAAATTATTTGGGCTTGATTTCTGTAGCAATCGTATGGTGTCTTTGACCATTCCATGCTGTAGAATTCAGGCTTGGGTAACCTTAATATGTTAGAACCCCATTGGTTCGTGCTGCCAGCCTACGCCGTTTAATCAGCTATCATTTTGTTCCATTTCCTTGCAACTTCGAATTCGCTCGCATAGCTTTTCTCTATGTCTAATACCAGACAAAGCCCCGGATGATGTTTCCCGATTGGATCTGGCCACATCCACTTTAATGAAGAAGTTAATTAGATTATCTATGAAAAGTTGTTCAGCTTAGTAGTCTTGACCAGCTGAACTTTCCTTCACATCTGCGTCACTGTACGCTAACTTAGCAATCGGTTCAGCCTATTTTCAAAGTTCGCGAGTTCCTCGCCTCAATTTTGCTTCATTCTGATTAAAGCCCTAGCGGCATCGGCGGTATTTATAACCTCTCCATAGTGTGCCGCTAATTCATCGAGCAGGTCTTCCATTCGACCCACCTGTAAGAACTTTATTTAGGGGTTGGGTTCGTGTTAGCCATTTTGTCTAATTGTTTATTAGAGTTACAGACGTTAAACAAAAAAGGTCTAATAACGAATGACGTTTATAAAATCTTTACCAATAAATTCAGAGCGTAAATGAGAGCAGAAGAAAATGGTCATCTACCTGGTGTTTTACGGTGTCTTCTGTTTTTCTTCTATTGGTGCTTTTTGTGATCGTTCCGGGTCGTAGTGGTTGTTCTTTGGATTGTGTCCGTGGATTTTCTCCAAATGTAGTTTTGTCCGTGCATTTCTTTCAGGTTGTGTCCGCAGTAATCCTGGGTCATATCCGAGGTCCTAGGCACCAAAGTTATACTATTTGTTATTGCCAGTGAGCAATAATCGTTTGGACGACAGTCACGGCCGTGGAATGTGACTTGGTGTGTCCGCGCCGTGGAAGTAGCCAGCCATACTCCAGCCACGTCCGTAGCTCCCGTCTATAGTCTTGCCGGATTTGAGCGGGCACCTATTATTCAGGCACATATTGTTTAGTTTACTAGGTATGTGCTTACCTGATCACTACCAACTTTGTAATGTTCGTCGAACACGGCGCTAAAATCAAGTTCCTCTATCCTGATCGCAGTGCAAGCATGTAGATTTGTTTTGTAGAAGATGACTTGACTAGACCGGTAAATTCTGATTCCACCAAGCATTTTAATAACATCCATCCCAAGCAGCATGTCAAAATCTAATAGTTGCCTGTCCACGACCAAGTCATCGACCTTTATAGGACTTATATTTGTTATCGCTATGACTTTGGATAATTTCACCCTCAGCGGTCACCCTGTCCGCTTTCTGATGACTGGGCACTACATATCGATCCAGTTCTAAGAGACTGGGAACATCCAGAGTTCTGTGTTTCTTCATATCGATCCACACTTTAACTGTAGGGAGCGTCTTTATTAAAATAGCTGAGGTGAGACTGGCGCTGATATCTAACCTTTTTCGTTTCCCGGACACTCAGATTCAATGTGGCCTATCTTCTGGCATATGTAGCCCTGCATCTTTCCTCGTGATTTGTATATGGGCAATTACGCGCTTCACCATGCTAATACTTGGAGGTTTTTGCGAAGTTGTTTGGTCCAGAGCATCTATAGAATATAATGCTACCACTACCCGACACATTCTTTTTCGTCTGCTGTGATAGGTCATGCTCTAGTTAAAATCTGCCCTAGAGCCTGTTGTATATTTGAATGAGACGAGGACAAACGTACAACTTACCTCGTGTAACGAAAGAAAAGAAAGAGAAGGAGCCATGCGTTTTTATGGGAAGGAAGTGCTTCCGGCGGAGACGGATTGTGGGAAGGAGACTGAACTATAAGAGCAATCAATGTTTGGGTAAGAGCGGCGGGGCAGTTGCCTGAGAAACACGTAGTGCCGTCGTCTAAAGTGATAGAAGGAAGAAGAGAGAGAACGAAAGGGAAGAAGAAGAAGGAGAGAAAGAGAAATTTATTTTTATTTCGGGTTGCTACCTACTGCCTGAAACTTAAGAAAAAGCTATATCCCCGGCTTCTCTTTCTTTTACTTCTTCAGGACGGAAAAATGACAGACGATGGTGAAGTCATTCGACGGAAGTACCGACGTTTGTCAGTGGATAAGGAAGGTTGAGCTGGTCGCGAAACTGAAAAATGTTACGGACCTAGCATCTTTCTTGCCGTTATTTTTGGAAGGAGACGCCCTTGCCCTATATTTCGAGCTTAGCGAAGACGAACAACAGAATGTGAAAATTATAAAAATCCGTTTTAAAAGAGCGTTCGCAGAAAGCCCATGTGAAGCGACAGAGATGCTGAAAAATCTACGGTGGGCAGGTGGGTCTGTCGATATTTACGCCAATAAGGTGAAGCGATTGGCCGGACTGGCAGGACATGTGGGGCGAGGGTTTGAGACAACGGTCAAGCTATTCTTCACCACTGGATTCCCAGAAGATGTTGCAAAGGAATTGCAACAGATTCCCGGGTTTGACAATGCCGATGTCATCGCATTAATCCCCAGGGCAAAGGTGCTGACGTGCAGGCGATATATTATTTCCAAGTTGACGGCTCTAATCACGGCATTGCTTCTTATATGCGCTGTCACAGGCAATTTTTTTAAATATGGGGCCAGACCCTTGCGAAATAATCTTGTGTGTCATCGGATGCACCTTGAACCTGTGAAGAAAGCTTTTAAAGCAGACACATAAAGCATCGGTGAAATCGAACATCTCTCACAAAAAATCATTATAACCTGAACGGTTGCGACCCCATTCCATTCACCTCTAACAGTTAACCGAGGTTTGCATACAGGACTAAAAACCGAACACAACGTTAATACATATTAACGCATGGACGGTTGATTGCAAATAAAAGTTAACGATCACATATGTATGATCTCCGGAATATTCAAAATTATCATCTTAAACTATGACTTATAATGATATGTTGAGACTCATCATGCTACGAACTTAGCTGCGAAACGTACATCTGTATCATTCCAACTGTAATCGAAATAGTAATTACTTGTAGATGGTTACTCAGATATATCTACAGAAAGAATAGTGAATCATCAAAACTCAGAATGCCACGCACTCATCTGCTTTGCATTATAAATAGTCAACCTATTATCAAGCAAATAAGAAACATGTAAATAATTGAAACTTCTTATAAAAAACTGATTGAAGAGAAATCCATTATTTCATACAGGATCTTTATTATTGATGTAGTCAGTCTGTTTATAAAAGTACCGACAAGAGACAGTAAATTATCCGGAACAATCTAGGTATTGTGGAGATAAAATAAAGAAATAGTATCGGAACAGTTACACAGAAGCGTCGCCAAAATCAAGTCCAAATGAATGTTTCTATCTCTCTCCGGTAGTGTAAAAAGAAATGTTGCCACTGTAACAAATAGAAATCCAGCACTATTCTCTCTTTTCGTTCGTTTTACAATCCCACGTTCAGAACGATCTCCACATTCATCTTGATAACATTCATCCCAAGTAACATGTCGAAACTTAACAGCTGACTGTGTACGACCAAGACATCGACTTTTACAGGGCTCATATCGGTTGCCAACGAAATGGTTCCAACGTAATGACTATGGATAGTTGTACTGTCAGCGTTCATAATGTTTAGTCTACAACAATTTCGACGACTACATACTGAGCCAGTTACTATAGACCGGGAACATCCAGAGTCCACCAGTGCTCTGCGGTTTTTCTCCATCGATCCACACTTGAACGGTAGGGACCGCCTCTTTTAAATTGACTGAAGAGAGACCGGCACTGATATATTGCCTTCTTTTTCGCTTCCCGGACACTAGGCTGCAATATGGCCTATCATCTGGCATCTGTAACAGTGTATCTTTCCTCGTGATTTATATTTGGGGCCAGTATGCCCTTCACCAGACTGATATTGGCAGTTTCTTGCGAAGTGGTTTGGTCCAGAGCATTTATAACACATAATGCTACCACTAGCAGGCACAGTGCGTGATGTTTGATGAGTTTTAGACTGAACCGGTTGTATAGCTGCTGCAACTAATTCCTTGTCGTCCGCCATGATAGCCCGCGCTCTCGTTAAATCTGCCCTAGACATATGTCATCCATTCTCGACAACGCCCGGTGATGTTTGTAAGGAGATGATGAGTGGATGAAAGGGGTTATCCTTTTTATCTTCTCGTAAAGAAACGGAACAACGAGAAGTATTTCTGTAACTATAACAAAAAGGGGTTTTATTAACTCACGGTTACCTTTACCGGTTGGTATAGGTAGATGAGAGTGGGACAGTGTCCGTCTGAGGAAGAGGAAGAATATAAGAGTTCTTAGGGCTGCCTGTGATTTTCTTCATGTGTGGTAGTCGTAAAATGGCGACGGTGGCAGGAGAGAGAGCGTTTCCTCGTTCCTCGCTGGTGCTCCATGCGATGTGTCCAAGCTGGTGCCAGGAAGTCGTCTGATTCTTTTCCTCGAACCCTAAGGGGACATAAGTAGTCCCTTAGGGAACTAACGATATTCCTGCGCCCTGTGATTTGATTGGACAAGCCAGCTCGCTGGGACAGTGATTACGCATTCAGAAGTAGTCCCTATTGGTGACTGCTACATAACACCCTGCTTAGGCTGAAAGCCGACAGGAAATAAAAGGAAGTGTAGCAGTGGGAAATAACAAAAATACAAAATTTGTCAATTAACAAATGTTTAAAAAAAAATTTTGTTGGTTTTTTTTTTTGCTTTGCAGGGAAAAGTTTTTTCTGCAAGAGGTATTTTCAGGAAATGTTTGTATATCAATGAAAAAATATTTTTTTAAAGAGTTTGTCTTCTCTTTGAAATAAGTAATTTTGGAGAAGTGTCGATCCTTAATGTGAGAAGTATGTTTTGTAAAAATAGAGTACAAGGCTCATTCTATATATAGACAGTTTTTTTGGGTCAATGTACTCGTCGACCACTACGTGTGGTGGTGACATAATTTTCTTAAGGGGTTTCTAAAAGTAAATGTGTATTTGCAGTTGTCTGATGCACAGTAGGGGGAATATGGGACTCAGGTGTTTCTGCGTTAAGAAAAGCTCTTTTCACCCTGTCGATGGATACGGTGTCTTTTTTGCCACCAATGTCAAGGGTGAAAAGTTTGTCAGTGCGTGAAAGCACGCGATAAGGACCATGATAAGAAGGAGTAAGAGTGGCTTTCACAGGGTCTTTTCGCACAAAAACATGAGTCCACGAGGAAATGTGTTTAAGGACCGAAGATTTAATGGTCTGTTGCCTAGGGTGCATATGTGGGAGCTCATTACAATAAGCTCGCCGTCTTTTTATATACAGAGCTGTATCTGTTACCGTTAAATCTATCGGGTCAGCATCTGACCCGGCAACGATAAAGGTAGTTCATAGACAAGTTCGGCTGAAGAGTATCCGTGGTCCTCTTTGATCGCGGCGCGACAGCCAAGAAGGACAACAGGTACGTACTAGCTCCATCGCTGCTGGTCAGGATAAGCACGTATAATCCCTAAAATCCTGGAAAGTTCCTGGAATAGGTGGGATTCAAACTGTCCACCACGGTCGGTGGTAATAGTTGAGGAGAGTCCATAGCGCGATGTCCAGCCCGATATAAGGGCTCACGCTACGGATTCAGCCGAAATGTCACTTAGAGGGATGGCTTCAGGTCACCGTGTAACACGATCTATGCAGGTCATGAGATAAGTAAATCCCTGACTGACAGGCCATGGTCCAACCAGATCAATATGAACATGGCTGAACCGAGCGTCTAGAGTGCTGAATGTTTCAAGGGGTGCACGGATATGCTTGTGCCCCTTTGACTTTTGGCAGGATACGCAGGAACGTGTCCAGGTAGTGATATCACGCCTCATATTTGGCCAGAAAAATCTAGCTGAAATCAGCTTCACTGTGGCTTTGAGTCCGGGGTGTGCCAAGTTGTGAAGGGTATCAAAAATAACCCTTCGATGAGTCAGTGGAACAAAACGGCGAGGTGAATCTGTTGAAGTGTCACAGATGATCTGCGTGTCCGAAGTGGGCACAGACAGGTATTTGAATTTGCAAGTTGCAAACTCAGGTGACAGCAGATTCAGAGTGTCCAGACATGGCTGGTCTAAAGCCATCTGTTGTAGATCGATATCCGAAGGTGAAGACAGAGAATTTATAGGAGGGCTGGGACAAGGCGTGTGTCGCCGCATTCTGTTTACCAGATATATGTCGGATATCGTTAGTAAATTGCGAAACAAAATCCAAGTGGCGAGTTTCGCGAGGAGAATATTTGTCCGGCTTAGCACGCAGTGCGTATATAAGTGGACGGTGATCAGTATAGATCACGAATTGACAGCCCTCGAGTGAATGCTGTAAGAATTTCACTGCGAGGTACATTGCCAGTAGTTCACGGCCAAACGTGCTGTAACGTTGTTCTGCCGGTTTCAGTTGTCTCGAAAAGTATTCGAGATGTTGCAGTTGGCCTTGGTGCTGCTGTTGCAACACTGCACCTACAGCTGTGCCCGATGCGTCAACGACCAGAGAAAACAGGGCATCGGAAACAGGATGACAAGCAAGGATGGTGTCGCTAGTTTCTGCTTCACTTCATTGAATGTCTTCAGCTGAACATCATTCAGTGAAATTTGCTCGTTTTTCTTCTGCTTGTTACGTAACAGGTCGGAAAGAGGAGACAAGAGATCCGAGCAGTGTGGGATAAAACGTCTGTAATAATTTAACAGACTCAGAAAGTGTCTTAATTGGCGAAGTTAAGTGGGTGGTTGAAGGTCTTGTAGAGCTTTAACCTTTTCAGGCAAGGGAGATATGCCTTCAGGTCTGATAATGTGGCCCAGAAAAACTAGTGACGAAACACCGAAAACACATTTACCAGGGTTAATCCTCACCTAGTATTGTTGAAACCGTTCGAACAGTAGGCGGAGATGGGTGACATGTTCCTCAGGTAAGGCACTTGCCACAAGTAGGTCGTCTATGTAATTATAGACGAAGTCAAGGTCTCGCACTACTTCGTTCATGAAGCGTTGAAAGGTACTAGCCGCGTCTCGCAAACCGAAAGGCATAGTCAGGACTTCAAACGCTCCAAAAGGGAGTTGTTACCGCCGTTTTTGATATATCGGCCGGATTCAGTGGAATCTGATGGTAAGCCTTTACTAAGTCCAGTTTGGAGAAGGTCTTACAACCGTGCAGAGACGAAGTAAAGTCCTGTATATGTTGGATTGGGTAATGCTCAGGTACCGTCATGGCATTGAATTGTCGATAGTTCCAAGTCGGACGCCAATCTCCGGATCGCTTCGGGACCATATGAAAAGGGGAAGACCAATGACTGGACGAGGGGCGTATAATTCCCAATTGCAGCATATGGTTAAATTCCGCCTTCTCCGCTTTTAGTTTCTCTGCAGGTAAGCGACGAGGGCGTGAGAACACAGGAGCTCCTGTAGTCTCAATATCTTTTGTTGAGTGAGTTGGATTACTCACAACAAAATTAAGGTTCGTTAACTCTGAGTAGGAGTGGAGTAGGGTCTGGTATGGGTCATCGGTTGCGGCAATAAAGAATACCGGGCTGACAGATTCGGTTTTTGATTAAAAACCCGGTACGGAAAGTTCCGTATTAGCATCTATCAGCCGTTGTCTGCGCATGTCCACTAATAGAATAAAGTCCGCGACCAGCATGGGGTAGGGTAAATCCGCGACTGTAAAGACCCACGTAAAGTCTCTGCGCAATTCCAAGTCCAAAGAACGAGAAATTTGACCGTACGTGGGAATAGGGGAGTGATTTACGGCTTGCAGTGAAATGGGCGACACTGATGGCTTTTTAGCTATTAGTTTCAGTTGCCAAATACTGCAAGCGGCCCCAGTATCAACCAAGCAACGTGCTTGGGATATTGAGTCCCTAATGAAATATGCACGGTTATCATGAGAACCTAGTGGAGACCGTGCCGTGCTCGGGTCCCCAGAATTTTGTTTCCCTTGTTCAAAAATGAACAGAGGGCTCTTGCATTTATGCGCTTGTGCGCCAAATCGACTGTGGTAAAAGCACGGTTGTTTACACTTATGTGCTTGGTTACCATAGCGACTGTGGTAGTAACACAATCCTGGCTTATTTGAGTGGCGATGATGTGGGGACGACGAACGATTACGACGTCTAGGCGATTGAGATCAAGACATGCTTAATTTTCACATGTTTCTCTGAAGTCGCTCTATCGCCTGGAGTATGGCCAATGTGACCTGTTGACTGCTGTCTCAGGCGTTAGCAGATAATGAAGAGACTTCAACCTGTGGCTGACGGTGGGAACTGTGGTTATGTCGAATGACACAGACCATTACTTTATCTGCCGACGCAGCCACTACGTCGACAGAGCTCGTCTCCACCATAGGCGCCAGAATTGCCTTGACCTCATGCGGCAGCCTAGAAAAGAAAAGCTGCTTTATGAGGGTACTATCAGCGGATGCCTCTCCTTCCGCCAGTTCTCTACTTCTGCAGAGCAGCTCACTTGGCTTGCGGTCGCCCAAACGCCGTCGTTAACCAGCGTTTGAAAACGCTTTTCTGCTGATAGCGATGTGCGTTGTAGGACCTCCCACTTAATGCTGTCATATGTAGAGCCAGGCGGAGTATCTGTTATTAAGTCCTTGACAACTGGTGTTAAGGACACAGGGAATGCACTAAATAAAATGGGCAATTGCCGTTGCTCAGCGACATTAATGCGATGTAATATGCCTCGAGTTGAGCAAACCAAACGCGAACGTTGCCGGCGAATGCAGGTAAAACGCTCATTTTTTTTAAATATGACCCCCAGACCAAGAAATCTAAGTTAAATAAAAATTAAAAACATCGTCATGGACACACATTTCAGAGAGAAAAAAAACGAAAGAGGAATTTTGTAAGTGTGTAGAAAGCCAAGAAGTTAAAAAAAATAATAAGTATGTATTTTTTTTGGTGACAGAGGGGATAGATATATTTGAGTGTATGTATTTGTGTGTAAAAGGGGGAAAACTAATGTACTTACTATTTTAAGGGGTCTTTAAAAAAAATATTCGTAAAAAAATTTGTTGTTAATAGTTTAATATTTTAAGGTATTTTGAAGTATTTCTCTGTCAATAATTCGTTCAGTTAAAGACAGAAAAAATATTTTATAAAAGGAAAAGTTTCTTCGATGCGAAGTACGCCTTTACTGTGATAGAGAGAAAGAGAGAGAGAGAGAAAAAAAGGGATTTCGGTAGTTTTCTTTTTAGTGTTAAAAATAACTGTCCTTCTTTCTTTATTTTTAAATAGCTTTTAAAGAGAATTTTAAAAGTTTCCGAATCTCGCAAGGTTGAAATTTTTTCTTTCTCTGTTTACAAAAACGCGGAGCCTCGTGTCCTGCTCAATTTGTGACTGTTTTTTTTTTGTTTTTTTTTAACGACGGAGTTTTTTTGTCGCCGTGGGGTTGAGTTTTAAAACCTTTTCGTCGCTGAAATAACTTTTCGAGGGTGTTTTTTTGTTTGTTTTTTATATTCCGCTTCGTTTTTTCCTTACGTTTCGTATATCATAAGGTCTGTTTTGTTTTTCTTTTAGCGTCGGGTCACCATTTGTAAGGGTAATGTGAGGAGGAGTTATCCTTTTATCTTCTCGTAAAGAAACGGAACAACGAAAAGTATTTATGTAACTATAACAAAAAGGGGTTTTATTAACTCAAGGTTACCTATACCGTTTGGTATAGGTAGAAGAGAGTGGAACAGTGTCATTAGTTCTTGCACATCTGGTTCTGTAATTTCCACGCTTCCGCGGGGTTGGTTTTCGTATCCAAACTGCTTAGGGGCATTATTTTTGCTCGAAAACTTTCTGGCATCTTTTTCGCACGAGGGGCGTTGTTGATAGTTTGTAGTAGTAGTTGTAGCACTGTCCGTCGTTTGGGAAGGAGATAAAGCTCCACCGGTTACTTGTTCTGACGATGACTTTGTGTTTCGGGTTTTAGCACTATGTTACATTACGAAAAAGAACACAAGTGTAGGAGAGAGATAAGACATACTGGCCGAAGCCAGACTTTATTCCGAGAGAGTCCGGAAACAGATGCAGATGCATGCTGGGGGTAACAGGGAAAAGGGAAGGTGATAGTCCATGGGTGGGGAGCATAATATAACAGTGTACGTTGATATACAATCCCTTGTGTGTTGTGTATTTTTTAAAATTTATTTTCATCTCCCTCCGGTAACAAGGACGGAACAAATGGTTGAAAAGCCAGTACCGTAGATGAAGAGACTCTGAGCTACAAAAAATGCCGGCCGGACTCGTCGGCATTAACCAGTAGGCATGCCGTAGTCGATTAGCAATAAACTAACCCCTTCTCAAAGGTAGTCAGGCAAAGACTGGGAGGCTGGACCTCCTAGAACTGTATTGTGTATTTTAAACATATGAAAATGTAGGCCTACACATAAGAAAATCTGAAAAGTGTTTTTCTTTTAGTGAAATATGTTTATTTACATAAATAATAATGAAAATAGTTTTTTTTATAAATATGAAATAAATTAAATAAAATAAACATCAGAGAATGTTTTCCTATTTACAAATACTCCAATGAATGTATTTTTAACATACATATTTATAAGAAAAATGTGTATTTATACAAAGATATGCATTCAGCCCAACCCTTTGCCATATGTGAACATCCTGAAAACCTTTAGTGTAAAAATAACATTTACAATAGGGAGATTAATTTCTCATATACATTTGATGTAAGATGATCACACTTTTCCTTTTTAAGTGCATATAACACAAATTCAAGGAATTAATGGGGGGGTTATAAAAACAACCCTCCTTTAACGTTACAACTAACATTAGGTCCGGGTGACAATAGCACTTTCACTCTCATTTAACCCTCCCACTAATCGAAAGTCATAGTGGGAACAGTTCCCATCACCCCTCCATAAAGTCTACCTCGTTTAAACCTACAACTAACCATGACTTCGGGTGGCAATAGCCCATCACCCCAACAAAATAAAATAAAAACATCGTTACATATATTATTTAACTAAAACGGTAACATGTCATTCAAGCGCCATCCGGTAAGAAACCATGTAATCATTTCATATTATATGTATATGAAAAACTGATCTCCAACTCTAAATTCAATATTATTTTCCACCAATGTTTTTCAGGGTGTTTCACGTAATCGCATATAAAGTTTGAATGTTATTGTTTATTGGGGGAAGGGAGATAAATACGAGGGTGCTCATCTGTAATGATCTCAATAATATTCAAAAGTAGACTTGGGGGCGAGGTTTATCCATATTTTGACCTATAGATGAATCCAAGCCCCTCAAATGTAGTGAAATAGATTTTATTTGCTTAAAATCTAGAGAGTAGATACTTATTTTAAAATATTAATTTTAAAATATGGAAAGGGGTAGCCCTATTTTAAATTATAGAGGAAGGAGACCAGCTCTGCCGCTCCTGAACATAATTTTCTATTAAGAAATTATTCTTGCTTTGTGTAATTTTTCGGCACTCTAGAAGATTACACTGCCGCGCTGACTTCCGGTTTACCCTGCAGTAAATTTCAAGTACGGATGATCAGAAATGATAAAAAAATCTTTTTTTAATTCATATTAATCTCAGACTTCACAAATACATTTTCATTAATAATACATTTATGAAAATATAATTAATCTTTCAAATTATTCTTGCTTTGTGTAATTTTCTTATTTATTAATTTCTGCAATTTTTACCATACCATTTGTTTTGGGTTCTATTTTCACTGAGTACCCCAGAGAATACCGACAAATGTAGACCTAGCCAAGTTATTAACAGGAGTTGTAGATTTAGTGGTCTTTGAATGTATTTCTGTCCAAGTTGGATCGAGTGTTCTTTGGTTAAATGAGGGGCATAATCCTGTATTATTAATTAATTTTATGAACGTGATATTAATATTTTCTAATAGTAAACCATTTTCAGCAGAAAGTGTAAGAGCACAGGTAGAGCTGCCTGCTATATTGCACAGTAAAGGAAGATGAGGGACAAATGACACCGGTAAAATGGCACAGGTAAAAATCTAACCGGTAAAAAATAGCACAAGTGAGTTGATAGAAAAAATGACATAAAGCAAGAACAATTCTGTTACAGAAAATTAGGATCGTTCAGGAGAAGTGGGACTTCACCTCGAGTTTTAAATACGGGCTCAGCAACCATTCTTTAAAATCAATATTTTAAAGCAAGTTTTTACTTTGTTGTTTTCAAGAAAATAAAAGCGAATTTTCTAAGTTTTTTTAGTAGTGGGTTGGGTTCTTTAACCTCTAGTTTAAAATAGGGTCAAATCACCCTAATATTTTAAAATAAGTATGTACTCATTTGTTGAAAATAGAGCAAGCAGCCGAAAAATATAAAAATAAAAACAACGAGAAATTATTTATTCCAAACGCACTTGAATACAATTATCTACTGACCTGTATAATTTCAATGTGCTGAAACCGTGTTTAAGTTATTTATTTCAAAATTTATTTCATTCAAGGAAATCTTTACACGCAGGAGAAAACACAAATGGCTGTTTGTCGCTTAACTGTTGGCAAGGGCTAACTTCCTGAAAAGTGTATTTATTCTACCACTAACCCTTAGTCTGAGTTTCAAACTCATCTGCGTACTTTCAAGAATTAAGTTCCCCAATACTAAAATGGCAAGTGAATATGTTTTGCCGTGTATCGTAAAGACAGCTTAAAAATATTGAAATAAAACACTTTAAAGCATTTTCAGCATGGTAAAAGTATACAGGTCGGTATATAATTACATTTTAATGTGCTTAGTATGAGGCTTTTGTAGTTGTTATTTTTCCCCACTTCTCAACTATTAACTATTCCGCACTTTTACCATTTACTCTATTGTCTTTAAGAAATAAAATCCAGTTGTGACATTAAAAAGGAATATAAGAGAGGTTTAGGTAAATCGAAGAAATCAACAAAACAATATCCTGTGTGTATGTCTAGCATTTATTTGGAAACTACACCAAAAAGCTGATTTATTAATTTTCAGAATTTTCTCAAAGGGAATATAGGCACATTTTTTTAATATTAATTTTGTTGGGGACACAAAAACAGAATAATCAGGGGCGACATGTAGAGCGATTTTAAATGTTATTATGTAATATTTCGTTACTTTACCAAGCCTTGAGAAATGTTAATCGTCAATCCACTTCAGGGATTATATATCGTTCCTATAGCTTCTGCAACTCTTTACTATTAAATGACGAATTATTACATAATACCATCACCAGTCCGCTCCAGGCTACTGTGGAGGTCTGCATTCATGCCGGACTAATAAGTCACAAACTGCTACAAGGGTGTGTAGAAAGACCCTCATAACAAGATATATTCTCAAACTATATTAACACGATTACCTAGATAAGTGTTTTATTTTGAGCAAACAATTGGACACCGGAGTTTTAATATTTTAAAAACTGAAACGTCAGTTACATGTCTCACACTTTTATCATAAATTTTAATCAAAAAAATGAATTTTATTGTTCAAAAAGGCACATATGTCGTGTTGTATTCATTATTTTTCTAGATCTATTCATAAGAAAATCTAAATCACTCAGTTCACAGATCATCAGACTGTAGATCTCAAGGTTTCGGTGTCGATTCTCCGTCATAGTATCCACTTTATTTGTTTGAAATTTATTATGTAGTATGAATGCATTATGTTCCATTTCTAAAAGAAGTTTCGATATTCCATCAAAAATTGTGACTGACCGACAAACAGACACACGCACACAGAAAATGTCTATAATAATGAATGGATATGTTTTTATTATGAATTTAAATATTTTAATGAATACATCTTTCCCTATTTTTAAACGAATCTAGTTCTACATAAAATACATTTAAGGTGGCTTAATTTCTAACACATAGCAAATTGGATATTCTTGTATAGGAAATGTATTATAGATATTTTCCTGGATGAAAAATCCTCTGTGCTTTTTACTGATGAGCTAATAATTTTATTTCGGAAAAACACATTGAACTCCCCATCTTTTCTCACACAACTATGCCAGGTTTGCCAGCTGCGTTTTAAAAGTATGTAGCTGTTAATATTGTATAGTCATATTGGGTGGTGTATAGCTTATTTGCCACAATTCCTTTTGGTTTATTCTCCAAGGACTTGATACCACATCGGAAGAACACCTTTGATGGATGGTCTAGTGGAAATGTATACACATTCTTTTATTTTGCATTGTGCGGTAGTCGTCCTACAGCAGAACCTTACAACAGTAGGTCAGATGCTTTAAACTTTTAAGTTTTGACGAGGGGCAAAACTATCACTTGTTATCACAATTGTTTGGGACAAACACTTCATCTCTATATGAGATACATAGATATTTCAATATTCCATTAACGATCTCGTTTACTTCTAAACATTAAGTATGCAACAAACTTATATTAAATTTCCTTTTTCTAACTGACCAGTTAACTAAGTTATAATATATCTTTTGTGTGGTATCTTGGTCTTACCGGATTCCAAGACAAGAATTCATCTAGTTAACTTATCAAGATAGGGGTTTCTCACTTTTTATTATCATTTTAATTTAGTTTATTTAAAGTAATCAAGGGACCACATCTTGAAGCTAACACTTTATTTCTTTATGAGTAAAATTTATTTCTGAGGAGTTTCTTAATGATCGATGTTGTCCCCTGTGTGTATTCGCATGTGAATTTTTAGATTGGCACACTGGATAAATGCAGTTCCACAAACCTTACAAGAATATGGTTTCTCACCTGTGTGTATTCTTATGTGATTTTTCAGACTGGTATACTGTGAAAATGCAGTTCCACAAACTTTACAAGAATATGGTTTCTCACCTGTGTGTATTCGCATGTGAGTTGTCAGATGGGTACGTTGTGAAAATGCAGTTCCACAAACATTACAAGAGTAGGGTTTCTCACCTGTGTGTATTCGCATGTGACTTTTCCGATTGGCACTCTCTGAAAATGCAATACCACAAACCTTACAAGAATATGGTTTCTCACCTGTGTGTATTCGCATGTGACTTTTTAAACTAGCACTTTGTGAAAATGTAGTACCACAAAATTTACAAGCATATAATTTTTCACCTGTGTGTATTTGCATGTGAGTTTTCAGAGTGGAAGACTGAGAAAATGCAGTTCCACAAACTTTACAAGAATATGGTTTCTCACCTGTGTGTATTCGCATGTGAGTTTTCAGATGGGTACGTTGTGAACATGCAGTTCCACAAACATTACAAGAGTAGGGTTTCTCACCTGTGTGTATTCGCATGTGAGTTTTCAGAGTGGAGGACTGAGAAAATGCAGTTCCACAAACTTTGCAAGAATACAGTGTTTCACTTGTGTGTATTCTCATGTGAGATCTAAGATTGGACCTGTCTGAAACTTCAGTTCCACAAACTTTACAAGAATAAGGTTTCTCACCTGTATGTATTTGCATGTGCGTTTTCAAAGTAGAACTGTGTGAAAATGCAGTACCACAAACTTCACAAGAATAGGGTTTCTCACCTGTGTGTATTCGCATGTGTGCTGTCAGATTGGCACGACGTGAAAATGCAGTTCCACAAACTTTGCAAGAGTATATTTTCTCATTTTTGTTCATTTTACTTTAGTGTAAAGTCTCAGAAAACAAGTGGCCTCTCTTGAGACTAACACTAGAACTCAATATGAGATACATAGATATCTGGGAGTTCAATTAAAGATTTCTTTAACCTCTCAAATGTTAAATTAGCATAGAAGTAGAGAACATATATTTTCCTCTAATTGATCAGTTTATTATGTTACAGTATATTTTTCTTTTGGTCTTTTGTCTTACCGGATTCCAGGACAAGAACTCATTCTGTGTGTACTCCGATGTCTTGTCAAAGCACATTACGGAAGAAATATTGATTTGCACATTTTACAGCATAAAATATTTTTTTCCAAGCTGCCTGTACATGGTTTCTTAAACAGAGATTCTTTGAAAATAATGATAAACGTACATACAGAAAAATAAGATGGCAGTTATTTATTGATGCAGACTTTTCTTAATTCTTGTGGAACTGAAAACAACCATCCTTTTCTATAATAGTTTCAATCTGTAAATAAAGAAAATATATTATCAAAACATTTTAACATACTTTATATTTATATGCAATACAATTTCAACAAACGAAATATTTTGTCGTTCAGTTTCGATGATAAATAATTAATATTACACAATTTTTATTTGAAAAGAAAACTTTTTTGATCACAGACATGGAAAATTCTAAACCAATTTCTCCTGTATAAAAATCTGCAATAATCAATCAAAATCTTTCTTAACACCTTGGAAGAAAAACTATAGATTTCCAAGTAAAATACCTTTGAAAATAGCAAGTTGAGACATAAAAGAAAGGTTGTTACCAAAACGATATAATCATATCACTTTGGCAAAAAAGAAAAAAAGACGAAATGAGTAATGTGAAATGTTATGTTACCTAGTGCTCTAAGCTCATGAGAAAAGCCGTCCGCTTTTCTCTTATATACATTCTCAGCTAAAATAAATTTGAGTTTTTGATTCTGCCACTAGAAAGGGTAAATTCTTTTTTAAGTCGACTTCTTATCTATTCTGAAAGTCATCAGATTTGCTCAGATTCGTCTAAACCCAGAATCGAAATCAACTTATGAAAAAGATGTTTTCAAACACTGTATTGTAAACTCTATCAGAAACCTGCATTTTAATCTAGTACAGATTTCTGACCTCTCGATTTTACAAACCGTTGCCTTTTTCGAAATACGACTATCTCAACAACATAACTGATTGTAGGAATCTTAATTTATCAGTGACATGCGCCATTCTCTTCCAAAAGATAAGTACATTTTGAATAGTTCTTCATTCACAGAGATTTTGTTCATTCCAAGTTATGCATTCTTTGTTTCCATGCCAACAACTTGAGATATTTGAATTAATTTCATTTACAAAACTTTATCTATTAAAAACCATAACATATTATTGTTGGTATTTCAGTGTGTTTTGTCATTGATATTTTATCTGACAAAGTAGAAAGAATTCAGAAACGGATAACAACTTTAAAACGATTTTGTCATTTCAATTAACATCAAAATCTGACCACTGTAAGTTTGCAATCATAAATAGGGTATAATATATCTCCTGCACAAAAATTGCCAAGATTAAGATGGTTAGTGTCATTTTGTTCAAATGATGCATGTTGCAACTCTAAAATTGGCAGAGTCCACAACTCTCATAATTCTATATATGTTCCAGTCAAGAAATGCCAAATAATACAACACTTAATATCTACAACGCAATATACTATGTCACATTATCTAATGTTCAGGGCTCGGACTATTGATGATGGTTCCAGAAAGCCAAGACCTGCACGATTGTACAATAGTAACCACTGTAGAAGATATGAAAAACACACACTCATATCATAAAAGCTTCTCGACATCTATAGTGGTTTCTTTTATTGTGGGATTATTAGAAATGTGAAGAATATGTACCAAAAACTAGATATGTTATCGAAAAGAGGAAAATAATCATAGCAAAAGAGAAATCCCACAGTTTAACTACTAAATGGTAAAATGAGAGTCCAAGAAAGATGGCTTAGCCATTTGGACCGACGTAATTGAAGTGTAAATATAATAATCCAGCATAACTAATATCCATGACTCATGATTCAATGGTGGAAAAGCCATATGCATGACGGTGACCGGAATGTGACGCACACCACTATTTATCCGGTGCCAATAAACATTATATACAGCATAACCACATTTACATATATACGGCAAAATCACATTGATACACCTTTTCTTGTTAGATCACCGTAAGTAAGCAACGTTGAGCCTGGCAAGTACCAGAAGGTTGACCATTAGGAAATACCATGTGCTATACATGTATACAGGTGTTGCAATCCATATACATATTCAGCCGTTAGTAAAAACATGATAAATCATTGCACCACCTCTGAAGCTCAGAATTTGTCAACGTTTAACAGGCCTATTAGTATAAAATGACTCGATTCAATAAACATTCCTATCAGTTGTCAAGGCCTAATATAGAACTGCAGAAGCTCTATTCGCTCATGATATCATCTTTTCAAAAATTAGATCATTGGGTGAGTTACTCTAAGCATGGATCTTTATCTTTTACTTTCTCTCTCTTTCTTTTTCTCTTTCTTTGATTACTTCTTTGTTTAATTAAGACTTTACAAAATAGGGACACCAAGACACTATTTTCTCTATCAAACATCATTATTTCTTGCACTCGTTAGAAACACCATATGTAAGCATTTAATAGTTACCAAGATCTTCCCCACTCCCCAGATACATAAGATACAACAACTTCAATCACCGAATAAGGAATAAATCGGTATCTTTGAGCCAAACAAGGATTCACTGTGTTGGTATATGCATACACATTTATGCAGTCAGACCAATTTACAGTGAGAACCACAATGAACTCATTCTAGTGAGTTTAACCACTGATACACATATGTTATATATCAGTAGAGTGGATGAATTTGCACTACTATAGAGGTTAAAATCATGTTCATTGTTTGTATTGAGATGTTCACAAATGTTGGTAATGATCTCACAATGTTAAGCCTGAATGAATCGTCCTTGAAAACACCTTGTTGTGACATTAAATACTTGCACAAGATTGTCCATAAAGGCCTTATTCAGTTTCACATACCAGCAATACCTTAATTTACTAGAGGACTATGAACAAAAGTACTCGAGTCATTCCTTCCAGAACATAAGGTCGTTAATGACATGCTGGCATATGACAGTCAATTTCTGTTTGTGCCAGGCTATATACAAGCAGTAACCAGACAGAAGCACAATGCAAAACTTGCAACATAACATAACCTTAGGGAACTTTTGATGATACTGTCGAACATTAAATTCCTATTACAAAAACTTTGGAGCATATTCGAAAAACTGTGACGAATTTCTTCAAGCTTCAAGGAAAAAAACCTATATAATATATTCATATAGATATACAGAATAAGTTTATATTTTACTGCAGGGTAAACCGGTAGTCAGTGACGCAGTGTTATCTTCTGGAGTGCCCATTAAATTAAAAAAAAACAATTTGTGAAAACATACCACCTCAACAAAAAAATAATTAATTAAATGTATTATTATGAGCGCATATTTTTTTCATTCCAAACATTTAAATTATTAATAAAATGTATTATTATCATAGCCTATCTATTGATAATGGAGATTATGTATCTGTCTGTCTGAAGCCAAAACTATACTATTTAAGACTATTGACCTTATCATGAAATAGTATAGTATATACTATTTCAGACTAATATACTATCTTTAAATGCTCAATTCAGGGGCATAGTTTAGTGTAGTATCTGTTCTGTTGCCATGATACCATCTTCCCAGGCCTTACCTATTCCTTTTTTGAGAGGTGTGGAGGTAGTGTAGTATCTGTTCTTTTGTAATCATACCGTCCTCCCAGGCATTACCTCGTCCTTTTCTAAGAGGTGTAGAGGCACTGTAGTATCTTGTTTGTTGTCATACTAATCTCCCAGGCATTATCTCCTCTTTTTTGAGAGCTGATGAGGTAGTGTAGTATCTCTTCTGTTTCGTGATACTATCTGTCCAGGCATTTCCTCCTCCTTATTTTAAAGGTGTGCATGTAGTGAGTATCCCTTCTGTTTTTATGATACTATCCTCCCAGGCATTACCTACTCCTTTTGTTGGAAGATTATGTAGTACGGGAGTTAGTATAGTATCAGTTCTGTTGTCATTATACCATCCTCCCAGGCAATACATCCTCCTTTTTGAGGGGGTGTAATTTACACGCCCTTTGATTATTAAGTATAATGTTCTATTTCGAACGCACAAAAAGTTCTATTTCAAGAGAGAGAGAGAGAGAGAGAGCGAAAGAGAAAGAGAAGGCGGTTATTTGATTAATAACATGTAAACAAGAGATTCTCTTAAATTTATCGTGCGAGTCGCTCAAAAAATGATATATTTCATTTGATTTTTTATTAAAACGTTTTAAATTTCTTTTTGTTTTTAAATATTATCAGAAATTATGTTTTAAAGCACACATTTATAAAATTAAATTATTTCATTTTTAAAATAATTGATTAAAAATTACAATTTTTTGTAAGAAAAACCAAACACATTTTACTGAGCAATTAAATAACTGTATTTTATTTTAATTGTTGATTTTATTTTACATACACTTTTTTTCGATTTGAAAAACCTCAAATAGTATCATCTTTTTACGACCTTAAGTGAGTTAGGATTTTTTGTTTTACATTTGACGCCGTAAAGGGTAAAATTTGTTTCAAAACTGTTTTTATTATTCCGTTTTTATTTATTAAAATACAGGATGGTATGATTTTCTTTCTTAAAAAAAAAAAAAAAAAAAAAAAAAAAATTTACTGAGCAATGAAATAAAACAACTAGCAAAAATATGCGGCCGGTGGGAGCAAATATTTGCTAGTTTACTTCAAAATAAAAACTCTGCATAATTGCTAAATGTATAAAGCGAAGGAACACTTTCCATTAGATAGAGTCCCTTCATTTCACTTCAAACAGTTAATTTTATCTGAATATTTACTTCAACTATAACCGCAGTTTTACATGCTTTACTATAAATAAGTTTATTATCGGCATCGTTTTTTTTTTTTGTTGTTGTTTATGTTAAACCGAAGATGATGATAGAAAAATCTCAAATAAATATGAATTGAAAAATATTTTTTATAAAATCGTAAAACAAAGAAATTTAAGTAATACTTACTTTTTCATAAGCTGATAAAGAAGCGACGACAGTATTTCGAAAATAAAATATATGGTTAGTGTTCGTGTTAAAACGGGTGTAAGTGAAAATTAAAAATGGCGACCGGAAATGCAGGTTCGTAGAAAATTAAAATAGACATAAAGCAAAGCGATTTTGCAATTGTACCGATCTATTTAATTTCGGGTGGAAATATTATTCCGATTTCTTTTTTAAATAAAATCATCATTTACCGACTTTTCTTTTACATTAAAAACAATACTTAACATTAACGGAGACGTATTTTTTGTGCAATATTTACCTTTTTGTAATTAGCGTCTTCTTGTTCAACTTGACTTCCGGATAAATCAGTTTCTCACTCAAACTTCATCGGAAGACTTTTTTTTAGCCACACTCATATTAAAAATTGATTGCTTTATAAAATAAAAACTTGGATGCGTCCAACAAAATTTAATGGAGCATTTTGGAATAAACTGGAAATCGAAAAATATTATGAATCGACTAAATTTGACTAAATGAAAAATATAACTAATGATGTTTTTTTGTTTTTTAAATATAAACTAGAAAGAAGGAATATGTCCGTCAATATCGTATCCATCAAGACAAACATATTAGACATTTGCAACGTTGACAGTTGCATCCACTATCTTCAAAATCGACATCTTTAATTCTTTTGGTACTTTATAATTTCCTTTGTTTGCTAAAAATGACAAGATTACAAAAAAATAATAAATTAAATAGATTTGTCTTCTAATTATGAGGAGGAGGATTCTCTCGGCATGAAAAGGCTAAGATTTAACTTCATGGTACCCAAGTGAAATCGCACGGTGATAAGTCTAGTTATTCAATAGTACCCAGTAGTGTTTCGCTTACCCCGCGTTATTTAGCATTGTTGTTGTTGTTGTTGTTATTGTTGTTGTTGTTATTGTTATTGTTATTGTTATTGTTATTGTTATTATTATTATTATTATTATTATTATTATCATTATTATTATAACAACAATAACAAACAAACATTACGTTCATTAACACTAAAATTCTTTCATTTTTTGCCTTCTTGCTGGGAACAAAGTGTTGTATCTGTTTTATCTTTAGTCAGAAGAAAATAAATTCTTGTTGACTAGCCAATTTATATATTTGTCCCATTTCAAAGTGTCCCCTTTTTGGGTGATTTAGATATCCTTCTCATAAAAGACAACAACGTTGATCTAACCTTTCCCCCATGGAGAGACAAGTAAACAGGAACTCCAAAACTAATCCTAAGTCTAGGGTAGTAGTGACTCATGTTAAGTCCTGAGTGACGATCAGGATGAAAGCATGCCATTTATTAACCCCAACACTGGATAAATTAACCTAAGTAAATCCATTCCTTGGAAATTTTCATGTGAAATATTAATTTTCAAACGAATAGTTTCTAATGTTTTACTCTGATGTCAGTTTTGGTGTAAATAAAAACAAACGGGGAATGCGGTCATTTCTATGGGTGCTTTTCCAGTTTAGCGGGTACTTTCGAAAACACAAACTGATGAATATCTGTTTGATGTACGTACCTGTCATGGGCTGAATATATCCTACACCAAAAAGCACGTAAATTATTCAAGTAGTTTATTTTTATAAAAGAAAATTAAATTCTTGTCCGCTGGGTATGCTTTTGATTAGTGGTTTGGCATTACTAAATCCCTAAAACGAGATGGGGTCTGTCCCCCGGTAGAGCGATTTGGCAATGTCTTTGCCTGCTAGTAGCCTAACTTGATGGATGAATGTGTCCTTCTGGTTGACTCTGCGTGCTTCTGCTGATTGACTCCTGCTAACGGCCTGGTTATCTGTCATGGGCGGTGGAATTCAAATTCAAATGGTCGGGTTTCAGATCTATGCGCGGTACATGGGCTCAGTGGACCCATTTTCGATCTCGCTTGTCATCCTGTACAAGTAACACGGAATCGTTTGATTTCACCACGTCAATCGTCCCAATCCACGGTAAATGATAATTGTGTACTACTGCAGATTTTGGTCGATGTAGCAAGACTGTATGGGGTCTTTAAATCGCAAGTGACCAAGTTAACCGTCGAATCTGTGGTCAGCCTCATTGCTTCCGAGTGCTCCCCTGTTGTGCACCTGTCTCAATAATTCATTTATTTGCATTCCATAGGCCGTGAGGATGTCTCCACTAGTTCCTCTGTCGTTGATCCATGGAAGTCCTATGTTCGGGTGTCTGCATGTGATAACATTATGTGGGGATAACCCCGTTGTGCTGCTCATCATTCATTTAGGATACGTCGGTCCACTCGCATCTCCGGTCTTCACATAACATGAATATTACTTCCTTCAGGGTGCGGTGCTGCTTCTCAATGTTTCCCTCAAATCTGGAGCCGCCATGGATAGCCCAGGATCTGCTTGATTGAGTTTAACTCACAGAACAATCTGTACACCTGGTCTATGAAATGTGTGCCTCGGTCGGATGATATTATACTTGAATTTCCCTTGGTTGTATTAGTAGTGTCGAGCCATAAGCAGAGTCGGCATGACCAGGGCGAAGATGTTCAATGCTTAAACATCCGGTTTTATTAGGGGTGCTCAGTCATAAAACGGGTGTCGACAAGATAATATTTTTAACGCTTTCATTTTTTACCAGATATTTTAAAGTTTTTTCATAGCAGATATTATTTTTTAGTCAATTTTCTTTATTTCAATGATGTGACCATTGAATGGTCGTGTGAGTAACAAGGCAGGAGCTATTAAATCTCTGAAAAAAATATGTACTTTTTAATATAGCAGTAACTGACAGCAACTCGGATTTAGTGTTAGTGGTAACAAAAATCGTTCTCTGTACTAAAAAAAAAGCTACAATGACTCGGAAATAGGGGATCATTTTTCGTTATTTTTATATATGAAACTAATACACTTTAAGTAATAAATTAATAATAAAATTAAAATAATAATCACCTAAAAATGATCATCTCATTTTTTGTGTGTGATTAAGCGGAGGGTGTTAAGTTATAAATGTAGCCCCCCCCCCCCCCGGCAAAAACAACAAACACTTTTGTATCAGTATGTCATAGTTGATTAGTTTACCTTTTAAACTTCCGGTAATTATCTGCCCTTAGCCTGCCCCCACTTCCTGTCCCCACTTGTAATTGTTGTGACATCCGTATACATTGATTGATGTCGATTAGACGAAAATACAGGGAGGCTGAAGTGAAACACGTTTATTTACTTAGGTGTACAAACCGGAACTGCTGACGGTGAGCCCGAAACCGGAAGAGGGGATATGGGAAGGGAGTGGGAGGAGGGCTAGCTAGATTTCTATTGCTGATACTACGACATCCCCTTCTGTATTAAAGGAGAAGTACGTTGGGCTGTGATGGGCTGGAGAGGTTGCGGGGTGGGGGAGATAGTTCATTTTGTTCTGTTACAGGTCGAGCCGCTGGGTGGGTTTGCTCGTCCTGTTCGACCTACGTAGTTTGGCAGGTGTTGATGGAACTGGTGGATGTGTGCTTGAGATGGTTGATGGTTGACCACAGGCTGGCCGTGGTCCCTGTGCTGGGATAGTGCTGTGAGGGTAAGGGACTCGGTGTGTGCCACAACAAGTTTTCCGTTGGTGCTGGCATTTCGTGTTGTCCGCCTTTCCCTTTGTTGGCCTTAATAACTGCCGGTTTCTGCGATGGATTCCACCGTTGGCGAATTTTACTACATATGACCTTGGCTCTGCTGCGATCTGCACAATCTTTCCAGGTTCCCAGAGTCTGGTTCTTTTGTCCTGAACATGAACCTGTTGGCCGGTATGTAACTGTGTGTGTTGATGGCTATTCTTTCGGTCATACCACTTTTTTGTTTCTTCTTTGCTCTTCTCCAACTCTAGCTTTGTTTGTTCATCCCCTAGTTGTTGTTTCGACACTAGTGGGGTCCTCATGGGTCTTCCATTCAGTAGTTCTGCTGGGGATTTGATTTGAGCTGATAGCGGTGTGGCCCTGTACGCCATCATTGCTAGGTGGGTGTCTGTGTTCGTTTCTCGTGCTTTCAACAACTTTTTACAGACGCCCACCATCCTTTCTGCGAACCCGTTTGACTGGGGGTGGAGTGGTGACGAGGTAGTGTGCCTAAAGTTGTACGATTTGGCAAAATCTTCAAACTCTGCACTGGAATACTGGGGCCCATTGTCACTGAATACTGCCTCCGGGACACCTCGTTCTTCGAACAGGAGCTTCATTTGTCGGATTACTGCAGCTGATGTCGTCGAGTGGAGACGCCGTATGAAAGGGCTGCGGCTGTAATGGTCCCCCACCAGTAAAAATTCCTTATCTTCCATGGTAAAGATGTCGGTACTGACATACTGCCATGGGTAAGAAGGGGTCTCGTGCTGGAGTAGTGTTTCTGATGGGAGACTGGGTTGGTACTTCTGACATGTGGAGCAGTCTCTAATTAGTTCCTCTATGTCTTTGTTGATACCGACCCAGAACACTGCTGTTCGGGCCAGTAAGCGGGTTTTCTCTATCCCTTGGTGGGATGAATGTAGTTGTTGTAGGATGTCTGGTTGAAGTGAACGAGGTATGATTATTTTGTTGCCTTTAAGGAGTACTCCATCTTGGAGGCCAATTTCGTCCCTATAATTCCAAAAAGCTTGTACGTGAGAGTGGCAGCAGGATCGATTTTCTGGCCATCCAGACATAACTGTGCTGGTGAGCTGTTTTAATACTGGGTCTTTGGGTGTTTCTGCCTTGATCTCTAGCAAGCGAGTTGGGGATGCGTTCAGGTGTGTGTTAAGCAGATGTATGTTGATGTCTACATCCCTGATTGGTTCCCCTGGGATTGGTGACACCCTGGACATGCAGTCGGCTATGGGAATGGATTTTCCTGGATTGTATTTAACTGTGAAATCATAGCCTTGGATTTTAAGTAACATTCTCGCTAACCTTGGTGGTGCATTAGCAAGATTCTTTAGGGCTATTGATTCTAGCGGTTTGTGATCAGTTATTATTGTCACTGCTTGGCCCCATACATAGTGATGGAAGTTTTCCAGCCCAAAAACCACTGCTAGCATTTCGCGTTCTATGTTCGAGTACCTTGTCTCAGGCCCCGACAGGGTTTTGCTTGCTAGAGCGACCGGCATTCCATTTTGGATGAGGGCTGCACCCAGTCCAGCTGATGATGCATCAACCTGTATATTTATTGGCGCTTTTGGATCAAAATATTTAAGCACAATTGCTTTCCCTACTTCGTCTTTTATGCTGTTAAAAGCCATCTGTTCCTGTTCAGTCCAGATGAATTGAGTTTTTGTTGACAGAAGATCTCGGAGTGGCTTGGTCAGCATTGTCAGTTGTGGCGAGAATTTGTTTAAATAATTTGCTAGCCCAAGAAAGCTTGCTAATTGTTTTTCGTCTTTTGGTGGTTTCATTTGGACGATCGCCTCTGTCTTCTTTGGGTCTGGTTTTATTCCATCCCTTGATATAATGTGGCCAAAAAAAGAGATTTCTTGCGTGCGGACCACTAATTTATCCGGGTTGAATTTGCAGTTCTTAGACCGAGCTCTTTCTAGGAGTTTGTTGAGTGCTATGTCATGATCGCTGCCATCCTCCTCAAATCCAACGATAACGGTGTCGTCCGATATTGAGAGGACATTTTTAATGTCCCCAAAGGTCTCAAACATGGCCCGCTGAAATTCGTCTTGCGCACTCTTGACCCCCATTGGGAAGCGCTTAAACATATAGCGTCCCTCAGGAGTGATGAATGTTGTAAGTTCTCTTGATTTTTTGTCCAGCTTCATGTTCCAGTAGCCTGATTTCACATCCACTATTGAGAACCATTTTGCTCCATGAAGTCTGGAGATGATTTCCTCAAATGTTGGTGTAACAAAGTGTGGCCGCAACACTGCCCTGTTTAAGTCCTTAGGGTCCAGGCATAGTCTGACAGATCCATTGGCTTTTGTGACGCATACAAAAGAGTTGACCCAGGCTGTCGGTTTTGTTACAGGGGTTATTATATCTTGAGCTACAAGGGAGTCTAACTCTGCTTTGAATTTCTCTTTCAAGGCTATTGGTACCCGACGGGGTGGGTGTATTACTGGGGGTACTGACGGGTCAATCTTGATGCTGTACTCCCCTGGCAAGCAGCCAATGCCTTCGAATATGTCAGCAAATTCCTTGAGTATCCGTTCTCTTTCTTTCGTATCTCCTTCTGGTTTTGATTGTACTGCCGCGGGTAAAGTGGTGTGGTCTTGTTTTGGTATATTGGTCCCTATTGTAAAATTGAGGGTCACTAGTCCTAGTTTCCTAGATGTCTGGAGGCCAAGTAGCGCGGGTCCATCACTTCTTACTACATGGAAGTTGGTACTTGTGAACTTGTCACCATATCTGACTCCTAGGTGACATACGCCCACTTGGTCGATTTGAACACCCCAAAGGCTAATAGTCGGATGGGAGTGTCTTGAAGGTGTACATGCTTGAGTTTTTTTAAGTATTCCCAAGGGATAAGGTTGCTCATAGCGCCTGTGTCCACCTTTGCATTTATTTTTATTTGGGATCTGTTGTTCCCTATTCTTAATTCCGCATATTCCTCTCTAACATCTGTTGGAGTATGCGATTTTGCTGATATGGTATGGAAATATGCCTCTTTTGGCAAGTCGTCGTCTTCTTCGTCGCTGTGTGCTGTTATGTTGTGAACGTTTCTATATCTTGGGGGTTTTGCCGATCTTGGAGGTCTATCGTGCTTATTAATGGAGTCTTTTGTGTCTCTGGTGCGGCAAACAACTGCAAAATGCCCTGTCCTCCGGCACTTCCCACAGGTTTTTCCTTTTGCTGAGCATTCACCTCTGTAATGGCCTTTTTCACAGAAGTAACATTTATTATAGTACTATTTCCCCGTCTTTATTGCGTGGGCATCTTCTGTTCTTTCCTCGGGGATCTTTGGTTCTCTACGTGTGTTTTGTATTGCCTCCACCTGCTTCAGTGTTGCCTCTTCTGTCTCTGCAGCATGTAGCGCTTCTGCGATGCTGAGATTCTTTCCTTCTTTGAGTAATGCCTTTTGTGTGGACTTTATGTTCAGTCCAAAAATAAAAAGGTCGACCAGAAGGGTTTTCTCGACGGGGAGATCGTACTCGCACTGTTTTATTATTTGCCTTAGTCTCTTCAAGAATCCGTGGGCTGCTTCATCAGGTTGTTGCCGGCACTGTAGGAGCTGGTATCTCGCGACGCGGAAGTTTGACCTCGGCTCTATATATGCGCGAAATTTCTTGATGTAGTGTTCTACATTGCACGCTTCACCTGCCTCAAATTCAAATGTGTCACTCAATTCTTGGCCTTCTATTCCCGACCATAGCAACAGATAATTCACTTTTACGTCTTCACTTGCATCTTTGAGAGGTCCGTTAAAGTGCAACATAACCTGTCGAGCGAATCTGTCGAAATTTTTTGGTAAATTGGCACTCTGCCAATCCATAGACGGGGGAGGTAATTGACAGGCCATTGTTGATAAAGTGAATTAGTACACGTAGAAGAAATGAAAACGAATACGTATTATTATTATTATTTTTTTTTTTTTTGTGTAACTTGAGTTATTAGCGTACGGTATTTGTATATAAATTATTTTGTTGTTGTTGTTGTTGTTGTTGGTTTAGAAAAATAACAATAACAATATGGATATGAATAGCGAATCGCCTACCTTCACAGGGTCTTGTTCTGGCGTTTTTCGACAGCGTTTCTCTGTTTGCTTGTTTTATTTTATTTTTTATTTTTTATTTTTTTTGGTATTATGTCCGTGACTTTGTAGATTCACTTTACAACGTGACTTACTTGTTTTGAGTTCCTCTTTTACCGTCTCCACGTGTAGACTGCTGACCCGTTTCTTATTTTATTTTTTATTTTTTTGTTTATCTTCTCTATTTTTTTCTCTGTTGTTGTTCGACTTTTCTACGATAACTGTAGATGTCTATAACTTATTTGCAACCACTTCTGACACCATGTTGTGACATCCGTATACATTGATTGATGTCGATTAGACGAAAATACAGGGAGGCTGAAGTGAAACACGTTTATTTACTTAGGTGTACAAACCGGAACTGCTGACGGTGAGCCCGAAACCGGAAGAGGGGATATGGGAAGGGAGTGGGAGGAGGGCTAGCTAGATTTCTATTGCTGATACTACAACAGATGTCCTATGTAAATAAAGTTCGTGTTCATTTACTCTCCGTCTCTGTTCTTAATCAAAGCCATCCTCGACCGGCGACAACACAACATGGTGCCAGAAGTAGGATCCAAGTACACAAGAATGTTTCTCAGTGAAAATCACACTTTATAGTGATATTCTTCAGGTTTAGGTGACATTACACTCGTCCCCGGAAAATACGCACGGTCGCACAGCTATACGTCGAGGTAAGGGGCATTTGACTCTACTGTTTTGTTAATTTCTAATCATGTAAACTCCCATACATTAGCACAAAAAATAGACTGGTCCAGTCCCAACTTGAGAAAAGAAATGGACATTTTTTTTACGTCAAACAACATTATATTTTGGTGGGCAACTTCGTGACGTGGACGACGACGTGAAAGTAAATTACCTCGTTTTGTCGACTGATGTCGAAGGGCAGGAGATTAGCGATCACTTCGTTTTTCAGACGGATGAAAGTAAAAATGTAGACAACTACATGAGACATTTCAAGAATTATGTCAGTGCTCAGTTAATTTTCCGGATGTCTCGACACCAACTTTTACAGAGTCGCCAGGAGAAGAAGTAGCCAGCCCATTCATTTCTAAAGAGGCTGAGGCAAATAATAAAAAAAATGCGAATATGACCCCATAGTCGAAGAGACAAATTTGGTGGACTTATTTATATTTGGACTAAACCTCAACTCAGCCCAAAAGTCACTGTTAAAAGAAGGTAGGGGTTTATCAATAACGACAGCCTTACATAAAGCAGAAACTGAAGAGGCAATATCAAACAGGTGGAGGCAATCCGGACTCCACTTGAGAAGCTCAGTGCACATGCGGTCCAATCAAATTGTGCCCCCGAGTATATACACACATGTGTTTTTTTTTGTGGGAGAGGTTACTATTAAAGCGAATGTCCAGCCAAATTTAAGACCTGCCTGAAATGAAGGAAAACAGGTCACTTTGCCATAGTCTGTCGGTCGACAGAGAGAAACAGAGGCCAAGAACCGGGTATCAGAATGGGAAGACCTCAAAGATACTCCAACAATACAAGTCGAGACAGTAAAATCCACATAGCCACCCAAAACAACAGTGAAGATGAGCCTGAAAATGGAGGACTCTATTTTCATTCTGTAGAATGCGAAGTTCCATTGGGCGCAACAGAAGCCTATGCAAACTTAAGAATAGGCAACAAACTAGCCCAGATAGAGATCAAAGCAAAAATTGACACATGAGCTATGAGCAACCTGCTACCCCTGAGTGTGTTCCAGCAATTAGTTAAGGTACCACTGCACAAACATTAGTGAGACTATTTGCATTTGGAAGCTCTGCGATAGAGCAAGCAGGATTATTCATTTTGGGGATGTAATACCAGGACAGGTTCACTAGTGCGACATTCCATGTGGTTAAAACCAAGGGGCCGATTCTGCTTAGACTACAAACCTCCAGAGAGTTGGGCCTGGTGACTTTCAATTTGGCAATTAATACGGACGATCCACTTAAGAACCAAAAAGAATGCCAGTCTTAAATGGGCACGAAAGGAAATCCTATCAAACGAGGGAACCCCAAAGTACGGGAACAGATTCTCTACAAATGTTTAGATGTATTTGACGGCATTGGATGCCTGCCAGGAGAATATGCGATACATGTAGACCCAACAATAGCCTCAGTTGTACAGCCACCCCGGCGAGTCCCTGTGGCCTTGAGGGACACATTTAAAATTGAGCTTGATTAACTGGCAAATAAAGGTTATCATAACTCCAGTGACCAAACCAACCTCATAGGTCAACTCATTTGTCTGTGTCACAAAGACCAATGGATAAGTCAGGCTATGTCTAAACCCCAAAGAACTGAACAAGGCCATACAGCTACCACATTTTGTGACCTCCACATTCGAATACGTGGTCTCAAGGCTACACGGTGCAAAATGGTTCACCACGAGAGATGTCAAATCTGGTTACAGGCAAATGAAACTCAATGAGATATCAAAGGAATTGACAACATTTATCACCTCATTTGGTAGATAGATGTTCAATAGATTTCTAATGGGAGTGAAGAGCGCCCAGGAGTAATTCCAGCGAGCCATGTTTGAGAACTTTGGAGACATTAAGAATGTTCTCTCTATCTCCGATGACACAATCGTGTACGGCTTTGATGAAGATGGTAGCGACCATAATCTAGCACTCAATCAGCTCCTTCAAAGAGCAAAGGAAAAAAACTGCAAATTCAACCCAGACAAGTTCGTGGTACGCACATCAGAAATGCCATTCTTTTGCTACATCATATCCAGCGATTGTATAAAAGCAGACCCCAAAAGTTGGAGCCAATTGGCAAGATGCAACTCCCCAAGGATGAGAAACAGTTATCCAGCTTCCTTGGACTAGTTAATTACCTCAACAAGTTCTCACCCCATCTCTCAATACTGACAAAGCCATTACTAGATCTGTTCTCTAAGGACAATGATTTTGTCTGGTCATCTCAACAACAAGAAACATTTACAGCATCAAAGAAGAAATCCAAAGATCTGCCGTACTGACGTATTTTGACCCAAAGACATCAATCATGATACAAGTGGATGCTTCTGCTGCTGGACTCGGTGCAGCCTTCTTGCAGAATGACATGCCAGTAACTTTTGCAAGCAAAACCCTATCGGGACCGGAGACACGATAATCAAATATTGAAAGGGGGATGTTTGCTGTCGTTTTTGGCCGAGAAAAGTTCCATCAGTACGGTGTCAGAGGGTAACGATTCAGACCGATCACAAGCCATTAGAATCGATTGCACTCAGGAACCTGGCACAAGCACCTCCAAGACTGACAAGGATGCTGCTAAAGATTCAATGGTGTGATTTTGTAATGAAATACAGCACAGGCAGAGCAGTTCCCATAGCTGACTGTTTGTCAGGAGTGTCACCCAGTCCAGGCAATCACATTGAAGGCATCGACTTCAACATCCACAAAATGAACACTCAGCTAAGTGCATCACACCTCGCCTACAAGACATTAACCTGGAAACCATTAAGGATTCAACTCTAAGAGAGCTCATCAACACTGTGATGACCGGATAGCCATCAGATCGCTCTGGTTGCTCCAGTTGCTTATTCCCATACTGGAATTTTAGGGATGTAGTTGAGATCCAAGATGGTGTCCTACTGAAAGGCAACACAATTGTTATACTCGCTTCACTACAACCAGAGGTTCTGCAACAACTGCACTTATCACATCAGAGAGTAGAAAACCACCGGATGCGGGCCAGAACTGCTGTTTACTGGGTATGAATAAATAAGGACATTGAGAATATGGTTGCAAAATACCCCACATGTCTAAAGTATCAACCAAGTATCCCATCAGACACATTTCTCCAACATGAAACCCCTTCTTACCCATGGAATCATATTAGCACAGATCTCTTCACAATGGAAGGAAATGAGTACCTGTTAGCGGCAGACCAATATAGCGTTTTCGGGTTCGCCCCACACACACAGCATACCAGACGCTGCCTCTTTGAATGGCGCCGACAAGTGTCTGCATCTACGTCAATCGGCCGCTCTCCGTTACAAAATGAGTACCTTTTAGTGGCAGACCAATATAGCGGCAGTCCATTTGTACGACGCCTGCAGTCAACAACATTTGCTGCAGTCATCAAGCAGATGAAACAAATATTTGAGGAGCAGGGTGTTCCTGAAGTGGTCTATAAGGACAATGGGCCTCAGTAAACAAGTATGGAATTTGCCAACTTTGCAGAGAAGTGTAAGAACACAACATAATGACCACATTACCCTCAATCCAATGGGTTTGCAGAAAGAATGGTTGGCGTATGCAAGAAGCTACTTCCGAAGGTCCGAGATACTGGCAATGATTGTCATTTGGCGATGATGTTATATAGAGCTTCACCGCTTTCAACCAACCTTAAATCTCCAGCCGAACTCCTCAACGGGAGGCCACTAGTCTCTAAGCAACAGCTCGGAGATGAGCAAACCAATGACATAATGCAATGGAACAAAGGCAAGACAAAGAACCGGTATGACCAACTGAATAGTCACCACCATCCACTATTGCATTCAGGTCAGCAAGTCCACATCTAAGATGAGAAAACTAAGTCGCTGAAACCTGGAACCGTCACACAACCCACTGCAGAGCCAAGGTCATACCTTGTAGAATCCGCAGATGACAGTATTCATCGAAGGAACTGACAGTTCCTTAGGCCCGCAAGAGCGGAGTTGACTGAAAGTCTATATAACAATAGGCACAACACCGACTAACAGTTGATACCAATGCACCACCCATTTGTGATGGTATGCGTGTATACCCGAGGGATCATGGTGTGATCTCTCCATCTAGCCAACACTGTACGAGCAGCAAATCAGAACCTGCATACCCTACACCAGTGCATAATGCACAAACTCTGCTCACAACAGCAAGGCCTTATGCCGAGCCATATTTGGAGCCACGTCGCTCTGTACGTCCCCGAACGATTCCATAAAAATTGGACTTCTAATGCTTAAACATTTTTTTTTTAAATAAATAAATTTAAATAATCAAATAAAAAAATCACACACTCATTGTTTAACTTAAAGAAGAGAGGTGTATCAGTATGTCATAACTGATTTGTTTACCTTTTAAACTTCTGGTAATTATCTGCCTTTAGTCTGTCTTCACTTGTAATGGCGTCCTATGTAAATCAAATTTGTGTTCATTTATTCTCTGTCTCTGTTCTTAATACAAGCCATCCTCGGCAAGCGACAACACAACAATCATCGTCCACTTAAGTTTGCGCAACGTGCTATGCTTGACAAGTATACTCCTCGTGAATCAAGACATGGTGACTTAATTCCCCAGTTATCCAGCAACATACGACATATATCCGGTTCACAGAACACTGCTGCAGACGCATTATCGCGTCTACCCATTAGCGCTATCTCTTCAACAGAAGATATTGACCTCTGTCAAATGGTTCTGAATCAAACAGTTTTAGACAATCTGAATCTATCATCTCCACAGTTTGTGAAGTGTAAATTTCAATACATGTCCATTCCTACAGCGGATGAGAAAATCTGATGTAATACTTCTACCAATTCAACTCACACAGTCGTTCCTGACACTAATTGAAGGACTTGTTTCTCATCTTTACACGGACTGGTCCACAATGGTGTCTCTGCCTCGGTGAAACTAATTTCGGCCCTGTTCTTATGGATTGACATGAGACTGCTTGGACCCGTTCTTGTCTACCCTGTCAGAAATCAAAGGACTAACTCTAACCCTAACCCCTGATGCACGATTCAAATACATACAAATTGATTTGGTTGGACCATGGCCTATCGGCCAGTAAAATTATTACTTACTGACGTGTATTGATAGTTTTTCACTATGGGCTGAAGCTATCTCACTAAGCGATCTATCTGCTGAAACTGTAGCCCTGTGGTACACCTGATTTCGCGTTATTGTGTCCCAGCAACAATTACCATTGATAGTTGCAGTCAGTTTGAATCATTCCTAGTTCAAAGAGAGCAAATATACTCGCTGTTAAACGTACCAGGACAACTAGCTATCACCCAGTTTGCAACGGAATGATTTAATGCTTTCATCGGCAACTGAAAGCCTCATCACGTGCAGCCCCTAACAAAAAGCGTTGGATGGAATACATTCCCATCATTCTCCTTGGTTGCCGCTTAGCTATGTAAGAATACTTGGGATATTCCTAAGCCGAACTGCTTTATGGTACACCATTGGAATAACCTAGTCATATATTCACTCCTCCAGAATCACTGGTAATGGATTTGGAATTCTATGTAAATAGACTTAGATGCTATTTTAGCAGTTCATCACCGATGAACACTCGTCATCAAAGCATCAGGTCAGCTTTAGATGAATACATTTTATCATGAACACACGTTTTTGTTCGTAGTGACTCGGTTAAACAACCACTTGGACCACCTTATTCCGATCCTTATCGGCTGCTCGATCGTAACAGAAAGTATTTTATCTGGATATTGGATGAAGTAAAGAGATAGTGTCGGTTGACAGACTTAAGCGGGCATATACAGACAACGACACCCTGGACACCCACGTGCCATCCACTATAACATTGTCATAATTGTCTGTTGTAATATAATCGGATACATTCCAGTCGTCCCTACGACACCCTGGAACCCCACGTTATACCCACCGTAAGAGTGGCTGAATTGTCTGTTGTAGTATATTCGGATACATCCCAGTCATCCCTACCCACTCACGTTACCACTACACGTTCTGGCAGACATGTTCATTGGCCTAAAAGGCTTTGTAAGACCCTGTATATCTGAACATTGACATTTCCTGTAACAATCAACTAACACTTCTTATTTGTGCACCTACATGCGGAACACTTTTACTGAATCCTGTTCCATTTTTGAAAACATTTATAATTATTTCACTTTTACGAAGAATAACATTTGCATTTTTATGCAACATCAGAACATTTTTCACCTTTAAACAAATGAACATTTTTACCTTTCAGCAAATGAACATTTTTCTCTTTTCACTTCAGATTATTACATGTTTTCTTTGTTTTCTAGCAAAAGAGACATTTAGACTTTGGCAGCATTACTAAGACATTCTTGTCCAAGTTTATCAATGATATAATCTTATTTTTCTATTTTCATCTTCTTTCGATTGTATTCTTATGTGCTGGTACTATAGATAAAGTGTCTCTGTTTCATCGGCTAAAAGCCTAAGCAGGGGGTATTGTAGCAGTCACATAATTGATCGTAAGTGCGCTCTTCACTGAACGAGATTCACCAGAGAAATCGTAATTTGGCACTAAACCCAAGTCACATGATTAGCGTGATTGACCAGTTCGAGACAGGATTCGCAAGAGACAAGATGCGCGTGCCTGAACTTTCTATTAGGCCCACTGTAGAGTTGTTGACGAACTCCACGAAAATGTCTACTACATTTTGTCTACTATATTCAACATCATGTTTACTGAATGGGCTATTACTCCATCGAATAAATCTATATATCCCTTCAGTTGATCTATCTCCTTTATTTAGTGACGATACAACAGTTAACTAACAATGTGTATTAAGAATGTGCAACTCAATAAAAATTTATAGAAAAAAATCGTTGATTTTGTCTACAACAACATAATGTACGTAATTTGTTTTCGTGTTTGCTCATCCATACATATTTAACATTTCACGTAACAATCTCATTTTTGTGTAGCAATAGATTGCCGTAGAAAAAAAAGCGTTGATTTTGTCTACAACAACATAATGTACGTAATTTGTTTTCGTTTTTGCTCATCCATACATATTTAACATTTCACGTAACAATCTCATTTTTGTGTAGCAATAGATTGCCGTAGAAAAAAAAGCGGATTCCGTACTTAAATCTCGAGATAAAGAAGGTGTTTATTTCCTCAGTTCGATAAAGATATCTTTAAATAAGTATTTTACTTAAAAACAACTTCCTATGAATATAACTTTATTTTAAGGAGTTAAATCTCCTTAAAACACAATAAAAGTTACGCGGATGATTGGATTTTTAAAGAACGCAAAATCGGTTACGTCGGCAATTCTGTGTTATGTTTTGGAGGAAAACTTTTGTAGAAATTTTTATTTTAAGTAATTTATTTTACAAAAGTAAGTAATCTAATAGGTCGTTTAATGTGTTGGTACTTCTGCAGTTTACGGACCGTGGTGAAATAATGACTTATTATTTAGAAATGCATTCTTAATATGGGGAGTGGAGTTGTTAACTATTCTGTACTTTCACCAAACAATTTAACAAATAATTTAAATACATTTGTGAAACTGAGACTCTCGCCGGAATTTATATTATGGAAGACAACACCCGAGTCAACACCGATTGCTGTTAACTAACGTCGGTTAATATTCCGGTTTGCCTAAATTTTCATAATTATTAATTGTTTTTGTCATTAAATAAAATTATAATAATTTTACGCGTAATATTCACCAAAGAGATTTAATTTTCTGCGAACCTGCTTTTCAGTTGCCATCTTAAATGTGACCTCCATCCATCATCTCGGCTCGTTTTAATTAACACATTTAATAATCGTTTCTTTCTTGAAAGCAGATTGTAATAATAAAAATGTAAGTATTGCTTGGATTCACTTGTCCTGGGGGGTATTTTTTGTACTTCATGGGTGCGTCCGAACCGTTTTGAGTCCCTTTGGTTTTGTTATAGAGATTAGTCAACCTTCCAAGTTTACATATAAACGAAGAACGGCCATTTTATAGATTCGTCTCCAATCGGCTGTTTTTTGTTATTTATTTCTTTAGGGGTTTTATATTTTTTTGTTTCTTTCTTTCTTTAGTGTTCTTATAGTTTTTTTTGTTTCTTTATGTTTTTATAGTTTTTTTTTGTTATATATTACGAAAAATGCCCCTAAATACCGTGTTAACAAAATCACTATAACTCGAAGAAAAATTAATTTTCTTGAATTAGCGATATTATTATTGAATAAACCATTGTTTAATCAATATTTTCACCAAAAAATAATAATTGCAAAAAATATTTCATGTGATTTTAATGATTAGAGTTTCTGGGAAAATAAAAAATGCGACATAATTATATTTCTCTTTCATACATGAACGTGGCATTACCAGCGCAAGAATTTTTTTTATAATCTTGAAAATAAACCAAAAATTGACAAATTTGTGAACCAAGAACTTAACGAAAAAAAAATAATTTCTAAAAATTGAATTGAATACTTTTTACTAACGATGAATTTGGATTGGTATGGTATGGGCTAACCAGGTGGGATTAGCCTTCCAACAACCACTCACTATTACACCGCCCTCAAAATTTTATTTTTAGAGATTCAACAATTTCGTTAATTTCACAATTCATCGTCAATTGTTACGAAAGATTTGTATTTGTTTTGTCTTTTTTCATTAATAAATATTTAAGTAAAAACAATTATTTATTAATAAATAAAGAGAATTCAAACATGACATTTTCTTTATAAATGGAATTCTGTTTATCAATAAATAACTGTTTTAACTTTTTTTCAATGAATAAATTGTCAGTGTAGTCATTGACTGTAATTTACTTTGTCACACTTAAAATTAAAAAAATACACTTTATTTGAAAAAAAATCAATTTAATTTATCGTTACGGCACGTTAAGAATAAATCGAGTAACTAAAGTTTTAAGTCATGTCAAAAAATTGATAAAATTGACGCAGTTCGTAACGTAACAATTATTTTTAACATTTAAAAAATGTTTAATTTCAAATTCTAAGGAAAAAACATTGGTAAACAGACGTCATCAATAATTTCAGAGTATTATTAAATTAAAAACTAATACCAAGTTAAATATGAACATTTTAGGTAAAAATAAACTAAGATCTTAATTGCGTACACTTACACATATGTTAATTAAATAAGCATTTCCTTTTTTTAATCCAACAAAATAAAGGTACTTAAATTTGTGTATAACCTTAAAAAGAATAAAGAAATTAATGGATAATAATTTTTCAACTTTTATAAACTATTACAAAACCATTTTTATATATAAAGTTAAAAATGAAAAATTATGACTTTTTGTCTTCCATATATTTTGCATAGCGTTAGTCAATAGGTAAACAAAGTCGTTTACCGGTTAAGTTATGCCGGATTTTAATAATTTATGACTTTTTGAGGGATAATTTTGCTAATTTTTAGTAAAACGTGTGAATTTTTGAATTTTTAATTCAGTATCTTATGACTTTCATTTAATAATTATCTTTGAAATAGTTCCCAAAAACTTATATTTATCTTTGAAAGGATTTTTACAAGTAATTTTTTCAAAGTTCAAAATTCACTGAATATTCGTGTTTTTAGCCGCCATGATTACATATTTCATTATAATTTATTTTCACACATAAATATGCAGTTTTTTTCGTTTAGAGATTAAGTTTAAGCTTTTATCTTTCAAACACAATCAAAGTTTACACGGAAACTAATCAAATAATTAATGATAAGCGCTCTTTAATAAGCATAGTCCGTACAAGAGACGGCCATTTTTGCACGTCCCTATTAATTACATAGTAAAATATTGAAATACAAAAATTAAAATAATTTTGCGTTTTTATTCTCAAAGAGAGTGACAATGTTGTCTAAGTTTTTTTGTTGTTTTTTTTTTCAACTTAAATTTTTGTTTGCGAATCTGCTTTTCGGATCGCCATTTTGGATATTTACTGCGGGATTCGTTATAATCAGCGCAACACTAAATTCGCAAAACTTTCAAGAAATCAAACGGTTTGGAGACGGGAGTGATTCAGTTAAAATACCCCTCCCTGCTACATAAAACATCTAAAATCTGAACATATTGCATGATTTAAAGGAACATTGCAGTATTTATTAATTTTTGAAAAATAAAGGATGCATTAGTAAACCTGGATAAAATATATGAAACAGAGAAAAACAGCAAATTATTGAGCGTTTCAGAAGAACGGATGATCATAAATGATCAAAAATAACCTTTTTTTTAATGGAAAATTTAGAATTGTATTTTTATTATATAAAATAAATTTTTAGCCAAACAAATTATGAAATATATGTTGTTTTTAAATTTTAAGAATGTCAATTTATTCTAACTTATTCGTATATTTAGATGTAAACTAAGCATTAAATTTACTAACAGATCTATGCGATTAATAATAATATAAAAATAATTCTACAAAAGTCTGCCTTAGCTCTTGATTAGGAACATTCCATAATATGTTGATGGATTATGTTCTTTGTCAACTTTTTTTCTGATTGCAAACAAAAGAATTCATGAAGCCTTAAAAACGTTTTGCTGTAATTAAAAAAAATAAATATCAACTTGGTTTCCTTTTTCTTCAGATAAATCACAGAATACATAAAAATGTAAGTATAATCTCCAACGAATCATTTTAACTTAACCGTTCATTTCTTTGTATTTTGGAAAATCAGTTTTTGTTTTGATTTCATACAGTAGTTTTTTACTTCTATGTAGAAATATTGAAGTAAACTTTACTTCAAATTATTTGATTTTTAATGAGATAATTTTATTTTAAGATTTAGATTTATACTGTAATAACCAGCCGTGAGATTTAATTATTTAGTATTAAAATATATTTTTAAAAAATAAAGTGTTATAAATACATTTTTAACAATGAAAAAGTAAAAGTCCTGAGTTTTTTTATTATGCAAAACCATAATTGATTTATTATTTTACAGACTTATTACAGAAAATATGAACTGCATATATTTATAGCCCAACACCTCTGTGGCCTTGTAAAAAACAGACAGCTTTAATGTTTGAATAACAGGTAATCATCCAGATTGTTCATTATTCTTTAACTTTAACTTGTTGTCTAAGAGCCTTATATGCAACAAAATAATGAATAGATCGGCTCGACTTACACTGTTGACGATCTCCATTGTACACTGATTTCTCACAGGAAGAAAACCTTTTCTGATAATAATGTTTGTGACTTCTTAAAGCTTGTTTCAAAATAGGAAACAATCAAATCCTAAGGCTCCCAATTTTAGTAATTCATTCAAAGTACAAGTGTTCAGAAATATTGGTTTCAGATGTTACACTTTCATTCATATTGTAGCCATATACCGAGATTGCTTTCTTGAGATTGTTGTCTGGTTATAAGACTATTGCATTATTCGCCTTAGATGTAACTCACTTTAATTATTTCATGGTTAAGTGAACACTGCATGAATATGAGGCTCTTCGGCAACAAGTACTCATACATCAACACACAAAAACATGCTCATCAATAACTTGCAAGTCTCATGACTTAGAGGTAGATATTCTGCCAGGAGCAGGTTTTTACTCATTATCAGGACCTAAATTACAATCACGAATTCACTTATCAATGTATATGTCTGCATTGCATCGCCAAGAGTAATAACCTGAACAGTTATTTTTTTGGTAATCCAGCATATTGTCTTGCTCACTATGGTTCAGAACCACCTTGAATCAACTAGTGCCTTTCATCTTTTCCCGCACATATGCACTTGGAAGTAAGATGCGTATGCAAGGCGTTACTCTATTATTTCAGCAAATATCACATGTAAATATATATTTATAGAGGTAACATATCTTTTTTCCCCCTTAACTGCTGAAATACAATAAACGCACCACCTGTTATATGCATGAATATCAGGCAGTCCACTCATTTCATCAAGCACCACTTACACATGAACTCTGCTTTCTCAATCTATTCAATAATGGATTTGCTGGAGTCCTCACTTCTAATCAATAGTATCAGTTTTTAGTCTAATTTGTCTGTCATCATGCGACTGAGATAGGTTTTAATATTGGCAAGTGCAGCATTTTCACCTTTGATCGCTTTATCTCTTCCTTCAACCGTAATTGCTGGCAAGTCTTTCTTTGGCTGTGATTGCTGTAAAGTCTTTCTTCAACCAACATTGTTTCAAGTTTTCTTTCAAACTTCATTGATTCAAATTCTTTCTTTAACCATAATTACATTCAAGTTTGCCTTCTCTCATCAGTGATTTCAATTCTTCATCTAAAAAAGTGTTTTCAAGTCTTCCTTAAACCATAATTGCTTTAAAGTCGTCTTTCAACCGTCATTGCTTTAAAAACTCATTACTTTAAAATGTTACTTCAACTCCCATTGCGTTCAAGAATTTATTCAATGTGAGCAATGCAAAGAACTACTCGTTTTTATAACTGTTACGATAACCGTTATACATTGCACAGTACACCTAATGTCGTTTAAATCAGGGAGATAGGCTCTGCTAATTACTATTGGCTTCATTGGGGACTTTGTATGTCAATTGTAAAACATGTGTCACGTGTATATTGAATACCTTGTTTAAATTGGCCGTGACTGACGTTTAAAGTATAAACACTGTTTTCATCAGTCACTAAATAGACTGTTACAACTGTAAAATTTGGGATGACTTTTTCACCCTTACCATAAACTCTAACCCTAAAGTAAAAGTAAAAATTGTTTTTCTTACCTTAACCTTAAGCTAACCCTAAACGTACTCTAACCTAACTTTATCCTAACACTAAACTAACACCAATTTAAACGATCTGGATAAAAAGCTGAACCATTACAAAAAATAATTCATGAAAAGCAAAAGAAAATAATAATCAAAAAAGCTTAATTTTCTCTTAAAAAACAAAATACATTTTCTTCCTCAAATAAATATTTTATCTTCTCTCTTTAAATGGTTTATTATTTTTTGTTTGATAGTGTCAATTCGTTATGACTCGGTATCTTCTGACTGTTTACATAAATAGCCTGGAGATTAGAATGAAAGTCGGGTTTAGCATGGGTCAGAAAATGTACCAGTACTGTTATCCTTTATGGCACATAAACCCTTTGGGGGGATTTTTAAAAATATTATTCATTTTTTTAGTATCTTAAAATATTTATAGGTTAAATTGTTTAATGGAGAGTAATGGAAAAGAATTGCTGGTTTTATTGCAAGTTCTGTTGATATTAAGTACAATATTAAAAAAAATAAATTAATTCTTTTTATTGATGGATAAGTATTGCAACAAATATCCTCAATGTATTTTGAATTTAATAAATAATTAATTTTGGGACTTAATAAACTTTTACATAATTAATTCAATTTTGCTTTCAAGTTCACAATGCTTAATACTTTTATTTGTATAAAATTAATATCTTCTTTAAATTCATTTTTTAATTGCTCTTAATTTTGCAGAATAAGCATTCATGAGAATAACAAGTGTCATTGGATTTGAATGGATTTACATTCTTTTGCTTACTTGAAATGTGGAAATATCTTACTAAAAGATATTTTGAAATTTCAGAATTTCAGACATCAAAAATACTTTAAAAAACGCATACTGCTAATGGTGAAAACTGAAAGTATCGCTTGATTATGGCTGAGAAAATGGTCAGTTTTGTAGAACTATATAAATATTTAGTTAATTATATTGAACCGAATTCTGAGAATATATATACATTGTTATTTGTGAACGTTTAAATATCATCTGGCTGAGGCATATAAGAACTCACTGAATGAATCATTTTTTTCTGTTTTCACCGATCTGCATAGAAAAAGATCATTCCTCCCGAATGTCAAATCAAGAGATTTACTAATGGGCTGCTACACGGTGGGAAACATCAATTACAGTAAAAAACAAGTAATGGTTTCACTCAAACATGAGAAAAATATTAGTTATTATCTCTTCAATCATCTAAAAATTTCTAAATCCATAAAAATTGAAAAGATGGAAATATCAATCCATTTTTGGGGCTAAAGCACAATATAGAACAATACAGAGAACCAGATATTACTAAAAACCGTCGCATGTTTTGACTTTAAAAAGAAACAATAAATCTGATACTAGAGATAAGCTATATTCTTGTAAAGTATGTGGTACTACTTTTACAAATAAACACTGGGTATTCAAATGCAATCACATACCAAAGAGAAAACAAAAGCTTGTGAAGTATGTAGAACTTTTACAACAAAAACATGCGAATGCATACTCGAGAGAAACAATATTCTTGTAGATTATGTGGCGCTGTTTTCACACAGAAACAAAATATGTTGCAGAAGATTTAAGCACATACTGCAGAAAACCCATATTCTTGTGGAGTATGTGACTCTTGTTTTGTACAAAAAAAGTATATTGCAACATATTCAAACACATACGGGGAAGAAACGATATTCTTGTCAAGTGTGTGGCTTTTCTTTTACATGGAACCAACATATGTTATATTCGAACGCATACTAAAGAGAAACTATATTCGTGTGAAGTATGTGTAGCTTATTTAACATAGACACAATATTTGTTACAACATATGCAAATGCATACGGCAGAGAAAACATTCTTGTAGAGTATATTGCTCTTTTACACATAAAACAAGTATGTTGCGACATATGAGAACGCATCCTGGACAGAAACCACATACTTGTGAAATTTGTGGCTCTTCTTTTACAGGGAAAAGACATATGCTGCAACATATGCAAACGCATACTAAAGAGAATCCACATACTTGTGAAGTATGCGGAGCTTTTTTTGCACAGAAACAAAATATGTTGCTACATATGCGAACGCATACTGGAGAGAAGCAATATTCTTGTGAAGTATGTGGTTCTTCTTTTCCACAAAAACATCATATGTTGGTACATAGGCGAACGCATACTGGAAAGAAGCCATATTCTTGTGAAGTATGTGGCTCTTCTTTTAAACAAAAACATCATATGTTGCAACATATGAGAACGCATACCGGAGAAAAACCATATTCTTGTGAAGTATGTGGCTATTCTTTTACAACAAAACAGAGTATGTTGCTACATATGCGCACGCATACGGGAGAGAAACCATATGCTTGTGAAGTATGTGGCTCTTCTTTTACTCTTAAAACAAGTATGGTGCGCCATATGCGAATGCATACTGGAGAGAGACCACATACTTGTGAAGTTTGTGGCTCTTCTTTTAGACGGAAAGGACACATGTTTCAACATATGCAAACGCATACTGGAGAGAAACCGTATTCTTGTAGAGTATCTGGCTCTTCCTTTACACATAAAACAAGTGTGTTGCGACATATGCAAACGCATCCTGAAGAGAAACCACATACTTGTGAAGTTTGTGGCTCTTCCTTTACACGGAAAGGAGATTTGTTGACACATATGCGAACGCATACTGGAGTGAAACCATATACTTGTGAAGTATGTGGAGCTTCTTTTACACAAAAAACATAATATGTCGAAACATATGCGAACGCATACTGGCGAGAAGCCTTATTCTTGTGGAGTATGTGGCTCTTCTTTTACACAAAAACATCATATGTTGCTACATATGCGAACGCATACTGGAGAAAAACCGTATTCTTGTGAAGTATGTGGCGCTTCTTTTACACATAAAATAAGCGTGTTGCAACATAAGAAAACTCATACTGGAGAGAAACCACATACTTGTGAAGTATGTGGAGCTTCTTTTACACAGAAACAAAATATGTTGCAACATATGCGAACGCATACTGGAGAGAAACCATTTTCTTGTGAAGTATGCGGTTCGTGTTTCACAAGGAAAAAAAGTATGTTGCAACATATGCGAACACATACTGGAGAGAAACTATATTCTTGTGAAGTATGTACTTCTTCCTTTACAAAGAAATTATATATGTTACGACATATGCGCATTCATAATTGAGATTAACTATATTCTTATAATCTATATGGCTATTATTTTACTAGGAAATCCTATATGTTACTTGAGATGCACATGCATACTGGAGATTAATTATATTCTCCTAATCCATATGGCTCTTATTTTACTACTAAATCCTATATGTTATGCACATACATATGTTACTAGAGATGCACATGCATTCTAGAGGGTAATTATATTACTGTGATATAGAATGCTCTTCACTTACAATAAAACAACATATGTTATAACATATTCGAACGCATTCTTGAGAGAAACATTATTTTTTCTAAGTATTTGTGTCTTCTCTTGTTAAGAAATCAAGTACGTTGCATGTTAACACATACTTTTAAAGCATATTTTCGTTAAAAAAATTATCTTACCTTTTTCTACAGTTACACTATGTTGAGGCACATCCGAGCACAATCTACATAGACACTATATTCATGTGAAATATGTGGATCTTCCTTTTCAAACAAATCCAATATTCTGATGCTAAAAATAAACAATATTCTATTAAAGTAGTTGGTTTATTTTATGTATAAAGTAGAGACGATTTTTCCCCTGTACCTTCTCGGAGTATAGGAAAATAACCACATGCATCACAGGATACTAAACTCACCACTATACTACAGTTATTCACTCGAGCGTGTTTTAGTAAATTTGTTATTACTTTTTTTCCACCTAACACTAAATATTACATTTGGCCCACCATCAACGTCTCTCGGAAAAACCAACTCCATATAGGTGGCAGCAAAAACTTTTTTCCCTACCAATTATGTACTGTCACTCTACTCATTGACACTGGGAACTAATGCACACAGTTTAATTTTCACAAAACACCGGTTCTTATTAATTAATTGCTTGGTATTAATTTACTACATCATATAAAGCAATACGCAAAGACTTAATAACTGCTCCCGTTCACTGCGATGATTTTCCGCGAATATCAGATTACGTTATTTCTAATTCTACCTATGACTTCTACATTTATATTCATTCCGGAATTATCCGAATGAATTTAATGAACACATGGCGGCTACAATTTCTTGATCAAATCGACATCCTATTTAATTCGATAAGCGCCAAGGTGCTGGTAGACCCCGATACATTTATATTTACAAAATCATACACCATTACCACGCATATTATAGAAAACTTGCCTATGACCTAAACTGTGTCAGTGTTGAACTGAATATTTGGTCGGCAGAACCTAAATGTTAACACAACACGCATGCCAACAATCAAGCTTTAGTTAATTGGCGTATTTTCACGTGTATTTTGACCCGAAAACGTAGAGCTGTCGTTAAGAAGGTAGGTTTCATGATCGCCAGTTTTAGCGTTCGATCCCTCTGTCCTCTACCACTTGTTTCATTTTTTTAAATTTAAAACATTCGACAACACGGTAGATTAGAGGGGAGAAAAACAATAGGCCGTTTCCTTATTTTTATTCTACGTCATGCAATAGGTAGTACTTTCTCCCATGCAACGCCGGGCGACGGGTTCCGCTAATATATAATATAACAGCATATGTTGCAACATCGGTAAATACATACACAAGCGAATCTATTATATTTTGCATTGTGAGATTTCCTCACACATAAGCCACATGCTGTGCTGCATATGCGAATACATACTAGAGGGAAATTTTATTACTGTGAAGTGTGGCTTATTTTTTACACAGACAAACAACTGTTAGAAACTATATTCTTTTGAAATATGTTGCCTGTCTTTTTCAAAGAAATCCAATACGTCGCAGACTCTATTCTAGACAAGAGAAAATATTATTGTGACGTATATAGCTATTCATTTGAACAGAGATCTAGTATGTTTTAGCTCATAGGGAAGCAGACGATAGAAACACAAATGCTGTGAAGTATGTTACTATTCATCAATAAAAACTCATACTGGAGAAACAACATATTTTTGTTAGTTATGTGCCTTTTCTCTAACACAGAAACAAAGTTGGTTACAACACATGTGGACACATACCAGAGATACATCTCAATAATCAAAGGCGTCACTTGGATCATGAAAATAACTTTTTAAAATACTTGGCTAATATACTCGGTAATCCATTTAAAAAGAGGTTCAAATAGCACTTATAAGAACTTTGAATACTAAAATTATCTCGCAGAGAGGAATATTATGACCTTGTTCACACAAATAAAAATGTATTGATGCATACGTTAAAACACATTCATGAGAACATAGATCTGATCTGATATACAAGACCATTGTAGTTTGACAATATTGATTTAATGCAAACATGGAAAACTATTTTTAAATAAAATTAAAATGTTGAGATTATTTTTAGATAAATGATTGTTTAATTAATAATTTTTAACATCTAATAAAAATTGAGTATGACCTTCCGGAAATACCTTCAGAAATCAATTTCTATTTAATGAGAGTAAAAGAAGATTTTTAATATAATATCTTTGAATACTACTATAATAATTTCTCATAAGATAGAACAATACTATCCCAAAATGCATATAAAAAATTGTGCAGCTTTTTATTGTGTATTCGTAAATTAATATGTCTATTTGTTTTCATTCATGTACAAAGTCGGCAAAATGTAACATTTACTATTTGTACAATATACTTTGAAAAGTTAATGATTATGTGTAAATAAATTTGCATATTATTAATGTTAGATAGTATTTTTGTATTATTTTCATTAAATTTTTATGAGAAATAAATAGTTGTTTAATGAAAATGTTATTCTGTGACAAATCGATTTGAAAAGATTGTCAAATTAAACCCATTCTTAGTAAAATTGAGCTACTGAATCTGCTGCTGGTTCCTAATTGGTTTATGAAATATGACTTTTCATTAGTTTTTTTTTAGATTACATCAGTGATAGTAAAAACAATTTTTCTATTCAAACAATAAAAATCTGGATTAAATGTTTGTTTACTTTTCTATATAAAAAAGTTGATTCCATATTTTCGTCAAATACTCCCACACAAAATGTAACTAAAATTGTTTTAAGGAAAAAGTTATTACATAAAGCTCATACCGAGATCAAGAAGGTAAAGCGTGGGAGGAGAGAGACGTTAATTTGATGATGGGGAAGTTGAATGCGTTGGTAGAATTGGTTATTTTTTAACAAAGAGTTTATGTGACAGTTTCGTATGCCCTCTGACGTAACAGGAACGTTTTCCTCAGTCGTCGCTATCGAATTTCAGAAGAGATTCCGTTAATGAAAGCATCTCGTATATATTGTTTTTTATTCGATTGGAAGTTGCCAGTCTTGACTTGGGTTTTTAATTTTTGTAGAAATGCATCGATATTTTATGCCGGTTATGAGCTGATGTCTATAGATTGGAGTGTGAAGGTTTTAGTTACGGTACTGGTCTATCTTCTTAAAACTACAAATAAGAGTGTAGAATATCAATGTTATTCTTGGAAATTACGAAATTGACTAATATTGATAAGTCTAATGAGTTTAGCAGATGAACCATTGATATATGTAGGCTGTTTTTCCTTGGTCGGTTTTGGGCTACAATTTCGCTCCTCAGCTCGTCTTTTGTATGCTAACCTCGGTGCGATGTTGGAGGTGAATCTAATGATATCTCAGCCTTTTAGATTATTCAAATCAAATTGTAAGCGACATTCGCTTTCACCGATGTTTTATACACGTGCGTTGAAAACTTTGCTTGACATGTTACGGCTGAGCCCGATTTTGCCCATGATGTCTTTACAAACTGCTTGCCTCATGTTATGTAGTTGTCATAGGGAAATTATTATAACAGTACTTGTATTGAGCATTGTCATGATTTCATGGGCAGACTTGGAAATAATATGTTATGTTATTATGATAAAAAAACATTAACTATGCAAAATATTGAGGATCATGCAATCGTACACAGAAGTGTGTATCGCTTATAGTACCACTTAGCATTATAGGCAGCCCTTGCAAGGTACTCAGCGTCGACCTTGGTACGGAACATCAGCTTAAGAAAAAATATTTGGGGTTCAGTAAAAAAGTGAACACAGTCACATATGGGTGTGATGTCGAATTAATTTTTCATTTAAAGGATCATAACGGTGTTACATATGTACCCACTCAATTTATATTAACACGATACTTTTATTCGTGTTTTCCATTGTACTTTAAGTAATGCGAAGCATATTAAAGTTGTAATGGTTTTAAAAGTTATATCGAAAAATTTGGCAAGTCTACAGAGATAAGTCACAAAATATGTTACCTCAATTCACACGAAGACAATCTCGGAATGCTAGGCATTTAGATTCATCAACTTGGTATTCATATCTATTAGCTAGGCCGAATTTGTAATGGAAATAGTTACTACTGCACACTTTACAAGAAGTGATCCTCTCCGTTTTTAACATGAATGCACTTGGTGTAATTATATGTACACCTATTGCTCCAAAAGAAACGCATGTTTAGTGCAGGTGTAGTCAAGATTATAATTAACATGACAAGAGAGAGAGGGAAAGCCTCGATAATAACCAATTGTTATTCTATATGAATGTCATTTAAAATAATACGATTAACCAGCTATGCTTACTTTTGATTTCAGCACCCAGCTAAAATGTCTCACTAACATTTAAGGCTCACACACCTGATTTATAATTTGGAACAGCCCCTGTGTCGACATGAAAATATGCTTAATTGCACTGGTAATAATCCGTAGTTGCATGCGCCGTGTAAATGTAATGTGTCCACAGCTTTTTTCTTACTGTGATTTCGTTCGTCCGTTTTGGAAAATGCTTAGTGCTTCCATAATTCCTGTTATTGAAGGAGAGTTATTAGTTCTAGAAGCCGTATGTTTGTGAAAATTAGACTCCCTGGTCACATAACAAACTTATACACTTGCACGTACTAAACATTATCAGTTGAGATATGAACAAGCACCAGAACAAAATTAAGATTATATTTATATATCTTAAAATGAGAATTAATTGCAGGTGAAACTCTCTCTCTCCATTAAAATATGATTGCTAAAGGATTCGCGATTTTGTAACATCAACGGTGCCAATTTTCAGTGGTATTTAGTTGTCGACCAGGAAAAGCATTTGGAGTTCCCAATACGAACCAGTTATCTGATCAGAGTATGCAAGTAAAATCACTTCTATGAGTCCTTTCAATTGAAAAATGGTCTTATTTGTTTGAGACATACATACACAATTCACTAAGATGAAAAAATATATAATAAGAATAAAATAACTTATATACTGTTGGGAGTTGGAAAACAATTACATTTTTTGTACAAATAACAACTTTATACAATGGAAAAGAAAGTATCATTAGTATGAAACATCGATAGTGTAGCGGAAAGCAGGAGAGGCAGCCGACTGCTGTGGACCAAGACGCTTGTCCGCGGCGGTCGATGAGAAGACGTTTGGTTTGCTGCTTGTGCGGAGGAGAGCTGCAGGCGCGAACCCGGAAACGCCCATTAACGAAAAGTTTAATTTTTTTTTTTTAAGAGAAAACGGCGGCAGGCGGCTTTGACGTTCTCATTTGCATATGTGAGATGTTGCTACTATAAGAAGCACGAAAAAACGTGATTTGGGGAGATTCGTTCTGAGGTGGGCGCGAACGGAGGAAGAAAAAACTGTCGGGTTTATCTTTGTGAAACGTTGTGTTGACACGTTCAATGAAGCGAACAGAAGAAGAAAGTGCCGCATTTATTTTTGTGAAACGTAGCATTGACTCGTTCAATCTATCATGGCGTTAATATGACAAGCAAGTAGTTCGATATTCGATTAATTCCAGAGTTTAGTTGAACTGTCACTGATCTCTTGATAGTATAATGGATAGAACAGGTGAAACTTGTTTGTGAATTGTGCGAATTTTACGAAGTGGCGCGAGTCCTTCCCTTGCGGATAAGAGGGGGGGATTTTGCTTTGTATAGACAGCTAAGCAAGGAACCTGAACGGCTGCAGGACGGTGCACGAGTACTTAGCCTAAAAGTTTAGGGGAAGGCAATATACTTAGATGGGAAGGAGGAAACAAGATCCCAAGTATGCTACGGAGCATGACTCGACGTGCTGCGTTCTATTTGTGCGGAAAACTTGTCGGGCACTTCCCGGTTGGTAAATGGATCAGAGTGGCAGCAGCGTTTATAAAAGGAAAACAGTGGAAGTAACCGGGGGCTGGGACGAGAAAATTGATGATATTCCATAGATCATGATGATGCCAAAATCGTTTGAGAGTGTACGAAAGAGACCCCGCGCAAGGCAAGTGGTGTGTTGACAGTCGTGAGGTCGATGTCCGGGTTGACGCAAGCTCTTTAGCGAGCGCGGTGTCACTGGAGCACAGTGGAAGATGCAAGTTGGTTACGCAAGGCAAACGATGCACAACACATAAATCTTGCAGAGCTCGGTGCTGTACTAAAGGTTGTTAATATAGCACTGATGTGGGAAGCATCCATATTTCCTCATTTTACCGACTCTGCCTGCGTGTACAAATGGATAACGGACACTCTTACGGGAAAGTCCAGGGTGCATACTAAAGCAGCGTGCGAATGCTAATAAGACGACGACTCAGTTCGCTTTCAAGTTTGATAAAAGAGTACGCGTTGTCAGTAGACATTAGCCTTGTAAAGTCAGAACACAACCGAGTGGATAACCTGACGGGGGTATCGCAGCGGTGGCTTCATTTAATCGGAAAGGCAGCTAAACCCCAAAGCCATGTATGCACTACATTAACAGTCAGGCAAGAATCCGACCAAATAAGGTCCATCCATCATCAAAGTGGTCACCCTGGCATAAAAAGGACGTGATACTTTGTTAGGCGGGTCGGCCTCACGATTTCTAAGGCAGCTGTAAAGACAATAGTTAAAGAGTGTAAAGAGTGTCAGTCGGTTGATCCGCCGTCCACGCGCTCAACGAATCGCAACTTAGACGTCCGCGACACCTGGTATCGAGCGGGGATAGACATAACCCACTACCAGGGAAGACACTATCTGTCGCTTATTGACTGTGGGCCTATGCGGTTTTCTGTTCGGCGTTGTCTAAGACGGCAAGACGCAACAAGCATCGTCGACCAATTGAAAGTCATATTTTACGAGCGCGTGTCACCAACTGAGATACTTACTGACAATGAACCAGCATTTTGCAGTAAAACTTTCAGAAACTGTGTAAACGATTTCGCTGTGCACATATATCATATACCATTAGGTAATGTTATTACAGAACGATGCCATCGAAGTATGAAACGGATTGCCACAAGAAAACTGTGCTCAGAGATGGAGGTAGTTTACTGGTATGACGTCACCCCGAAGGACAATGTGTAACCACTAACTGCACCTGCCAACATGATTTATTGTTACAAGGTCAGACTGAAGGGCATTTATGTGCTGCCCCCTGATTAGCCTGAACAGCAACACCTGAGTTACAAGGTAGGAGATCGTGTTTGGACAAGAATCTCGAATTGACGGTGTACATTTCCTTACACAGTTGGACGCGTTACGGGTGTGATTAGCTCACAGAATATCCTAATTGGTTGGATGCCTCTGAACGTAAAGGACCTACGTCCCGTTATCGGCTTGACTGCACCAAAAAGTGGACGTAACAGCGAACCGTCCACTTAAAATTAACAAGTGATCACGATAAGCGGAGCGAACAGATCCATACACAGCACTAATGTATCGGTGATTCTGCAGACGAGTCATCCGAAGTGGAAACTGTGGTCGTATCACCGCGAGGAGAGATGGAGAGTCCTAGGCCTGGTACAGATGCATCGGATGCTCACTTCGCAGACGAGGTATTTGAAGAGGAAGTCGCAGCTATGTTACCGTGGAGAAGCACCAGGCAAATAAAAAACCTGCACCGGGTTGCCATATTTGTGATCATGAAATCAGGGGGGGGTAGTGCAGAGCAGGAGAGGTAGCCGACTACTGTGGACCAAGACGCTTGTCCGTGGCGGTTGAAGAGAAGACGTTTGGGTTGTTGCTTTTTTTAGATTAAACGCTGACGGGCGGCTTTGGCGTGCTCATTTGCATATGTGAGATGTCGCTACTATAAGAAGCACGAAAAAACGTGATTTGGGGAGATTCGTTGGGAAGTGAGCGCTAACGGAAGAAGAAGCAGAAAAAGAAGAAAGTGCCGCATTTATTTTTGTGAACGTTGTGTTGACTCGTTCAGATACAGATTATTTCCAAATACCATTTGTGCCTGTGTGTTACATTTTTGTCACACAATTTAGTGCATTCCAACTGTGTTGTATCTATATGTTTGTTCAATTAAATATTACACGGTATTATAGTTCTTACCATGGTCTTGTTAATGATGGAAAACCCGTGCTACACTTCGTATTAATATTGGTCTGAAAAGAGCTGTTGGTAAAATATTTATCTCAAAGTCAAACAAGGTTAAATCTAGTGTGCAGTCACACTAGAACTGGATTTTTGTGCAGACTTCAATCACTTACGAAATGAATGGATTGTGTCATAGAAGTGAGCATAAACGAAAACACTCTGCGAGCTATTAAAATGATTCACATTTTATTGATGCCGGTTACAGTTTGAAGAGTCCTTGGGCAAAACGTACAGAAATTAACCAGGAAACATTGCTTGCTTGCTATAATAAAAAATATTGGATCACCAGAGGGTTGCCTCAATTGACGGTCGTCATGCAGCAAAAAAATCAAACGTGCCATGTGTAATCCGTTAAAAGAAGCTCAACTGCCACGTCAATGCTTATATCACAAATGATGATGTGACAGAAAACAATAGAGATGGACACGGTGAGGACTAGACGTTGCGAATCGAAAAGTCTTTGATACCTATTAGAAAATTGTTTTCTTAAGCAGAATAAAATACTTAATAATACTGGGATTTAATCTGAACGTAGTTATGCACATAATGAGGGAACAGCCTTGAGCGTAACAGTCAACATACTTTGTCATAGGGATCAAACTTTCTATGTAAAAAAGGCTGTGACATTTGCAATTGAGTTCTGTATGGATTGCATGTACATGGAATGAGCATCTTAACCGAAAAACTGAGGTTTCCCATTTTCACCAGAAATATAAACTATTGTTATAAGTCTATGACTCGCTTTTAAAGAAGCTGTAGCAGTTACCTCCTCCTTTCAAAACATAACTACACCGGTTGGCCGTTAGGTGGCGCTTTTTCACCGACAGGTGGCGCTGTAAAGCGACACCAGAGTTATCTGCCCTTCTGACTATAAAAACCCGGTGCAAAACGGAAATTCTCTCTCTTCCTCACCGACCTGCCTCGGCAGACAGACGCTGACACCAGCGCTCCGTTTCACTCGCCTTTTGGCCTCGACAGAATGACGCTGACACTAGCGTTCCGTTTCACTCTTCTCTGGTCGACAGAACGACGCTAATACACTAGCGTTTCGTCTCACGCTTTTCTCTTGAACGGGTCTCAGCAAAACAACTACCAACACACGTTTCTTCCGTTAACACGTGGGCAAACAACGGTAAGAGTTCTCAACTCGTTTTCTTTGTGTACGGCTTTCCAAGACTTTCCTCACGCCGGATTCATTTCTTCTTATACCTTTTTCAAGAACTGTTTTTCCATCGACACATAATTGCATACATCACACACTTCATCATTCCACGTACACACACGTTCAATAAACGTTATTTGAACTAATTCATTTTTGTTTATTAATTATTACTCTGTCTTTGCATGCAACAATTGCTTGATTTACTGAACACGCTTATAATCGGGGGAACACGACCGCACGATACCGAACATTGGTGACCCACGTGCAAGCGTTGTTGTATGTGGCGGAGTAATTAATTTCGTACTAGAAAAAAAACCAAAAAAAAAACAAAAAAAACAACAACATTTCTCGTTTTTTCTTTCGTTGTGAAACGAATTACGCACCCATCTTTTTCCTTTTTTTTCTACCCACGTGGTAGAAATATACAAACAAACAAAAAAAAAGAAGCCACCGTCTCCATTTTTCCTGGCCACGCGGAAATACCCAAACAGAGAAAAACAAACATTTCTCGGCTTCTCCGAGTATAAAACAAATTACAATTTCATTTTTTCTTCTCTTTCTTTACCCACGTGTCGGAAAATTATATACAAAGAAAAAGACAAACTTTTGCCAATCCTTTTTTTTCTTTTTCGACGAACAAAAGGACCTTACAAGACGCCATTTTCTTTTGCTTTGAACACGTGGAAATAAAAAGAAAACAAACGCTCACGCTGCCCATCTTTTTCGTGAACCACGTGTTGATAAAAAAAAAAATTCAAAATAATGCCGCCATCTTTTCTCTTACCACGTGGGAATGAAAATTCGAACAAAAAAAGAAAATACGAATTTATTTTCTGTTTCAACAACAAGCAAAAAAGGAAGCTGCCATCTTTTTCCCTAACCACGTGGATATGAAAATTCAAAAAAAAAAAAAGGAAAATACGAATTTTTTTTCTTTTTTCTTTCTTTTCAACAACAAAGAAAAAAGGAAAGGAAGAGAAGCCACCATTCTTTCTCTACGTGGAAACTAACATTCAAACAAACGAAAACAAAAACGTCATTCCTCGTGTGAAACAAATTACGGCTCCATTTTTTTTTCTCTTTTTCCCTTCTACCCACGTGTTGGAAATATATATATAAAAGAAAAGAAAACTATAAAACAGACAACGCACGATTACAAACTCAGCCAAACACGAACAACATCACCAAGCCCCAAGACTTAATACTGGTTGTAAAAAGTCAGGCTCAGCAAGCACCAACATCACCCTTCAAGGGCTACCAACCCTCTTCAACAACTGGACATTCGTTGATAAACAGGAGGACACATCAACCTGAACAACCACATCTTCCCGGACATTCATCAAGCACCAAACATTTCCGGACAACACTATGGAAGAAATCACACCAGTTCAAAATGAGTACAACTGCACAAGCATGACTAAATACTCAACAACTGAACGTTCGTTGATCAACTGGGGGACACATGAACTCGAACGACGCGCACCAACACCAGTACAGACCCACTTGTACCTGGACCTGCTAACTCACTTGCAGACATTTGTGCATCTGATTTTGACCATAGTGTACCACCAATCTCAACAACTACATGTTTGTTTATCAGTTCCACAACACGGACTAATTAACATGAACAACATCAACAACTGCACAGACCCACTTGTGCTTATTCATCAACAACTGCACAGATTCACTTGTGCTCATTCATCAACAACTGCACAGATTCACTTGTGCTCATTCATCAACAACTGCACAGATTCACTTGTGCTCATGTATAAACCACTGCACAGACTCACTTGTGCTCATTCATCAACAACTGCACAGACTCACGTGTGCTCATTCATCAACAACTGCACAGACTCACTTGTGCTCATTCATCAACAACTGCACCGACTCACTTGTGCTCACTCATCAACACTGCACAGATTCACTTGTGCTCGCTCATCAACACCGCACAGACCCACTTGTGCTCACTCATCAACAACCGCGCAGACCCAAGCACCAAACATTCCCGGACAACACTAACAATTCAACGTTCGTTCATCAGCTCTGCATCACGCAGACTAATCAACATGAACAACGCCACCAACAAGTGCAAATTCGCTTGCACTCAACATTTTTCGACCGCAAACTCACTTGCGCTTCAAACTTGATGCAGACCCAATTGCATGCAAACAACACGCAGATCCACATGCGTTACAAACACTCAATTCCGCAGACACACTTGCGATCAAAACAGAAATAAGTAGCGTGCACACTACTTTTTCTAATCTTCAACAGCAAAACAGACATACCCACAAAGAATGCTTCTCATCATATTCTGTACATATTGAATAATATTTTCAATATTTTTCAATCTGGGGGGGAGTCCTTGTAGCAGTTACCTCCTCCTTTCAAAACATAACTACACCGGTTGGCCGTTAGGTGGCGCTTTTTCACCGACAGGTGGCGCTGTAAAGCGACACCAGAGTTATCTGCCCTTCTGACTATAAAAACCCGGTGCAAAACGGAAATTCTCTCTCTTCCTCACCGACCTGCCTCGGCAGACAGACGCTGACACCAGCGCTCCGTTTCACTCGCCTTTTAGCCTCGACAGAATGACGCTGACACTAGCGTTCCGTTTCACTCTTCTCTGGTCGACAGAACGACGCTAATACACTAGCGTTTCGTCTCACGCTTTTCTCTTGAACTGGTCTCAGCAACACAACTACCAACACACGTTTCTTCCGTCAACACGTGGGCAAACAACGGTAAGAGTTCTCAACTCGTTTTCTTTGTGTACGGCTTTCCAAGACTTTCCTCACGCCGGATTCATTTCTTCTTATACCTTTTTCAAGAACTGTTTTTCCATCGACACATAATTGCATACATCACACACTTCATCATTCCACGTACACACACGTTCAATAAACGTTATTTGAACTAATTCATTTTTGTTTATTAATTATTACTCTGTCTTTGCATGCAACAATTGCTTGATTTACTGAACACGCTTATAATCGGGGGAACACGACCCTCGATCCGAACAAAGCCATGATGATACTTTTCGCATAGAAATGTAAATCCAGAAATGGTTTCTTCGACTTTATTAAAGGAAGTTGTTTTTTCTAAAGATATTGATGGGATAATACGACCTATTGGCTTTTAAAGGCCTAGAATGCATGACTTATCCAAGGTCTACTAGGCAGAAACATTCGTTTACGCCATATTCTATCAATGTTGGGTTTTACACAACATGAACTTGGAAAATGGTTAGTTGATATTGTTAATCCGTACTTACTTTTTCGCCCCACTGTATCTATGATTCGTTTCAATTTGTGTCTTATGCACACAAATCATCTCTATAAAAGGATACCGAGTTCTTGACATCAATAATCTGTTTACTAATGTGTCATTGGATGAAACCATTGGTATATGTACAGATTATCTTTCCTGTGGCCTCTTAAAATCTCAACAATTTCCTGATCGAATTTTTATTACTCAATCTGTTTTGCTTAGCGGTAAAATATATTGTATTGGCAAATGACATATTCATGTGTAGCCCTCGTGGTCTATCGTTAGTCAACATTTTAGTTAGGTTTTTGAAAAACTAATTATTTTCCATAATAACTAAGCTGAATTTTCTATAGTCGTGGATGTATCCTGTTCAGCTGGTTGCACTGTCTTGCAACAACAGTTCCGACAACAGATTCTTATATTTTTTCCTAAAGATGGAATCCTACAGAAAGTCGTTACAATACTTTCGGACGTTAACTCTTGGCGATTTACTTAGCTATTAAACATTTTCGCTACGCGTTTGAAATTGCCAATTTACTATTTATACTTATCATCGTCTACTTACGTTCGCGCTCCTTGTTAAGCTGAACAAGAATTCTCCATGTGAATCAAAACATTTGGACTTAATTTCCCAGTTCTCTAGCAACATACGGCATATATCCGATTCACAGAACACTGCTGCAGACACATCATCTCGTCTAGCCATTAGCGCTATCTCTTCGGCAGAAGATATTGACCTCAATCAAATGGCTCTGGATCAGACAGTTTTAGAGGTTCTGAATCTTTCATCTCCACAGTTTGCGAATTGTAAATTTCAATACATGTCAATTCCTACAGCGGATCAGAAAATTGTATGCGATACTTCTACTAATTCAACTCACTCACTTGTTCCTGACACTCATGGAAGGACTTTTTCTCATCTTTGCACGGATTGGCCAACAATGTTGTCTTATGGCCGGGTTGGAAGTGTTGTGTATGGCGGGAGATTCAAAAGGAAGAACAAAGGACTATGGATATTTACCACAGTCGCGAAGGATGCCGCAAATGATCATGCAATAATGAATCCCCCAACCATAGGTAGTGTGGTAGATGCCTTTGTAACGGCACGTACTCTCACTGTTCAGATTCCACCATCGGACCACGTGTAGATTAAATAAAACAGTTAAGACAAACAAAGAGAAATGAAGAAAACATTTTTATTTAAAACTTATATTAAAACTAAAGCGAAGGAATGAGGAAGCTAAACAATATATAAGATTTTTTTATAAAGTGAATAAAACGTAAAACATGTATACTAACAGAAAAAAAACTATTTATTTACTTAAATATTATTCGTTAAATTGAAATATATATTCTTGAATTGAAAAGGGTTACCTTTCTTCTCCCCCCCCACCTTCTCGACCAAAGCCGTCGGTGGGGGTGGGGAGTGGGGGTGGGGTGTTGGGGGGTTGTCGGCGAGCGTTCTTGGTGTGCGTTCGTGCGTCTCAGAACGCTGAGGGAAAAAGAGAGCGAGAAAAGAAACGAAGAGAAATGAAGAAAACATTATTAATAAAAACTTATATTAAAACTAAAGCGAAGGAATGAGGAAGCTAAACAACATATAAGAATATGGTATTTTTATAAAGTGAATAAAACGTAAAAAATTTATAATAACAGAAACAACAATTTATGAATGTCTTTTTGTGTTTTGAACGAGCGTGAGAAATGTCTTTTTGTGTGACGATCTTAACGTGTATGTTTGGGGAAAAAGTTCGTTACATTGAAAGATAGATTCTTGAATTGAAAAGGGTTAGCTTTCTTCTTCCTCCCCCACCTTCTCGACCGAAGCCGTCGATGGGAGGGGGGGGGGTCGGCGAGCGTTCTTTGTGTGCGTTCGTGCGTCTCAGAACGCTGAGGGGAAAAAGAGAGCGAGAAAAGGAACGGTGTTCTTTTATTGACTTCAAATCTCGCGTGGTCAAGCTGGCCGAAATCCTTCGACCACGTTGTTTTGCGAGATCTTGCAATCAGTCCCTGTTCTCCAACTAAGAGACGAAGAAAGACTAAGTAAAGAAAGAAAGAAAGAGAGAGAGTACCTAATTGTGGTGTTCACCACAGTCTCTGCCTTGGTCAAACTAATTTCGACCAGGTTCTTATGGCTTGACATCGGATGTGAAATCACTGGTTCGACCCGTTCCTGCATATCCTGTCAGAAATCAAAGGTACACAAACATATACGACCCGGCCACTCTTTGGCACTTTCAGCAACCCTGATTCTTGATTCAAACACACACACACATTGATTTGGTTTGACCATGGCCTGTCAGCCAGGGCTAGTATTACTTACTGACGTCTTTTGATCGTTTTTCACGATATCATGAAGCTATCCCACGAAGCGATATATCTGCTGAAACTGTAGTGCGTTATGGTGTCCCAGCAACAATTACCACTGATAATGGCAGACAGTTTGAATCCTGCCTTTTTTAAGAGCGAGCAAAGATACTCGGTGTTAAACGTTCTAGGATTACTAGTTATCACCCAGCTTGTAATGGAATGATTTAGCGCTGTCATTATTGGATTGAGTACGTTCCCATCGTTCTTCTTGCTTATCGCTCTGTTATGAAAAAAGACTTGGGATATACCTCAGCCGAACTGCTTTACGGTACACCATTGGAATTACCTGGTCATATATTCACTCCTGCAGAATAACTGGTGATGGATTTGGAACTCTATGTAAATAGACTTAGATGCTATTTCAGCAGTTTATCACCCATGAACACTCGTCATCCAAGCATCAGGTCAACTTTACATGAATACATTTTATCATGGACACATGTTTTTGTTCGTAGAGACTCGGTTTAACAACCACTAGCACCGCCTTATTCCTGTCATTATCGGGTGTTTTATCGCAACAGAAAGTATTTTACTCTAGATATTGGAGGAACTAAAGAAACAGTGTCGGTTGACAGACTTAAGATAGTATATACAGACAACGACACCCTGGAATCCCACGTGCCACCCACTATAACATTGCCTGGATTGTCTGATGTAGAATCTTTGGACATTTCCCAGTTATGCCTACCACTCACCTAACCACTACACGTTCTGAATAGACATGTTCATTGGCGAATAAATCTACATATCCCTTCAGTTGATCTATATCCTTTATTCAGTGACCATACAACAGCTAACTAACAATTTGTATTAAGAATGTGCAACTCAATAAAAATTTATAGAAAAGTTTTAAAATATTTTAAAGAATCGTTAATTCTGTCTACAACACATTATTTAAGTAATTTGTTTCTTTTTTTGCTCATCCATACATATTTAATATTTCACACAATAATCTGATTTAAAACGGATTCCGTACTTAAATCTCAAGATAAAGACGGTGTTCAGTTTCCACTTCGATAATTTAATCTTTAAATAAGTGTTTTACTTTAAAACAACTTCCTATGAATATAACTTTATTTTAGAGAGATTTAAAAACACAATAAAAGTTACGAAGATGATTTGATTTTTTAAAGAACGCAAAATCGGTGACGTCAGCGATTCTGTGTTGTGTTTTGGAGGAAAACTTTGTAGAAATTTTTATTTTAAGTAAATTTTTTTTCCGAAAGTAAGTAATCAAATAGGTCGTTTAATGTTTTTGGTACTTCTGCAGTTTACGAACCGTAGTCAAATAATGACTTATTATTTAGAAATACATTCTTAATATGGGTAGTGGATTTGTTAACTATTCTGTACTTTCACCAAAGAATTTAACAAATAAATTAAATGCATTTGTGAAACTGAAACTCTCGCCGGAATTTATATTATGGAAGACAACATCCGAACCAACACCGTTTGCTGTTAACATACTTCTAAACTAAGTCAGTTAATATTCCGGTTTCCCTAATTTTTCATAATTATTAATTGTTTTTGTCATTTAATAAAATGATAATAATTTTACGCGTAATATTCACCAAAGAAATTTAATTTTCTGCGAACCTGCTTTTCAGTTGCCATCTTAAATGTGACCTCCACCCATTATCTCGGCTCGTTTTAATTAACACATTTAATAATCGTTTCTTTCTTGAAAGCATATTGTAATAATAAAAATGTAAGTATTGCTTGATTTTACTTGTTTTGGGGGGTATTTTTTTTTACTTCATGGGCGCATCCGAACAGTTTTCAGCCCATTTGGTTTTGTTATAGAAATGAGCCAACCTTCCAAGTTTAAATGTAAACGAAAAACGGCCATTTCTGTTTTTTGTTGTTTTTTTCTTTAGTGTTTTTATAGTTTTTTTGTTTCTTTAGCGTTTTCATATAATTTTTTTTGTTTCCTTAGCGTTTTCATATTTTTTTTGCTTTTCTTCGAGTTCCGTGAAGAATTTTTTTTGTTACATTGAAAACCGTTGCAAATACGTAGTTTAGTTATTACTCGGTACGTGCAAAATCAATAGCCGACTCTCAAAATGTAAACACATTTTGACCCCCACTTAAATATTTAGTAAAATTCAGGAAATCAACCAATTTTAATGTAATTTTCAATATTTATTAATCAACAATCACGGAATATATATATATATATTTTTATATATTAGTTATGTGCAAAAATAGCCGTCTCTTGTACGGACTATGCTTATTAAAAAACGCTTATCATTAATAATTTAATTAGTTTCCGTGTAAACTTTGATTGTGTTTGAAAGATAAAAACCTATTTTTGCACGTTATAGATATTATTAAGACACGTTAAGAATAAATCGACTAACTAAAGTTTTAATCATGTAAAAAAAAATTGATAAAATTGACGCAGTTCGTAACGTAAAAAATAATTTTTAACATTTTAAATAAGTTTTATTTCAAATTGTAATGAAAAACATTGGTAAACAGACGTCATCAATAATTTCAGAGTATTACTAAATTAAAAACTAATACCAAGTTAAATATGAACTTTTTAGTTAAAAATAAACTGAGATCTTAATTGCGTTCATTCACAAATATTTTAATTAAATAAACATTTCCTTGTTTATTACAACAAAATAAGGGTACATAAAAAGAATAAAGAAATTAATTGATAATAATTTTTCAACTTCTATAAACTATTGCAAACCCATTCTTATATATAGTTAAAATGGTAAATTATGACATTTTGTCTTCTATATATTTTGCATAGCGATAGTCAATTGGTAAACAAAGTCGTTTAACGGTTAAGTTATGCTGCGTTTTACTAATTTATGACTTTTGGAGGGATAATTTCGCTAATTTTTCGTAAAACCTGTGCATTTTTAAAATTTTTAATTCCGTATCGGATCAAGAGAACAATAGGGACCCCAGATCATTAACACAAGAGGCGGGACATATTTTGAAATCACCGGTTGACCTCGCAATACACGTGGTCTCTATTTACAAAACACTTGTAAATAGAACTTTTATTTATGTTAATAAATGCAGTATATTTCGGAATTTTTTTTTCTTTTAACATGTTAATATTTATTTTAAGGCAGAGAGTTCATAAATAAAACAAATAAATATTAACATGTTTTCTTTTAAAACATGGTTTTGTGTCACTATTTACAAAACAACTCGGGTTTTTTTTGTTTTAACATGTATACGCTTTTTTAAAAATCGGCTGACTTGTAATCTGTCGTTTTGCAATAAACAAAACAATTTATCATTTTTTTTTTACTTTTATTTACTAAATAAAAAACAAATTTTAAACGCAATTCTATATTTCGTGTTGTGTATTTTAAGAAAAAGTGGATACTTTTTTTTCTTTTCGTAGGGAGGCGAGTAACTAGCGAAGTTTTATTTATTTGTTTATAATTGTTGCTTACAGAAAAAAAAGGAAAAAACTTCACGAGGGCAGAAATGGGGGGGGGGGGGTATGAAATATTTATCACCGTACTTAAGTAATCTTTCGTTTTGTAGGGAAAAATCAAGCTTCTCAAAAAGGGGCACTCTGGATCTTACCTCAGTTTAGAAGGATTTTTCCATACTACACATTGCTCCTAGCCTGAGGAGGCAAAACGGATGATTACGCAAGTTATTTTAATAAATAAACGAAATATATACGCTTTTTAAAAAATCGGCTGGCTTGTAATCTTTCGTTTTGCCTCCCCACGAGGGCGGAGTTAGACTTCAAAAATCAGTTTCTAAACGGAAGCAATTTAAAATTTATGAAGTTTTTTCCTTTTTTTTCTGTAAGCAACAATTATTCCGAAATATACTGCATTTATTAACATAAATAAAAGATCTATTTACAAGTGTTTTGTAAATAGAGACCACGTGTATTGCGAGGTCAACCGGTGATTTCAAAATATGTCCCGCGTCTTGTGTTAATGATCTGGGGTCCCTATTGTTCTCTTGATCCTCAGTATCTTATGACTTTCATTTAATAATTATTTTTGAAATAGTTCCCAAAAACTTATATTTATCTTTCAAGGGATTTTTACAAGTAATTATTTCAAAGTTCAAAATTCAGTGAATATTTATTTTTTCAGCCGCCATGATTACATATTTCATCATAATTTATTTTTCACACGTAAATATGCAGTTTTTTTTCGTTTAGAGATTAAGTTTAGGCTTTTATCTTTCAAACACAATCAAAGTTTACACGGAAACTAATTAAATAATTAATGATAAGCGCTTTTTAATAAGCATAGTCCGTACAAGAGACGGTCATTTTAGCATGTACCTAGTTATTACGTACCTAACCTTAAATGTAACGGCCTAAAATGCATTCAAAAATGGTTTGGAGACGGCAGTGATTCAGTTAAAATACCACTCCCACTGCATAAAACATATAAAAACTGAACATATGGCATGATTTAAAGGAACATTTCAGTATTCATCAATTTTTTAAAAAATAAAGGATGCATTAGTAAACCTGGATAAAAAAACGAACAACTTTTAATTCTACAACACAACTTACTTTTATTTTTGTTTGTGTTTAGTTAAAAAATATGAATCAGAAGGGTTCACAACCGCTGACTTCCGGTTTATCCTGCAGTAAATTTCAAGTACGGATGATCATAAATGATAAAAATAACTTTTTTTAACGGAATATTTAGAATTGTATTTTTATTATATAATATATATTATGTTGTTTTTAAATTTAAAGAATGTCAATTTTTTCTAACTTATTCGTATATTTAGATGTAAACAAAGCATTACATTTACTAACAGATCTATGCGATTAATAATAATATAAAAATAATTCTACAAAAGTCTGTCTAAGCTCTTGATTAGGAACATTCTATAATATTTTGATAGATTATGTTCTTTGTCTACTTTTTTTCTGATTGCAAAACAAAAGAATTCATGAATTCTTAAAAACATTTTGCTCTAATTTAAATATGAACTTGGTTTACTTTATTCTCAGATAAATCACAAGAATACATAAAAATGTAAGTATAATATCCAACTAATCATTTTAACTTTACTGTTAATTTCTTTGTATTTTTGAAAACCAGTTTTTGTTTTGATGTCATTCAGTAGTTTTTTCATTTCAATGTAGAAATATTAAAGTAAACTTTACTTCAATTTTTAAAAAAAATTAATTAGATTATTTTATTTTAAGATTTAGATTTATACTCTAGTAACCAGTTGGGAGATTTCATTTTTAATTATCAAAATATATTTAAAAAAAATAAAGTTTTATAAATATATTTTTAACAATGAGAAAGTAAACGTCCTGTGTCTTTTTATTGTGAAAAACCACAATTGATTTATTATTTTAAAAACTTATTACAGAAAATCTGAACTGCATATATTTAAAGCTCAACACCTTAACCGAAGCTTTGTGGCTTTTAAAGAAAAAAGACAGCTATAATCTTTAAATAATGTTTGAATAACAGGTAATCATCCAAATTTGTAAAAAAATTTAAAGTGTTCATTATTCTTTTAATTTTACTTGTTGTAGAAAAGCCTGATATTCATGCAGTGTTTATCTAACAAGGAAATACTGAATTGGAGCGTAATCTATTGTCTTTGGCATAGATGTGTTCGACTTACACTGCTGACGGTCGCCATTAAAATATATTAGTTGGGGTTATCCATCAAGACATCTTATCCTGCTGACTCTGAATGTGCCTTTCGCTTAGTATGCTGAGGTATACTAGAAGGGAAGAGATCTACACTTATTTCTCACATAGGAGCAAAAACCCTTTCTATTAATAAGAATGTTTGGGACATCTACAAGCTCGTTTCAAAGTAAGATACCATCCAATCCTTAAACCTCAAATTTAGTAATTCATTTAAACTACGACAAGTGTAAAGAAATATTGGTTTCAGATGTGACACATTCATTTATATTGTAGCCATATATCGAGATTGCATTCTTGATATTGTTGTCTGGTTATAAGGCTATTGCATTATTTGCCTTAGATTTCACTCACTTTTAGTATTTCATTATTATGTCAACACTGCATGAATATCAGGCTCTTCAGGACAAGTACTCATACATAAACACACAGAGAAACTGGCTCATCAATAATTTGCAAGTCTCCTGACTTAGAAGTAGATATTCGGCCAGGAGCTTCTATTTCCATCAGGAGCTAAAACCAAAGCAGGCTTTTACCCATTATCAGGACCTAAAGTACAATCACGAATTCACTTACCAATTCATATGTTTGCATTGCATCGCCAAGAGTAATAACCTGAGCAGTTATTTTTTTGTTAATCCAGCATATTGTCTTGCTCACTATGGTTCAGAACTACCTTGAATCAACTAGTGCCGTTTATATGGAGATCAGACAGTCCACTCATTTCATCATGCACCGCTGACACATGAACTCTGCTTTCTCAATCTATTCAATAATGGATTTGTTGGAGTCCGCACTTCTAATCAATAGTATCAGTTTTAGTCTTATTTGTCTGCCATCATGCAACTGAGATATGTTTTAATATTGGCAAGTACAAATCTTTCACCTTTGATCGCATAATGTCTGTCAAGTCTTTACTCGGATTTCATTGCTGTTAAGTCTTTCTTTAACCAACATTGCTTTCAAGTTTGACTTTCCCCGTCAAACTTCATTGATTCAAAGTCTTTCTTTAACCATAATCACATTCAAGTTTTCCTTTCCCCGTCAGTACTTTCAACTCTTGATCCAAAAAACAGTGTTTTTAAGTCTTCCTTAAACCATAATTGCTTTAAAGTCATCTTTCAACCGTCATTGCTTTCAAGTTATCATTGAACCGTAATTGCCTAAAAGACTTCCTCTAACAGTCTTTACTTTAAAATTTTACTTAAACCCTCATTGCGTTCAAGGATGTATTCAATGTGAGCAATGCAAAGAACTACTCGTTTTTATAACTGTTACAATAGCCATTATGCATTTTACAGTCGACCTAATGTCGTTTAAATCAGGGAGATTTGCTCTGCCAATTACAATTTGCTGTATTAAGGACTTTTTATGTCAATTGTAAAACATGTGTCACGTGTATATTGAATACCTTGTTTTAAATGGCCCTTGACTGACGTTTAAAGAATAAACACTTTCTTCATCAGTTACTTGTTGTAAAATTTGTTACTAAATAGACTGTTACGACTGTAAAATTTGTGATGACTTTTTTCACCCTAACCATAAACCCTAACCCTAAAAGGAAAAGTAAAAATTGTTTTTCTAAACTTAACCTTAAGCTAACCCTAAACGTACTCTAACCTAACTTTATCCTAACACTAAACTAACACCAATATAAACGATCTGAACCATTACAAAAAACAATTCATCAAAAGAAAACGAAAATAATAATGAAAAAAGCTTTAATTTCTCGTAACAAACAAAATACATTATCTTCCTCAAATAAATATTTTATCTTCTCTTTTTCAATGGTTTATTATTATTTCTTGTTTGATAGTGTCAATTCGTCATAATTCGGCATCTTCTGACTGTTTACATAAATAGCCTGGAGATTTAAATTAAAGTCGGGTTTAGCATGGGTCAGAAAATGTACCAGTACAGTTATCTTTTATGGCATATCCACCCTTTGTGGGTAATTTTGGTGATTTTTAAATATTCATTTTTTTAGTCTCTTCAAATATTTATAGGTTAAATTTTTTAATGAAGAGCAATGGACAATAATTGTCGGATTTATTGCAAGTTCTGTTGATATTAAGTACAATATAAAAAAAGAAAATCATTGTTTTTATTAATGGATAAGTATTGCCACACATATCTTCATTGTATTTTGAAGTTAATCAACAATTAATTTTTGAACTTAATAAACTTGTACATAATAAATTCAATTTTCCTTTTAAGTCTAATATGCTTAATACTTTTATTTGTATAAAATTAATATCTTCTTTAAATTTATCTTCTAATTGTTTTTAATTTTGCAGAATATCAAGCATTCATGAGAATAACAAGTGTCATTGGATTTAATGGATTTACATTCTTTTGCTTACTTGACATGTGGAAATATCTTATGAAAAGATATTTTGAAATTTCCGAATTTCAGACATCAAAAATACTTTAAAAAAGCATACTGCTAATGTTGAAAACTGAAAGTATCGCTTGATTATGGCTGAGAAAATGGTCAGCTTTGTAGAACTATCTAATTATTTAGTAAATTATATTGAACAGAATTCTGAGAATATCTGTATATTGTTATTAGCGAACGTTTAAATATCATCTGGATGAGGTGTATAAGAACTCACTGAATATATCATTTATTTTCTGTTTTCAGCAATCTGCATAGATAAAAGATCATTGCTACTTAATGACAAATCCACAGATCTACTAGTGAGCTGCGACACGACGGGAAACATCAATTACAGTAAAAAACAAGTAATGTTTTCACTGAAACATGAAAAAAATATTAGTCATTACACCTTGAATGATCTACAAATTTCTAAATCCATAAAAATTGAAAAGATGGAAATATCTTATAATAGAATCCGTTTCTCATACTAAAGCACAATATAGAACAATACAGAGAAACAAATGTTACTAAAAACTGTCACATATTTCGACTTTAAAAATGAACAACAAATAAGATACTAGAGATAAACTATATTCTTGTAAAGTATGTGGTTCTACTTTTACAAATAAACACTGGGTATTCAAATGAAATCACATACTAAAGTGGAAACAAATGCTTGCAAAGTATGTAGCGCTTCTTTTACACAGGAAAACAACATATGTTGATACATACGTGAATGCATACTCGAGAGAAACAATATTCTTGTAGATTATGTGGCGCTTTTTTTACAGAGAAACAAAATATGTTGCAACATATTTAAGCTCATACTGCAAAAAAAATATTCTTGTAGAGTATGTGACTCTTCTTTTACACAAAAAAGTATATTGCAACATATGCGAACACATATGGGAAAGAAAGTATATTCTTCTGAAGTATGTTGCTCTTATTTTACATGGAACCAACATATGCTGTAACATACGCGAACTCATACTAAAGAAGTACTAAATTCTTGTGAAGTATGTGTAGCTTATTTAACACCGGAAGAAAATATGTTGCAACATATGTAAACACATACTGCAGAGAAACCATATTCTTGTGGAGGATGTAGCTCTTATTTTACACATAAAACAAGTATGTTGCGACACAAACGAACGCATCCTGAAGAGAAACCACATACTTGTGACGTCTGTGGCTCTTCTTTTACATGGAAAGGAAATATGTTGAAACATATGCGAACGCATACTGGAGAGAAACCATATACTTGTGAAGTATGTGGAGTTTCTTTTACACAGAAAGAAAATATGTTGCAACATATGCGAACGCATACTGGAGAGAAGCCATATTCTTGTGAAGTATGTTGCGCTTCTTTTACACAGAAATCTGGTATGTTGCGACATATGCGAAGGCATACTGGAGAGAAGCCATATTCTTGTGAATTCTGTGGCGCTTCTTTTACACAGAAACAAAATATGTTGCAACATATGCGAACGCATACTGGAGAGAAGCCATATTCTTGTGAAGTATGTGGATCTTCTTTTACATATAAAACAAATATGCTGAAACATATGCGAACGCATACTGGAGAGAAGCCATATTCTTGTGAAGTATGTGGCGCTTCTTTTACACAGAAATCTAGTATGTTGCAACATATGCGCACACATACAGGAGAAAGACCATATTCTTGTGAAGTATGTGGCTCCTCTTTTTCACATAAAACAAGTATGTTGCGGCATATCAAAACGCATACTTGAGAGAAGCCAAATTCTTGTGAAGTATGTGGCTCTTCTTTTATACGAACACATCATATGTAGTTACATATATGCGAACGCATACTGGAGAAAACCCATATACTTGTGAAGTATGTGGCTCTTTTACGCATAAAACAAGTATGTTGCGAGATACTCGCACGCATACTGGAGTGAAACCATATTCTTGTTAAGAATGTGGCTCTTCTTTTGCACAAAAACAACATATGCTGATACATATGCGAATGCATACTGGAAAGAGAACATATTCTTGTGACATATGCTGAGCTTCTTTTACACAGAAACAAAATAGGTTGCAACATAAGTGAACGCATACTGGAGATAAACAGCATACCTGTCAAGTTAGTTGTGCGTCTTTTACAAAGAAACAACATATGTGTCCACATATGAAAAAATATACTGGAGAGAAACCATTTTCTTGTGAAGTTAGTGGCTCTTCTATTACACATAAAACAAGTATGTTTAAGCATATGCGAACGCATACTGGAGAGAAATAGCCGGTGAATATCTGGGGTCCGGTAGGATTGCCCCATCCTTAGGAAAAAAGGTGTGAAACTATATTTTTATTAGTATGTGACTGTTCTTTTCCACAAAACATGTATGTTGCTACATATGCGAACACATACTGGAGAGAAAGTATATTCTTTTAAAGTATGTAGCTGTTCCTTTACACAGAAACAACATATGTTGCAACATATTCAAACGCATACTGGAGAGAAAGTATGTTGCGACATCTTAACACACATACTCGAGAGAAACTACATTCTTGTGCTTCATTTACAAATAAATTATATATGTTACGCCATATGCGCATGCATACTGGAGATTAATAGTACTCTTATAATCCATATGGCTCTTATTTTACTACGAAATCCTATATGTTACTAGAGATGACTGCATACTGGAGAGTAATTATATTCCTGTGATATAGAATGCTCTTCACTTACAATTAAACAATATATGTTATAACATATTCGAACGCATTCTAGAGAGAAAAAAATATTTTTTCTAAGTATTTGTGTCCTTTTTTGTTAAGACATCAACTACGTTGCATGTTAACACATACTTTTAAAGCATATTTTCGATAAAAAATTATCTTACCTATTTCTACAGATACACTATGTTAAAGCACATCCGAACACATACTGCATAGACACTATATTCCTGTGAAAACTTTTTTAGGCTTAAGGTTAAATACATTTAAGAGAAAATTGATCTGATCTGATATACAAGACCATTGTAGTTTGACAATATTGATTTAATGCAAATATGGAGAATTATTTTTAAATTGAATAAAAATGTTGAGATTATTTTTAAATAAATTCTTTTTTAATAACAGGTAAATAAATAATGTTTAACATCTAATAAAATAGAAAAAGATGACCTTTCGGATATACTATCAGAAATCAATTTCTATTCAATTAGAGTAAAAGAAGACTTCTAATATCACATCTTTGAATACTATATGGACACATAACAGATTAAATTCCAAGAAACAAAGGCGTGAATTGTATCATGATTTCTTTTAAATATAATATACTCAGTAATCCATTTAAAAAGAGGTCCAAATTGAACTTATAAGAACGATTTGAATCCTAAAATGATATCGCAGAGAGGAATATTATGATCTTGTTCACACAATTAAAAATGTATGATGCATACGTTAAAACACATTCATGAGAACATAGATCTGATCTAATATACAAGACAATTGTAGTTTGACAAGATTGATTGAATGGAAAAATGAAAAAACAATTTCTAATTAAAATAAAAATGTGGAGATTATTTTAAGATAAATGATTGTTTAATAACAGGAAAATAAAGTAATTTTAAACATCTAATAACATTTGAGTATGTTCTTCCGGAATAACCATCAGAAATCAATTTCTATTTACTGAGAGTAAAAGAAGACTTTTAATATAATATCTTTGAATACTGCTATAATACTTTCTCATCAGATAAAATAATCTCAACCAAAAATGAATGTGAATAATAGTGCAGTTTTTTTATTCTCTATTCATAAAATGATGTCAATTTGTTTAGTTTCATTCGTGTCTGCAAAATGTAACATTTACTATTTGTACAATTTACTTTGAAAACTTGATGAGTATTTGTAAACACATTTGCATATTATTAATAATAGATAGAAAACCAGTATTTTTATTGTTTTTATTAAATTCTTATTAAAAAGTGATAGTTGTTTAATGAAAATGTTATTCTGTGACGAATCGATTTGAAAAGATTGTGTCAAGTTAAACCCATTCCTAGTAAAATTCAGCTACATGGTAAAGTTAAACCCATTTTTACTAAAATGGAGATACTGAATTTGTTGATGGTTCCTAATTAGTTTATGAAATATGACTTTTCATTAGTTTTTATGAAGATTACATCAGTGATAGTCAAAAATATTTTTTCTATTCTAACAAATTTTGTGAAATTAACTTTCATTTTAAAAGTACAGCATTTTTAGCGTGTTGAGATTATTTTTGTATGAGGTCCGTTTTGTAAAATATAGAAAATAAATATGGTGTTTAGTTAATGTTATTTTCAAAATTTATTTGAATAAAAATCTGTATTCCTTTTTTATTGCTTTTTTATATAAAAAAGGCGATTCCATATTTTTGCCTAATACTCTCGCACAAAATGAAACTAAAATCGTTTTAAGGAAAAGGTAATTACATCAAGCTCATACTGAGATCAAAAAGGTACAGTGTGGGAGGAGGGAGGAGTTTATTTGGTGAAGGGGAAGTTGAATGCGCTGTTAGAATTGGTTATTTTTTCTAAAGAATTGCAGTTATGAGAAAGCTTTGAAAAGAACAAGGGGGCAAGGAGGAGTAGAACACGACAGAAAAGTTATTAAAAGCAGGAAAGTGTTTTACATAGCAAAGACAATGTTTTATTTGCAATATTAACAAATAAGTCGTATTTCAGTGAGAAGGAATGTTTATCGAAACTGTAAACTCATTTTAAGGAAAATGTAATTACTCTGACCTCATGCTGAAATAGAGAAAGAAAAATGTGGATAGAGACATTTATTTGTTAAAGCGAAAGTAAATTGCATTTTTGGAATTGGTTGATTTATTTAAAAGATCATTTGCAGATCATGAATCTGCTGGCTTTTTTCGCTTGACCGTCTTTTAAATTTAAAATCCGAGTAACCTGTGTAAAAACGTCCCCCTTTGCTACTTTTTAGATTATAAGACGAATTTTTTATAACTTCTTCACAAAAAAGAACAGTTTTAAATTAAGAATATGGTTGTTTACTCACTAACTCAAAAATACCTCATCCGATGAACTACACAATGCAGATTTTCATGTATGTCTTTCATTACATAAGAGATGCAAATGTAATCGCTGATTTAGAACTATAATTGGGATATTGACACGTTGAAGTTAACATTAAGGACATCAAAAGCTAACCATAAAATGTACTTCTTATATTAAACACGATGTAAGTTTAATATTATTATCGTAAATTTCATACCAGTCAAAATGAGAACCATAAAATAAACTGCTAATTATTTTTCAAAATTTTTTCAGCGTACAAAAATAATGAAAATGAGAAACTAAAATCGTTTTTACATTATCGACGCATTAAGACTGTTATTGTGTAGTTGCCATTTTGTAAAAACAAGCCCCCATGTGTTTGATAAATCTATTAAAAATCAACTCATGGTCAGATTTTAACGAAATTTTGTGATATTTATTTAGTTTTAGATAAAATAATTTTCAAAATGTAGTTTTCGTAAAAAAATACCATGAATTATATATTTTGTTATCTTGCATCATATTTCATTTTATAAAATCTGAACAAAATATATTATAATCGATCGGAATGTTAATAGTATCCAAAGCGAAAGAGTCTAAATAAACATATCAGATTTACTTTTGTGTTTTAAAACCATAAACGCTTAGAGAGATGAACCGTGATGAAGGTTTTAACAACAAACAATTACTCATATTAAATCAAGTTAAAGATGGCGGTATTCCTTATTATTTACCTCCCGATAAAGGGGAGATAATTCGATGTCATTAGATAATCTTATTATAGTACTTAATACAGTACGACCTGTTTTTTATTACACCTTTCCCTCTCCAAAACAATGAGAGAAGAGGTTGTTTATTTTATAGCCGTTTTCCTTTAAGTTCTACTAAGAAAGAAGGAAGTTTCAAAGTCTCTGCATTTATCAGGAGCCATCTGCACTCTAGAAGACATCGATACAGATTTGGCGGTCTAGCTTTTTGCATCAATTTCACTAGGACAGTCAGTTCTGTGCTCAGATACCAGGATCCTCTCACCTTTAACGATAAATATTTTGTGGTTATATGTGGTCAATTCGGATGTGTGTCCGGGTTATTAGGGATAATACAAATGCTATTGTCACTAGTTCATTTGGAGGCTACATCTCGCACATTGACTGTTGTTTCGACGCCTCATGTGCAGAGTGAGGATTTATGTCTACAAGAGTGCGAGGGTAGAGGTGAGTCGTTCTTACCTGATTTGTTATGGTCTCTGGTGTATACAGATCCCAGCTTAGCACAAGATAGAATAAATGACCCAGAAGTGGATTTCTGACTTTATTTGAATTTTCTATCATAGGGATAACATTATTTGATGTGCAGAGTAGTGATCGAGTGGAGTGTATCGGTTAGAACGTTTTCCCAGTGGGAGAATAGCATGTTACGAGAATATAAAGTTACCTGTAAAGCTTTCCATAGTGTGACATTTAGCTTCTCTCTTAGTCTGTCACCTTTCGGATGGTATTTACTTGTTTTCCATGTTGCGATTACCTTTTCCGAAGATTGTTTCTGGTTTCCACTGCGATGGAAATCGATAGCCGATCAGAGTGTTTCAGATCTAACATACCAAAAGTCGAAAATAGTTGATTCAGGAAATGAGTGAAGGTTTTGCTGGTCATATCTTTACAGGGAAATGCAAATGAGAAAGAGGAGAATTCGTCAATTACTGTAAAATAACATTTGTACCCACGTATAGATGATGGTACAGCTCGTTAAAATTCGATATTCAGTCAGTGGAATGGCAGTATTGCTTTTATGAGTCTTTCTTTACTACTGGTCATGAATTTTTGTTTCAAATACGGCGAAAATATTTCAGTTCCAGAGCAATAAGCTGAACATTGATTGGGAGAGTTTGATGCGCAACTGACATATTTTATCGTTTTTTTATCTTAGATTTGCTAGGGTTGTTCAGTATTAAACTAATGATATTTTCATCAGTTCTAACCTGAAAGTATCTGCCGAGTATGAAGTAACCCCACTTACGCAGATATTCAACTATAGCAGCAGCTTCCTTTCCGACAGCATGATGTTTGATTTCGTTAGTGTTTAGAGTACGTAAGAAAAATGCCACAGGTTGACCTTTTTGATTTTAAGTTGCTACGATACAGTAATGGCTGACACCAATTTCATCTTTAATTCTTTATTAGGGTCAACGGTTATTAGTTTAGCATCTTGTAAATTGTGTTAAAGTGATGGTCCAAAATCTTCATTGTGATTCAATGGAAATATTTTGTCAGAAGTTTTCAATAAATTTGCTGTAATCGGAAAACCATTCCAATTATCCGCCTCTGAGATTTCGAATTAGAGGGTGATGACATTTCAAGAGGTGGTTTGAGTTGATTCTAGTCGGGCGCTATTTAGTTATTGTTAATAGTTTATCCAAGTATTGTGATTGATGTAGCTGAAATATTTTTTAATGTGATTATTGCTGCATCATAAAATTTTCGGATGCTGTAGTGTTCTTTAGTTTTCCCACATATTATGACATTATCCACTAAGATGAGTGTGTCCAACAATTTTCCTTGTCGATGATTCTGTCGATATTTCTCTGGAAAACACTCCATTTGTAACGCCAAAAGGGAGACGAGTAAATTGGCACAGTTTACGATTTACCTCAAAGACAGTGTATTTGCGATCTGTTTCGCTAATGAGGATTTGATGATACACACATTGGAGATCAAGTGTAATTAAGATGTCATACTGTGCTATGTCTTCTGCCATTATAGAAATATCGGGCATAAGGTAAGCGTCTAGTTCTGTGAATCTGTTTATGGTGTTACTGTAATCGATTATTAGCATTCTTTTTGTGAGTTACATTTGACTTTACGATTACTTGGCCTCAACAGCATACCCTCTTTCAACAGTCAATATGTTTCTTTGCTTATAAAGCTTTAATAAATAATGGTATGACGACGTGACTTAGTTACGATTGGAGGTGTATTAACGGAGAGGGAAAAGAAGAATGGAGGAAGTGAATCATTTATTGGTGGGAAGTTGTTATTTGCAACAGCTCCAATAACAAGTTGATCCCTAGTTCATTAAAATGTCATTATCATCTTTTTTTTGTTTTTCTAGATATTTTTCCTATGCTAATATCTATGAACAGGGATTTTATAACTTTAACTACGATGTCAGAATGTGTCGTATTACCAAGAGAGATATCGACTATTGTTTCACCAACAATTTTCGCGTCTTTATTCGGGTCAGCCAGGGCTATTGTTTTTTTGTTGTTTAGGAATTAAGAATTGTTTTAATTTATTGTTGACGGGTTATTTTTATTTACAAATGTTGCCACACTGTGAGAGTATACCATAGCTGTAACTATGGTTTGATTTATCGTACACTGTTAAAGTCATGTTCTTTTTTAGTCAAGCGAGACTGGAAGAGTTAGGATCAGTGTTACATTGAACGGCAGATATTGAAGATCTACATACTTTGGCTCAATGCCCTTTTTGTTTCATTTTTCACAATCCACATTCCTTGCCGGACATGTATGGCGCAGATGGCATAAGTTTGCACATTTCGTAAGGCTTAGCATTTTTTGTACGGAAGCCGGATTGGTATTTTCCTTATATGAAATTATGGGATCAGTAATTAAGTTATTCCTATGTAGTTTGTTTCCACGCCTGTTCTATCGATCTGGCAATTTCGTATGCCCTGTGACGTAACAGGAACGTTTTTCTCAGTCATCACCGTCGAGTGTCAATAGAAGAGATTCCGTTAATGAAAGCATCTCGTGTATATTGCTTTGATTCTCTTCAGAAGTCACCGCTTCGAAAGTTGCCAGTCCTGGCTGAGGTTTCCAATTTTTGTAGAAATGCATCGATGTTTTATCCCAGTTATGGAGTTTGAAGGTTATGTGATTTCGAAAGCTTCCATGGCAGAATTAAAATTGTCAGTGTCGCTAATTATCTTCATGTCTACTCAGCCGTTAACTGAATAGATATATAGAATGTAAGCTATGGAATTCACCTTTCAACAGCAGTCGACAGGCGTTTTTCAACACCCCGCAGAAAACGCCAAAATAGGGATCATATGTTTCCGGTCACTGCCCCTGCTGATTAGGACATATATAAACGTCGTTTGCGACGGATCCGGTCTCTTGCCTCCAGGATTTCTTCGGACACAGCAGGGAGAATTGTTTCGCTCCATCGGTCAATCGCAAGACGATGCGACGACTACCTATCGCGTCAAATCTTTCTGCCTCCCCTTTTCTGACTGCTGGACACACATAGTAAGCTTGGCATTTTCTTTCTCGCTTATCAATTACACACGCACACACGTGTACACACACACACGTGCGTCTTTCTTCATACAACACTTATTTAAAGAGACATTGCTTTAAATAACAAAAAGACACTATTTCCTTCAAGCCGTCAAAGAGACATTTATCCAATAGACGCTAAAAGACTTTCGTCAAATATGGAATATAATTTTTATATGTAAAAATGCAAAATAAATTGTTGTTGTTAATATAAATGTTTGAATATTGGATATTTTATTTGCCAATCATTTGTGTTGAATGTTGACGTTTTCTTGCTCGTTTTTCTTTAATATTAAAGAGGAATAGAATGCGTTAGCATCCCCCACAATTTGGTGACCCCGTTGAACATTTATTTAATAAGATTCCAGTATTCAAACAACAATGGATTTTAGCGACTCGACAGAATGTACACTGACTGTGAATTTGCCAACACACAACCCTACAAACCTACACACGTGGTTTTCTCAGCTGAATGCAATTTTTACGGCGAAAAAGATTACTTCGCAAAATTCAAAATGCGTGTACGTGGTAGAAAAACTACCAGCAGACGTAGCTACAGAAGTCGTAGACCTTTTAGACCACATGCTGCTGGAAAAACCATACGACATTTTGAAGCGAGCCATAATAAGACGAACAGGCCAATCGAACGAAAGGCGACTCCACTACCTTTTCAACAACCTGAATTTAGGAGACATGAAACCATCTCAACTTTTAAGAAAAATGCGCACATTGTTGGGATCAAATACAATGTCCGACACGGTTCTAAAAAAGTTATGGACAGACAAGCTCTAGGCCCACACTACACACATTTTGGAATCACTACCGGACGACTTGAATTTGGAGAAACTTGCAGAAGTAGTTGACAAAATACACGAAAGTAACAACCCAGAAAAGAACGTGTCTTTTAGTGTTTTGATCATTTTCCCACGTTAGGAGCTGTAAATACGATACAAAATCTTTCATGGAATGGTAGTATGTCCATTATGACTGTTTGTTATTAAAATTGTTTGATTAAACATAAAGGCTGAGATAGATGAACCGTAATGAAGGTTTTACTAACAAACAATTACACATATGAAATCATATTAAAGATGGTGGTATTTCTGATTTTCCACCTTGCGCTAAGGGTGGGGATAATTATGGGCCTTAGGTAATCGCAGTATAATACCTCACAGAGTACAACTTGTTTAATTTATAACAATCAGAGTCAAGGATTTTGGCTATGGTACTTGTCTATCTTCTTAAAACCCCCAAATATAGTAAAGAATATCAATGTTATTCTGTAAAATTACGAAATTGACAAATATTGATAAGTCTGAAGAATTTAGAAGGATGGGCCATTGATATATGTAGGCTGTTTTTCCTTGGTCGGTTTCGGGCTACAACTTCACTGCTCGGTAAGTCTCTTGTATGCTAACCTCGATGCGATGTTGGAGGTTAATCGAATGAAATCTCAGCCTTTTAGATTATTCAAATCTAATTGTCAGCGACATTCGCTTTCACCGATGCTTTATATAGTGTGTTGAAAACTTTGCTTCACATGTTGTGGCTGAACCTTATCTTACCCAAGATGTCTTCACAAAGGACTTGCCTCAAGATATAATAATTCCCCTATGCCAACTATATAACAATACTTGTAATGAGCATTTTCGTGATTAGATGGGTAGACTTGGAAATAAGATGTTATGTTATTATGACAGAGAAATATTAACTATGGAAAATGTTGAGGATTATGCAATTGTACATAGACGTGTATATCGCTGCAAGTACAATTTAGCATTATAGGCAGCACTCGGAAGTTACTCAGCGTCGACCTTGATCCAGAACTGTAGCTTTAAAAAATAGTGGGGTGCAGAAAGTGATCACGGTCACATCTGGCTTTGATTTCGAATTAATTTTTAATTTAAAGGATCATAACGGTGTTACATATGTACCCACTCAGCCTATATCGAACACAATACTTTATTTTTGTTTTCCATTGTACTTTAAATAATACGAAGCATATTAATGTTGTTTTGGCTGAAAAAGTTAAATCGCAAAATTTGACAGGTCTACAAAGATAAATCACAAAATATGTTACCTCTATTCACCCGAAAACAATCTCGGAATGCTAGTCATTTAGATTCATCAACTTAGTATTAATATCTATTAGCTAGGCTGAATTTGTAATGGAAATAGTTACTACTGCACTCTTTACAAGAAGTAATCCTCTCCGTTTTTAACATGCACTTGGTGTAAGTATATGTACACCTATTGCTCCAAAACAGACGCATGTTTTAGTGCAGATGCGGACCAGATTTGAATTGGCATGGCAACAATGAGGGAGAGAGGGAGAGAGCCTCGATAATAACCAACTGTTTTTCTCTATGAATGTCATTTGAAATTATACGATTAACAAGCTATGCTTACTTTTGATTTGAGCGCTCGGCTAAAATGTCTTACTAACAAATAAGGCTCACGTACCTGTCTAATAATTTGGAACCGCCCCTGTGTCGACAAGAAAATATACTTAATTGCACTGGTAATAATCCGTAGTTGCATGCGCTGTGTAAATATAATAAGTCAATTTATCACAGTTTTATTTATTTTATTAAGAGGAAACGGCGGCGGGTGGCTTTAACGTGCTCATTTGCATATGTGAGATGTCGCTACTATAAGAAACACGAAAAAACGTGATTTCTAAGGCATCCGTGAAGACAGTAGTTAAAGAGTGTAAAGAGTGTCAGTCGATTGATCCGTCGTCCACGCGCTGGCCGAAGGGCAACTTAGACGTCCGCGACATCTGGTATCGAGTGGGGATAGACATAACCCACTACCAGGGAAGGCACTGTCTGTCGCATATTGACTGTGGGCCTATGCGGTTTTCTGTTTGGCGTTGTCTAAGACGGCAAGCTGAAGCAAGCATCGTCGACCAATTGAAAGTCATATTTTATGAAAACTTTATTTAATTTTTTTGAAGAGGGAAGGGCGGCGGACGGCTTTAACGTGCTCATTTGCATATGTGAGATGTCGCTACTATAAGAAACACGAAAAAACGTGATTTCTAAGGCATCCGTGAAGACAGTAGTTAAAGAGTGTAAAGAGTATCAGTCGGTTGATCCGTCGTCCACGCGCTGGCCGAAGGGCAACTTAGACGTCCGCGACATCTGGTATCGAGTGGGGATAGACATAACCCACTACCAGGGAAGGCACTGTCTGTCGCTTATTGACTGTGGGGCTACGCGGTTTTCTGTTTGGCGTTGTCTAAGATAATGATATTACAGAACGGTACCATGGAAGTGTGAAACGGATTGCCGCAAGAAAACTGTGCTGAGAGATGGAGGCGGTTTACTTGTATTACGTCACCCCGAAGGACAATGTGTCATCACTAACTGCCGCTGCCAACATGATCCATCGTTACAAGGTCAGACTGAAGGGCATTGATGTGCTGACCCCTGATGAGCCCGAACAGCATAACTTGAGGTACAAGGTAGGAAATCGTGTTTGGACAAGAAACCCTAGTTGACGGTTTAATCCCCTTACACAGTTGGATGCGTTACGGGCGTGATTAGCTCACATAATGTCCTCATTGATGGGATACCTCGGCACGTAAGGGACCTACGCCCCGTTATCGGCCTGACTGCGTCAGAAAGTGGAGGTGAGAGTGCGCCATCTAATCAAAGTTCACGAGTGATCACGATGTGCGGAGCGAACAGCCCTATACCCAACATCAATGTAAGTGATGATTCTTCTGCCGACGAGACATGCGAAGAGGAAGCTGTGGTCGTATAACCGCGAAGAGAGGTGGACCGTCCCAGGCCTGGTACAGGTGCATCGGATGTTCTCTCTACAGACGAGTTATTTGACGAGGAAGTCGCAGCCATATAACTGGGAAGAAAACCTGCACCGGGTTGCCACATTTGTGATCATGAGATCCGAGGGTGTGTAGCGGAGAGTATGAGAGGCAGCCAGCTTCTGTGAACAAAGACACCTGTCCGCGGTTGTCGAAGAGAAGACGTTTGTTTTGCTGCTTGTGCAGAGGTGAACCCGGAAACGCCCATTAACGAAAAGTGTAAGTTAAAAAAACAAATTTTAAGACGAAACGGCGGCTTTGGCGTGATCATGTGCATATGAGAGATGTCGCTACTATAAGAAGCACGAAAATAACGTGATTTGGGGAGATTCGTTTGGAAGTGAGAAGAAAAAGAAGAAGAAGCAGAAGAAGAAAGTGCCGCATTTATTTTTGTGAAACGTTGCATTGACTCGTTCAGATAGAGATTATTTCCACATACCATTTGTGCCTTTGTGTTACATTTTTGTCACAAAATTTAATACCTTCCAACTGAGTTGTATCTATCTATTTGTTCAATTAAATATTACACGGTATTACAGTTCTTATCAAGGTTTTGTTAATGATGGAAGACCCGTGATTCACTTCGTATTGGTATTGGTGTAAAAAGAGCTGTTGGTAAAATATGTATCTCAATGTCAGACGAGGTTCAATTTATTGTGCAGTCACACTAGAACTGAATTTTTGTGCAGAATTCAATCACTTACGAAATGAATGGATTGTGTCATAGAAGTGAGCATAAACGAAAACACTCTGCGAGCTATTAAAAGGATTCACGTTGTATTGATGCCGGTTACAGTTTTAAAAGTCCTTGGGCAAAACGTAAAGAAATTGTTAAAGAAACATTTCTTGCTTGCTATAATAAAAAATCTTGGATCACCAGAAGGTTGCTTCAATTAACGGCCGTCATGCAGCCAAAAAATACACCGTGCCATCTGTAATCCGTTAAAATAAGCTCAACTGTCACGTCAATGCTTATATCACAAATGATGATGTGACAACAAACAATAGAGATGGACACGGTGAGAACTAGACGTTGCGAATCGAATAGTTTTTTTTTTATCCCTATCAGAAAATTGTTTTTTAAAATAAAAGAAAATGCTTAATAATACTGGGATTTAATCTGAACGTTGTTATGCACATAATGAGGGAGCAGCTTTGAGTGTAACAGTCAACATACTTTGTCATAAGAATTCAACTTTCTATGGAAAATAGGCCGTGACATTTTCAATTGAGTTCTGTCAGGATTGCATGTACATGAAATGAGCGGTTTAACCGTAAAACTGAGATGTTCCATTTTCACTTGTTCACCAGAAATATAAACTATTGTTATATGTCTATTACTCGCTTTCAAAGAAGCCATGATGATACTTTTCGCATAGAAATGTAAATCCAGAAAATGTTTCTTCGACTTTATAAAAGCAATTTTTTTCTAAAGATATTGACGGGATGATACGACCTATGAACTCTATGTAAATAGACTTAGATGCTATTTTAGCAGTTCATCACTCATGAACACTCGTCATCAAAGCATCAAATCAACTTTACATGAAGACATTTTATCATGGACACACGTTTTTGTTCGTAGCGACTCGGTTAAACAACCACAATTATTCCGGTTCTTATCAGGGGCTCGATCGCAACAGAAAGTATTTTATTCTAGATATTGGAGGAACTAAAGAGACAATGTCAGTTGACAGATTTAAGCGAGCATATACAGACAACGACACCCTGGAACCCCACGTGCAACCCACTATAACATTGCCTGAATTGTCTGATGTAGAATCTTTGGATATTTCCCAGTTATGTCTACCCACTCACCTAACCACTACACGTTCTGGTAGACATGTACATTGGCGAATAAATCTATATATCCTATCAGTTGATCTATCTCTTTTATTCAGTGACCATACAACAGCTAACTAACAATTTGTATTAAGAATGTGCGAATCAATAAAAACTTATAGAAAGGGAAAAAATATTTTAAAAAATCGTTAATTCAGTCTACAACAACATAATGTAAGCAATTTGTTTCCTTTTCGCTCATTAGGGACCTCCAATCGCAGCCACAGAATCGCTGACGTCACCGGTTTCTGCGTTCTTTAAGAAATTCATACATTCGCGTTCCATGTAGTGTTTTTTAAAATCTCCCTAAAATAAAGTTATACTAATAGGAAGTTGTTTTAAAGTAAAATAGTTTATTTAAAGATTAAATTATCTATTTGGGAAAGAAACCCTTCTTTATCTTGCGATACAAGTGTGACGCCGGATGTGACGTCACGGGCGGGACTACAAATAGACCCGAAGAATTAGGTTCAGGAACTCATTTCGTAGACAGTAAACCTGGCGACGAGGTAAAACTAAACAACTGGAAAAAAAAAAAAAAAAAAAAAAAAACCCTGAAACTGAACAACAACAACAACTAATATTTAATTTCTCGAAGAAAACAGCAACGAGTAACCGAAACTGAACAACAACTGAAATTTAATTTCTCGAAGCAAACAGCGACGAGTAATCGAAACAACAACTGAAATTTAATTTCTCGAAGCAAACAGCGACGAGCAACCGAAACTAAACAACTGGAAAAAAAAAAAACAAAAAAAACCCCGAAACTGAACAACAACAACTGAAATATAATTTCTCGAAGAAAACTGAACAAAACCCCCTCCGAAGAGAAAATAAATAAATATGTCTCTTTCAATGCCAACAATAGAACCCCTAGACTGGGAGGACTCTAACCAGGAGCAAGCATGGAGGGAATGGAGTGAACACCTTGAGGACGCATTTACGGCGTTCGAAATAAGGGATGACAATCGACAGCGTTCACTTTTACGATTTTATGGGGGACGGAAACTAAAAGAAATCATCAGCACTTTAACCCCGGAGGTACCACAAGACCGATTAGAGCCAACGTACAAAACAATGAAGATAGCTTTGGACGAATACTTCATCCAGAAAACCAATAAGGTTTTCGAACGTCATAAATTCCGAATGCTTATGCAAGATAACGAGGAGTCTACACACGACTACGTCACCCGTTTGCGGATACAAGGGGCAAAATGTAATTTTAACGAATACAGTCTAGACAAGGCTATAGTAGACCAACTAATAGAGAAATGCACCTCCAACAAATTACGTCGAGCGTATTTAAAAGAAACGGATTTGACCGTAGAGGAAGCACTTCGGAGAGCATTCATATTCGAATCCACTGAAACACAGGCCGAGCATATTGAAGGGAACGGGAAAGGGCATTCGGATATCCACCAAGTTAAAACCAGCTACAAACGGCAACAACTTAACAGTGATCATAGACATCTCCCCTCCACAGACAAAAACAGCCCTTTAAGACCTGTCACAAGATGCTACGGCTGTAACAGTTCAGACCATATACATGGTCAAACAAAATGCCCAGCATTTGGAAAAAAATGTAACTACTGTGGATTAAAGAACCACTTCGAGAAAACGTGCTTGAGGGAAAAGAGCGATAGAAAAAAAGAATCAAACCTATCAGGCGAAAACAAACGTGTCCAACCAGTATCAACGAAACTGGAATCAGACAACCAGACATGGGTCTTCCAAATAGATCACATTAGTGCGGCAGGAAGCGAAGTCGTCCACATTGACGACGTACCCGTCACAATATTAATAGACTCTGGAGCAGATATCAATCTCATTGACGGCAAAACTTTTTCGGGAATCCTTAATTTACGACCGAATTTGACATTAAAACAAACCAATTGTAGACCAAAAGCCTATGGGAACACACCGATACCTCTAAAAGGGGAATTTTTTGCTACGCTAACAAAGGGGCCCAGGAGAATAGCCCACAAGATATTTGTTACTAAGGCATATCAAGGGGGTAACATATTGAGCAAACGGGCCAGCATTGAACTAGGGTTCATTACCACCCCACAAGTGAAATCACTCCATACAAACAGTATCCCACAATCAACAAAGGACATTCTCAAACAACATCTACCCTCATTAGAAGGGTTAGGAAGAATGAGAAATTTTCGACTCAAAATCAAAATTGACAATAACATTACGCCAGTAGCCCAACCACCACGACGAACACCATTTCACATCCAAGAAGCGGTGGAGGAAAAAATCGAGGAAATGTTAGAAAATGATATCATTGAACGAGTGGAAGGACCAACTCCGTGGGTCTCACCATTAGTAGCGGTACCAAAGCCAAACGGGGAGATAAGAATATGTGCCGACCTACGCGTAGCGAATAAAGCAGTAAAACGCACTCGCTATCAAATACCAACAGTTGAACAACTATTGAGTGAAATTGGCAACGCAAACACTTTCTCGAAAATCGACCTAAACTCCTATTATCACCAAATAGAACTAGATCCAGAGTCAAGGGACATCACCACTTTCTCTTGCAAGTCTGGGATCTACAGATACAAAGTACTAGTGATGGGAATTACATCTGCAGCCGAGGAAGGGCAGCGATTACTACAACAAATCCTCCAGAAAATCCCAAACTGCTGCAACGGGGCTGACGACATTCTAATCTGGGGAAAGGACACAAAAGAACACAACAAGACCCTAGATGCGGTATTGCGGACGTTGAGAGGAAACAACCTCACAATCGCACAGAAAAAGAGCATATTCCACAGTGAAGAACTCGAGTTCCATGGGTTTATTGTGTCCAGCACAGGGATCAGACCCACCGACTCCAAAATAAAAGCAATAAAAGAATTCAAAAACCCCGAAAATATCCAGGAAGTACGTAGTTTCTTGGGGCTGATAAATTACCTCGGGAAATTTATCCCTCGTCTGGCAACACTCAGTGAGCCCTTAAAAAGGTTGACTCGTGCAAATACGGAATGGCGATGGACCAAGGAAGAGGAATCTTGCTTCCTTAAACTGAAAAATATGATAATTCAAAGCAAGTTGCTTATGCACTTCGATCCAAAGCTGGAGACATCAGTCTTGGTAGACGCCAGTCCCGTGAGACTGGGAGCAATACTGTGCCAGAACAAACTAGGAGTACTTACCCCCATCAGCTATGCATCGAGAACTCTGACCGACGGTGAACGTCGCTACTGCCAACTGGAAAAAGAAGCCCTAGCTATTGTGTGGGCTTGCGAAAAATTCCATTTTTATCTGTATGGAAAAAATTTCCTGCTAATGACTGATCATCAAGCCTTGACAACTATTTTTAATCCCAAAGGCAACCCCTCCGCACGAATATTGCGCTGGATCCTACGCTTACAACAATATGACTATACTATCAAACATATCAACGGTAGGAATAATCCAGCAGACATACTCTCTCGACAACCGATGAAATATCAAAAAACAGTATCACCAGAAGAAGAGATTGCCGAAGGGTTTATCAACGCCATCGTAGCAAACAGCACGCCTAAATCAATCACGTTATCAGAGATAATGGAAGAATCTCAACGGGACTTAACTCTCAAAGCAGTGGAAAAGGCGATACAACAAGGCGACTGGAGTAAAGAGTCAACCCAACCCTACAAACATGTGAAGAATGAGCTGACAGCCAAACGGGGTATAATTACGCGAGGATCCAGAATCATTATACCAAAAAACTTGCAGAAGCGAATCCTGAAGTTGGCACATGACACACACTTGGGTATAGTGAAAACAAAAGCGCTGCTTAGGACTAAGGTATGGTGGCCTAATATAGACAAGGACATAGAGACCACTATAAGCCGATGTATCCCGTGTACGACCCAAGACCCGAAGAGTAACCATCGTCCAGTACATATAGCCGAGATGAAAGGTCCATGGGAAGTCCTCCACGTCGACATATGTGGACCTTTCCCTAGCGGGGATTATGTTATTGGGATGGTTGATGCAGGCTCAAGATGGCCGGAAGCATTCATTACGAAAACCACGAGAGCCAGTACAGTTGTATCAACGATCCAAAACTGCTTTTATACACACGGCATCCCCACCATCATTGTTTCAGATAACGGACCCCAATTCATATCATCCGATTTTAAGCAATTCTGTGAACAATGGGATATCCAACATCGGAAGATAACACCTTATCATCCCCAAACTAATGGGGAAATTGAGCGGTTCTTTGGAACTATGTTGAAAGCGATTAGAGCAATGAACACTGAAGGAAGGGACTGGAGGAAACATCTAGGAGAATTCCTGATGTATTATCGAAACAGCCCTCATGCCATTACGGGGGAAACACCTGCCTCTCTTCTCTTGGGTCGGGAGGTGAACATCAACCTGCCAGGACTACAAAAAAGACCTGAAAGCCAGGCCTGGAGAGCAGCTCGGCAAAAAGACAAGAAAGAGAAATACAAATTAAAGGATCGCACAGATCAGAAAAATAAAGCCAAACCATCTTACATAGAAACAGGAGAAAGTGTACTCCTAAAAAAAAGTAGATATAATAAGCTAACCCCAGCTTATCATCCAACACCATGGACAGTAGGAGAGCGCAAGGGGGAATCCGCGATTATAAGGCAAGGAGATAAACGGGTGCTAAGACACACGTCACAACTAAAAAGAATCCCCCAAAACACGACCCGTCAACAAAGGGAGGATGATGAGTTCCCTTTCAGTGATGAGTTAAGGAAACTGGAAGAAGAGGAACAGACCCAAAGAAGCGACGAAGAAATGGACCTCCCGATCGCACTCAGGCGAGCAAGACGACACATAAGAAAACCCCGGAGATATGCAAGCAGCAGTTCAGGGGACGAGGGAAGCGATCCGAATACAGAGGAGGAGGTAGATGTGACGCCGGATGTGACGTCACGGGCGGGACTACAAATAGACCCGAGGAATTAGGTTCAGGAACTCATTTCGTAGACAGTAAAACAAGTACGAAATTTTCTTTTTCTACGGCTGGATGTCTTGTTTACACAAACAATTAGCATTATCATGTGCGACATTGCGAGATGTTATGTACCTATGGATGTCCAAACGTGATAGAATTAATTACTTTCATTATGTTGTAGACAAAATTAACGTTTTTTTTTCATTTTCCTTGAGTTGCACATTTGTTAGCATTTGACTTAAATTTGGGTTAAATTTTATATAATAAAAATTAAACTGAAAATGGAGAAAGTATTGTGGTTTGTTAATGATTAAAAATATTCGTTTATTGAATAATAAAAATTCAAAGTAAAAATAAGTTTTTATTTCGAAATTTCGAAAGAAAATTCTGAATGGATAAACATTTTAATTTGAAAAAAGAAAAATAATAAAAAGTATTATAAATATATAATAATAATAAAATAATAATAATAATAATAATAATAATAATAATAATAATAATAATAATAATAATAATAATAATAATAATAAATATAATTAATACTTACTTTTGTCAACATTTTTTTTTTAGAATGAGCTTAGCTCTACAAATTAATTAGCGTGCGTCAATTTCACTCTAAAAATGAACCGCGTTAATTATGGCTAGTATTGCGTTCCATAGTTGCTGTGAAACTAGCTACGGCAAAAAAAGGCTTTCTTACTTCTAGCAAAATGAAGGACTTTTTTTCCAAGTACATATGAGGTCGACGTATACAAAGTTGTATACGACCTCAGGTCCTATACAACTTTGGTCTTTTACGATTCCTAATACTTCGGGCTATATTATATTAAAATATTTTGAAAAATTTAGAACACATATTTTCACAAATGTTTTTAAACATTTTGACTAACCGATAAACTCGATCAAATGAATAAATGTCTCTGAAAATAAAAAATATTTCGTAAAACTTTGGGGGGGGGGGCATTTCAATAAATCACAGTATATTTTATTGAGAAAAGGTAAAAAAAAAAATTCAAAACATAATAATATTGCTTTTATTTCCACTTTTTATTTGTGCATCACGGACCAGTTTACTAAAATATGTGGACGTAAAATTTAATAAAATTAATCCAATGTGTTTTTTAAAAGACTTTAGTTTTATATAAGAAAAAAAACCCGCCGGAACTGAATATATTTCGTTCAATATTTCATAAAATGAAATAGGGGGGGGGGGGGTCACGTAGAAAAAATATTTTCCCTAATATATTTTAGGAAAACAGCATTTTAAAGATAAATTAGTCCTATAGTGAATAAGTATTGAAAATTTCGTGAAGATCTGGCCATAATTTGATTTATGCGAGATTTATTAAAAATATGCCTATCAGAGCGCGCAGAAATGCTTATACATAAGAACGTTATTTTATCACGTAAAAAAGTAAACAACATTTTAACTTCACATTTTCATGAGTTTCATATGCTGGAAAAAATTCTAAAAAATCATCAGCAGTTTATTTTATGTATCCTCTTTTGAATGGTAAAAAAGTTTTGTTTATAATCTTAATCTAAATTAAAGTTACATCGTGTTACATATGGGGGGGGATAAATAGTTCACAACCAATGGGAGGTCCCTATCGCTCATCCATACATATTTAATATTTCATATAATAATCTCATTTGAAAGCGGATTCCGTACTTAAATCTTAATATAAAGGAGGTGTTCAGTTCCCAGTTCGATAATTTAATCTTTAAATAAATGTTTTACTTAAAAAAAACAACTTCCTATAAATAAAACTTCATGTTAGGGAGATTTAAAAACACAATAAAAGTTAGGCAGATGATTAGATGTTTTAAATAACGCAAAATCGGTGACGTCAGCGATTCTGTGTTGTTTTTTTGGAGGACAACTTTTGTAGAAATGTTTAATTTAAGCGATTTATTTTACAAAATTAAGTAATCAAATAGGTCGATTAATGTTTTGGTACTTCTGCAGTTTACGGACCGTGGTGAAATAATGACTTATTATTTAGAAATACATTCTTAATATGCGGAGTGGATTTGTTAACTATTCTGTACTTTCAACAAACAATTTAACAAATAAATTAAATACATTTGTGAAACTGAAACTCTTGCCGGAATTTACATTATGGAAGACAACATCCGAGCCAACACCGTTTGCTGTTAATTTACTACGTCGGTTAATATTCCGGTTTTCCTAATTTTTTATAATTATTAATTGTTTTTGTCATTAAATAAAATTATCATAATTTTACCCGTAATATTCACCAAAGAGATTTAATTTTCTGCGAACCTGCTTTTCAGTTGCCATCTTAAATGTGACCTCCACCCATCATCTCGGCTCGTTTTAATTAACACATTTAATAATTGTTTCTTTTTTGAAAGCAGATTGTAATAATAAAAAAGTAAGTATTGCTTGCATTTACTTGTCTTGGAGGTTTTTTTTTTTTTACTACATGGGCGCATCCGAACCGTTTTGAGTCCCTTTGGTTTTGTTATAGAAATGAGTCAACTTTCCAAGTTTACATGTAAACGAAGGACGGCTATTTTATAGATTCGTCTCCAATCGGCTGTTTTTTTTTTTAATTTTCTTTAGTGTTTTTATATTTTTTTGTTTTTGTTTCTTTAGTGTTTTTATATTTTATAGTTTTGTGTTTCTTTAACGTTTTTATAGTTGTTTTTGTTTTTTTTCGAGTTAAGTGAAATTTTTTTTTTACATTGAAAACCGTTGCAAATACGTAGTTTAGTTATTACTCGGTACGTGCAAAATCAATGGCCGCCTCCCAAAATGTAAAAACATTTAGACCCCCACTTAAAAATTCACTAAAATTCAGGAATTCAACCAATTTTAATGAGATTTTCAATATTTATCAATCAACAATCACGGAATATAATTAAACCATTATTCTTTTTAAAATCTTAGTGAAAATGTATTATATTATTAAAAACAAAATACACCTTTACTAAAATTATATTTTTATATATTAATTAAAAAAATGCATTACTTTTTTTTTGTTTTTATGTAAATAATGCATCGTAGATGTTAACAATTAAAAAGAATTTTTTTAAATATTTTTTATATATTACGAAAAATGCTCCTAAATACCGTGTTAACAAAACTACTATAACTCGAAGAAAGATTAATTTTTTGAATCAGCTATATTATTATTGAATACAGCATTGGTTAATCAATATTTTCACCAAAAAATGATATAATTGCAAAAAATATTTCATGTGATTTTAATGATTACAGTTTCTGGGAAAATAAAAAAAATGCGACATAATTATATTTCCCTTTCATACGTGAACGTGGCATTATCAGCGCAAGAATTGTTTTTATAATCTTGAAAATAAACCAAAAATTGACAAATTTGTGAACCAAGAACTTAACGAAAAAAAGAATTTAAAAAATGGGATAATTTTTACTAACGATGGACTTGGATTGGTATGGTACAGAAGGGGGTTCTGTAATAACCAGGTGGTATTAGCCTTCCAACAACCACTCACTTTTACACCGTCCTCAAAATTGTATTTCTAGAGATTCAACAATTTCGTTCATTTCACTATTCATCGTCAATTATTTCGAAAGATTTTTCATTAAGAAATATTTAAGTTAAACACAATTATCTATTAATAAATAAAGACAATTCAAACATGACATTTTCTTTCAAAATTGAATTCAGTTTATCAATAAATAACTGTTTTAACTTTTTCAATGAATAAATTGTCAGTGTAGTCATTGACTTTAATTTACTTTTTCACACTTAAAATAAAAATACATTTTATTTGAAAAAGAATCAATGTAATGTATCGTTACGACGCGTTAAAAATAAATCGAATAACTAAAGTTTTAAATCATGTAAAAAAAATTGATAAAATTGCCGCAGTTTGTAACGTAAACATAATTTTTAACATTTAAAAAAGTTTTATTTTAAATTTTATGGAAAAAAACATGGTAAACAGACGTCATCAATAATTTCAGAGTATTATTAAATTAAAAACTAATACCAAGTTAAATATGAACTTTTTTAGTTAAAATAAACTTAGATCTTAATTGCGTATGTAGCGCTCGGACATAGGACCTATTTCTTCTTGTCAGCTGTAGGCAGTTTGGTCATACACTGACCAATCGTCTTACAGGGCATATGATTCTCTAGCTGTCCCCAAACGGACTACTTGGACAGTGGAGTCTAGGGACGAGATCGTGAGAGAGAAACAAGCAGCAGCAGCCGTCTCCACTGGGAATGTATTTGCTGACGACCTGGCAGCCTCTTTTCTTCGCTGGGACACAGTTCCAACCATCTTTTAAATAAAACTTTTTTGTTGCCTGTTACTCGCTTGTTGTTTGTTCAATTCATTTTGTGCGATAAATGTAAGGAAGGGACCAACACCCCTTCAATTACACGTACACTCACAAATATTTTAATTAAATAAGCATTTCCGTTTTTATTATAACAAAATAAGGGTACTTAAATTTGTTTATAACCTTAAAAAGAATAAAGAAATTAATGGATAATAATTTTTCAACTTCTATAAACCATTACAAAACCATTTTTATATATAATGTTAAAAATGATAAATTATGACATTTTTGTCTTCCATATATTTTGCATAGCGATAGTCAATTGGTAAACAAAGTAGTTTACCTGTTAAGTTATGCCAGATTCTACTAATTTATGACTTTTGGGGGGATAATTTTGCACATTATTAGTAAAACGTTCGAATTTTTAATTCAGTAACTTATGACTTTCATTTAATAATTATCTTTGAAATAGTTCCCAAAAACTTATATTTACATTTGAAGGGCATTTTACAAGTAATTTTTTCAAAGTTCAAAATTCATTGAATATTTGTTTTGTAGCCGTTATGATTACATATTTAATATAATTCCTTCTGACTCAGATAAATCACACAATACATAAAAATGTAAGTATAATCTCCAACGAATCATTTTAACTTAACCGTTCATTTCTTTGTATTTAAAAAAAATCAGTTTTTGTTTTGATTTAATTCAGTAGTTTTTCACTTATATGTAGAAATATTAAAGTAAAGTTTACTTCAAATTATTTGATTTTTAATTAAATTATTTATTTTAAGATTTAGATTTATAGTCTAGTAACCAGCTGTGAGATTTGATGTTTTAGTATTAAAATATATTTAAAAATAAAGTTTTATGAATACATTTTGAACAATGAGAAAGTAAATGTCCTGAGTCTTTTTATAATGAAAAACCGTAATTGATTTATTATTTTACAAACTTATTACAGAAAATCTGAACTGCATATATGTATAGCCCAACACCTCTGTGGCTTTTTAAAAAACAGACAGCTTTAATGTTTAAATAATGTTTGAAAAACAGGTAATCATCCACATTTGTAAAAAATTTAAGTGTTCATTATTCTTTAACTTAAATTTTTGTCGAACAAACTAATGCATAGATTAGCTCAACTTACACTGTTGACGATCTCCATTGTACACTGATTTCTCACAGGGAGAAAACCCTTTCTGATAATAATGTTTGGGACTTCTTCAAGCTTGTTTCAAAATAGGAAACCATCCAATCCTAAGACTCACAATTTTAGTAGTTCATTCAAAGTACAAGTGTTCAGAAATATTGGTTTTAGATGTATCATTTTCATTTATATTGTAGCCATATACCGAGATTACGTTCTTGAGATTGTTGTCTGGTTATAAGGCTATTGCATTATTCGCCTTAGATTTCACTCACTTTAATTTTTTCATTGTTAAGTGAACACTGCATGAATATCAGGCTCTTCAGCAACAAGTACTCATACATAAACACACACAGAAACTGGCTCATCAATAACTAGTAAGTCTCCTGACTTAGAGGTAGATATTCTGACAGGAGCTTCTATTTCCATCAGGAGCTAAAACCAAAGCAGGCTTTTATTCATTATCAGGACCTAAATTACAATCACCAATTCACTTACCAATTTATATGTTTGCATTGCCTAGAGTAATAACCTGAACAGTTATGTTTTTGTTAATCCAGCATATTGTCTTGCTCACTATGGTTCAGAACCACCTTGAATCAACTAATGCTTTTTATATGGAGATCAGACAGTCCACTCTTTTCATCATGCACCACTGACACATGAACTCTGCTTTCTCAATCTATTCAATAATAGATTTGTTGGAGTCCGCACTTCTAATCAATAGTATCAGTTGTTAGTCTAATTTGTCTGTCATCATGCGACTGAGATAGGTTTTAAATATTGGCAAGTAGAGCTCTTTCACCTTTGATCGCTTTATGCCTTCCTTCAACCGTAATTGCTGTCAAGTCTTTCCTCGGCTGTAATGTCTGTTAAATCTTTCTTCAAACAACATTGCTTTCAAGTATTCTTTCAAACTTAATTGATTCAAAGTCTTTCTCTAACCATAATAATATTCAAGTTTTCTTTCCCCCGTTAGTGCTTTCAACTCTTACTCCAAACAACAGTTTTCAAGTCTTCCTTAAACCATAATTGCTTCATAGTCGTCTTTCAACCGTCATTGCTTTCAAGTTATCCTTGAACCGTAATTGCCTAAAAGTTTTCCTCAAACAGTCATTACTTAAAAATGTTACTTCAACTCTCATTGCGTTAAATGAGGTATTCAATGTAAATAACTACTCGTTTTTATAACTGTTACAATAGCCGTTATGCATTGCACAGTCGACCTAATGTCGTTTTAATCAGGGAAATAGGCTCTGCATATTACAATTGGCTTCATTAAGGACTTTGTATTCTTCATTTTCTTAGTATCTTCACATATTTATAGGTTAAATTGTTTAACGAAGAGCAATGGACAAGAATTGCCGGATTTATTGCAAGTTCTGTAGATATTAAGTACAGTATTAAAAAAAGAAATTCATTCTTATTTTTAATGCATAAGTATTGCTACAAATATCCTCATTGTATTTTGAATCTAATCAATAATTAATTTTGGGACTTAATAAACTTGTACAATATAAATGCAATTCTGATTTTAAGTCCAATATGCTTAATAATTGTGTTTGTATGAAATTAATAGCTTCGTTAAATTTATCTTTTAATTGTTTTTAATTTTGCAGAATATAAAGCATTCATGAGAATAACAAGTGTAATTGGATTTGAATGGATTTGCATTCGTTTGCTTACTTGAAATGTGGAAATATCTTACGAAAAGGTATTTTGAAATTTCAGAATTTCAGGCATCAAAAATACTTTTAAAAATGCATACTGCTAATGGTGAAAACTGAAAGTATCGCTTGATTATGGCTGAGAAAATGGTCAGTTTTGTAGAACAATCTAAATATTTATTAAATTATATTGAACCGAATTCTGAGAAATTCTATGATGCGGTGTATAAGAACTCACGGAATATGTAATTTAATTTATGTTTTCACCGATCTGCATGGATAAAGATCATTCCTCCCTAATGTAAATCCACAGATCTACTAGTGAGCTGAGACACGATGGGAAACATCAATTACAGTAAAAAACAAGTAATGTTTTCACTGAGAAAAATATAGTCATTGCCCTTCAATTATCAACAAATTTCTAAATCCATAAAAATGTAAAAGATGGAAATATCTTATAATTCAATCTGTTTCTCAGACTAAAACACAATATAGAACAATACAGAGAAACACATTTTACTAAAAACTGTCACATATTTCGAATTAAAATATGAACAACAAATCTGATACTAGAGATAAACTATATTCTTGTAAAGTATGTGGTTCTAGTTTTACAAATTAACACTGTGAGTAGTCAAATTCAATCACATACAAAGAGAAAACAAATGCTTGTGAAGTATGTAGCACTTCTTTTACACAAGACAACAACATATGTTGATATATGCACGAATGCATACTCGAGAGAAACAATATTCTTGTAGATCATGTGGCGCTACTTTTACGGGAAAGGAACTATATTCTTGTGAAGTATGTGACTCTTCTTTTACATGGAACCAAAATATGTTGTAACATACGCGAACACATACTAATGAGAAACTATATTCTTGTGAAGTATGTGTAGCTTATTTTACACAGAAACAAAATATGTTGAAACATATGCAAACGCATACTGTAGAGAAACTACACACTTGTGAAGTATGTGGAGCTTCTTTTACACAGAAACAAAATATGGTGCGACATATGCAAATGCATACTGGAGAGAAGCCATATTCTTGTGAAGTATGTGGCTTTTCTTTTACACGGAAAAGACATATGTTGCAACATATGCTAACGCATACCGGAGAGAAACCACATACTTGTGAAGTATGTGGCTCTTCTTTTACACAGAAACAAAATATGTTGCTACATATGCGAACACATACTGCAGAGAAACCATACTCTTGTGATGTATGTGGATCTTCTTTTACATATAAAACAAGCATGTTGCGACATATGCGAACGCATACTGGAGAAAGGCCATATTCTTGTGAAGTATGTGGAGCTTCTTTTACACAGAAACAAAATATGTTGCGACATCTGGGAACACATACTGGAGAGAAGCAATATTCTTATGAAGTACGTGGCTCTTCTTTTACATGAAAACATCATATGTTACTACATATGCGAACGCCTTCTGGAGAATAATCATATTCTTTTGAAGTATGTGGTGCTTCTTTTACACAAAAATCTAGTATGTTGCAACATACGCACACACATACTGGAGAGAAACCATATTCTTGTGGCGTATGTTGCTCTTCTGTGGCACAAAAACAACATATGTTGATACATATATGAATGCATACTCGACAGAAACCATATTCTTGTGACATATGTCGAGTTTTTTTTTACACAGAAATAAAATATGTTGCAACAGATGTGAACACATACTGGAGATAAACCATTTTCTTGTGAAGTATGTTTATGCATATGCACACGCATACTGGGGGGAAGTAGCCGGTGTATGTCTGGCATCCGTTAGGATGCCTCATTGACAGCAAAAAAGGAGAGAAATCATATTTTTGAAGTATGTGTGTGTTCTTTTTCTAGAAAACAAGCATGTTTCAACATATAAGAACGCATACTGGAGAGAACCATATTCTTATGAAGTATGTAGCTCTTCTTTTACATAGAAACAACATATGCTGCAACATATGTGAAGGCATACTGGAGGGAAACAATTCTCTAGTGAAGTATGCGATTCTTGTTACCCAGGGAAAGAAAGTATGTTGCAACATCTGCGCACACATACTGGAGAAAACTATCTTCTTGTGATGTATGTGCATCTTCCTTTACAAAGAAATGATATATGTTACGGAATATCCGCACGCATACTGGAGATTAACTATATTCTTATAAGCTATATTATCGTGATATATTATGCTCTTATTTTACTGCATATGTTACTGGAGATGCACATGCTTACTGGAGATTAACTATATTCTTATAATCTATGTGGATTTATTTTACTACGAAATCATATGTTATTAGAGATGCACATGATTACTGGAGATTAACTATATCCTTATAATCTATGTGGCTTTATTTTACTACGAAATCATATGTTATTAGAGATGCACATGATTACTGGAGATTAACTATATTCTTATAATCTATGTGGCTTTATTTTACTACGAAATCATATGTTATTAGAGATGCACATGATTACTGGAGATTAACTATATCCTTATAATCTATGTGGCTTTATTTTACTACGAAATCATATGTTATTAGAGATGCACATGATTACTGGAGATTAACTATATTCTTATAATCTATGTGGCTTTATTTTACTACGAAATCATATGTTATTAGAGATGCACATGATTACTGGAGATTAACTATATTCTTATAATCTATGTGGCTTTATTTTACTACGAAATCATATGTTATTAGAGATGCACATGATTACTGGAGATTAACTATATTCTTATAATCTATGTGGCTTTATTTTACTACGAAATCATATGTTATTAGAGATGCACATGATTACTGGAGATTAACTATATCCTTATAATCTATGTGGCTTTATTTTACTACGAAATCATATGTTATTAGAGATGCACATGATTACTGGAGATTAACTATATTCTTATAATCTATGTGGCTTTATTTTACTACGAAATCATATGTTATTAGAGATGCACATGATTACTGGAGATTAACTATATCCTTATAATCTATGTGGCTTTATTTTACTACGAAATCATATGTTATTAGAGATGCACATGATTACTGGAGATTAACTATATTCTTATAATCTATGTGGCTTTATTTTACTACGAAATCATATGTTATTAGAGATGCACATGATTACTGGAGATTAACTATATCCTTATAATCTATGTGGCTTTATTTTACTACGAAATCATATGTTATTAGAGATGCACATGATTACTGGAGATTAACTATATTCTTATAATCTATGTGGCTTTATTTTACTACGAAATCATATGTTATTAGAGATGCACATGATTACTGGAGATTAACTATATTCTTATAATCTATGTGGCTTTATTTTACTACGAAATCATATGTTATTAGAGATGCACATGATTACTGGAGATTAACTATATTCTTATAATCTATGTGGCTTTATTTTACTACGAAATCATATGTTATTAGAGATGCACATGATTACTGGAGATTAACTATATCCTTATAATCTATGTGGCTTTATTTTACTACGAAATCATATGTTATTAGAGATGCACATGATTACTGGAGATTAACTATATTCTTATAATCTATGTGGCTTTATTTTACTACGAAATCATATGTTATTAGAGATGCACATGATTACTGGAGATTAACTATATCCTTATAATCTATGTGGCTTTATTTTACTACGAAATCATATGTTATTAGAGATGCACATGATTACTGGAGATTAACTATATTCTTATAATCTATGTGGCTTTATTTTACTACGAAATCATATGTTATTAGAGATGCACATGATTACTGGAGATTAACTATATTCTTATAATCTATGTGGCTTTATTTTACTACGAAATCATATGTTATTAGAGATGCACATGATTACTGGAGATTAACTATATTCTTATAATCTATGTGGCTTTATTTTACTACGAAATCATATGTTATTAGAGATGCACATGATTACTGGAGATTAACTATATCCTTATAATCTATGTGGCTTTATTTTACTACGAAATCATATGTTATTAGAGATGCACATGATTACTGGAGATTAACTATATTCTTATAATCTATGTGGCTTTATTTTACTACGAAATCATATGTTATTAGAGATGCACATGATTACTGGAGATTAACTATATTCTTATAATCTATGTGGCTTTATTTTACTACGAAATCATATGTTATTAGAGATGCACATGATTACTGGAGATTAACTATATTCTTATAATCTATGTGGCTTTATTTTACTACGAAATCATATGTTATTAGAGATGCACATGATTACTGGAGATTAACTATATTCTTATAATCTATGTGGCTTTATTTTACTACGAAATCATATGTTATTAGAGATGCACATGATTACTGGAGATTAACTATATTCTTATAATCTATGTGGCTTTTTATTTTACTACGAAATCATATGTTATTAGAGATGCACATGATTACTGGAGATTAACTATATCCTTATAATCTATGTGGCTTTTATTTTACTACGAAATCATATGTTATTAGAGATGCACATGATTACTGGAGATTAACTATATTCTTATAATCTATGTGGCTTTTATTTTACTACGAAATCATATGTTATTAGAGATGCACATGATTACTGGAGATTAACTATATCCTTATAATCTATGTGGCTTTATTTTACTACGAAATCCTATATGTTACTAGAGATGCACATGCATACTAGAGAGTAATTATATTCCTGTGATATATAATGCTCTTCTCTTACAATTAAACAACATATGTTATAACATATTCGAACGCATTCTGGAGAGAAACATTATTTTTTCTAAGTATTTGTGTCTTCTCTTATTAAGAAATCAAGTACGATGCATGTTGTCTTACCTTTTTCTACAGATACATTATGTTGAAGCACATCCGAACACATATTGCATAGACACTATATTCCTGTGAAATATGTGGATCTTCCTTTTCAAACAAATCCAATACTTTGATGGTAAAAATAAACCATATTCTATTAAAGTAGTTGGTTAATTTATAATATAACAGTATATGTTGCAACACAGGCGAATGCCTACACGAGCGGATCTATTATATTTTGCATTGTAATATTTTATTACACATAAGACACATGCTGTGCTGCATATGCGAACACATACTAGAGGGAAATTATATTACTGTGAAGTATGGCTTATTTTTATTTTTTTAAATATGTTGCCTGTCTTTTTCAAAGAAATTCAATACGTCGCAGACTATATTCTAGACAAGAAAAAATATTATTGTGACGTATATAGCTATTTATTTGCACAGAGATTTAGTATGGGAAGCGGACGATAGAAACACACATTCTGTTAAGTATGTTACTATTTTTTACTAAAAACCTATACTGGAGAAACAACATATTTTTGTTAGTTATGTGCCTTTTCTCTAACACAGAAATCAAGTTGGTTTCAACACATGTTGACACATACCAGAGATAATTTCCAGTAATCATAGGCGTCACTTGGATCATGGTAAATTTTTTTTTTAAATACCTGGCTAATATAACCGGAAAACCAAGTTGAAAGAGGTCCAAATTGCATTAATAAGAACGGATTGAATCCTTAAATCATTTCACTAAGAGAAATATTTATATCTTGTTCACACAAATAAAATAATTTTGATGCTAACGTTTAAATACATTTAGAAGAAAATAGAGCTTATCTGATATACAGTACCATTGTAGTTTAACAATATTTATTTAATGCAAACATGGAAAACTATTTTTACATTAAATAAAAATGTTGAGATTATTTTTAAATAAATGATTGCTTTATAACAGGTAAATAAAGTAATTTTTAACATCTTATAAAATTTGAGTATGACATTTCAAATATACTATCAGAAATCAATTTCTATTTGATGAGAGTAAAAGAAGACTTCTAATATCACATCTTTGAATACTACTATAATACTTTCTCATCAAATAAAATAATCTCATCCCAAAATGCATATGAAAAATCGTGCATTTTTTCTGTATTCGTAAATTAATATGTCTATTGGTTTCTTTTCATTCATGTATACTGTCGACACAATGTAACATTTACTATTTGTACAATATACTTTGAAAAGTTGATGATTATTGTTAAAATAAATTGCATATTATTGATATTGGATAGAAAACGAGTATTTTTATTATTTATCTATGAGACATAAATAGTTGATGAAAATGTTATTCTGTGACCGATCGATATGAATAGATGGTAAAGTGAAACCCATTGCTTGGAAAATTGAGATACTGAATCTGTTGTTAGTTCCTAATTGCTTTATGAACTATGACTTTTTATTAGTTTATATTACATCAGTTATAGTAATAAAAAATTTGTTCTATTCTAAAAGATTTTGTGGAATTAACTTTTATTTAAAAAGCACATCATTTTTAGCGTGTTAAGATTATTTTTCTATGAGGTCAGTTTTGTAAAATATCGAAAATAAATCTGTTTTTTTGTTAATGTTTTTTCAAAATTTATTTGAATAAAAATCTGAATTCATTTTTTTTGCTTTTCTATATAAAAAAGTCGATTCCATATTTTTGCCAAATACTCTCACACATAATGAAACTAAAATCGTTTTAATGAAAAAGTAATTACCTCAAGCTCATACTGAGATCATAAAGGTAAAGCGTGAGAGGAGGGAGGAGTTTATTTGGTGAAGGGGAGGTTGAATGCGCTGGTAGAATAGGTTATTTTTTCTAAAGAATTGCAAGTATATGGAAGCTTTGAAAGGAACAAGGGGCAAAGGAGGAGTAGAAAACGAAAGAAACAAGTTATTAAAACCAGGAAAATGTTTTACATAGCAACGACAAAGTTGTATTTTTAATATTAAAAATTAAGTCGTATTGCAGTGAGAAGGAATGTTTATCGAAACTGTAAAATCATTTTAAGGAAAATCTAATTACTCTGACCTCATGCTGAAATAGAGAAGGAAAATTGTGGATGGAGAAATTTATTGGTTGAAGAGTAAGTAAAATGCATATTTGGAATTTGTTGGTTTATTTAAAAGACAATTTGCAGATCATATATGTGCTGGTTTTTCTCTCAAGTTCCTTTTCTCGCTCGACCGTCTTTATAATTTAAAATCCGGAAAACCTGTGTAAACACGTCCCCTTTTGCTACTTTTTAGATCATAAGACGAAGTTTTTATAACTTCACAAAAAAACAGTTTTAAATATGGCTGTTCATTCACTAACTCAAAAAAGACCTCATGCGAAGAACTACACCATGCAGTTTTTCATGGATGTCTTTCATGACATAAGAGATGCAAATGTAATCGCCGATTCAGAACTATAATTCGGACATTGACACGTTGAAGTTAACAAAATATATTGGAACAAGACCACTTTCTGAGCATTAAGGACATCGAAAGCCAACCATAGAATTTACTTCTTATATTAAACACGATGTAACTTTAATATAGATAAATATTAGTATCATAAATTTCATGTTATTGTGTAGTTGCCATTTTGTACAAACTAGCACCCATGTGTTTGATAAATCTAGCAAAAATCAACTCATGGTCAGATTTTAACGAAATTTTCTGATATTTATTTAGTTTTTGATTAATTAATTTTCAAAGTGTGGTTTTCGTAAAAAATATTATGGATAATATTTTTTGTTATCGTGCATCATATTTAATTTTATAAAATCTGAACAAAATATATTATAATCGATCGGAATTTTAATAGTATAAGAAGTGAAAGTGTCCAAATTAACATATCAGATTTACTTTTGTGTTTTGCAACGATACACGCTAGGAGAGATGAACGGTAATGAAGGTTTTAATAACAAACAATTACACATATTAAATCAAGTTAAAGATGGCTGTATTCCTGATTATTTACCTCGCGAAAAAGGGGATGTAATTTGGTGTCATTAGTTAATCTTATTATAGTACTTAATAGAGTACTTGTTTAATTAATTACATCTGTCCCTCTCAGAAACAATGAGAAAAGAGGTTATTTATTTTATAGCCGTTTTTCTTCAAGTTGTACTAAGAAAGAAGGAAGGGGTGATCTCTATTGAGTTAAAAAGTCTGTATTTTTCAGGAGCCATCTGCACTCTAGAAGACATCGATACAGATTTGGCGGAGGTCTCACTTTATGCATCAATTTCACTAGGACAGTGAGTTCCTTGCTCAGATATCAGGGTCTCACCTTTAACGATACATATTTTGTGGTTATATGTGGTCAGATCAGATATGTGGCCGAAGTTTGTATGGATAATACAATTTCTATTGTCACTAGTTAATTTGGGGGCTACATCTCGCACATTGACTGTTGTTTAGACGCCTGAGGGTTGATGGACATGGGCAGAGTTGAAACGTATGTCTACAAGAGTGTGAGGGTATAGGCAAGTCGTTCTTACTTGATTTGTTATGGTCTCTGATGTATACAGCTCTCGGCTTAGCCTAAGATGGAATAAAGGACTCATAAGTGGATTTCCAGTTTTATTTGAATTTTCTATTATTCGATTATTTGATGTGCAGAGTAGTGATCGGATCGAGTGGAGTGTATCGATTAGAACGTTTTCCCAATGGGAGAATAGCATGTTACGAAAATATAAAGTTACCTGAAAAGCTTTCCATAGCGTGACATTTAGCTTATCTCATTGTCTGTTACCTTTCGAGTGATATTTAATTGTTTTCCAAGTTGCAATTACCTTTCCCGCAGATTGTTTCTGGTATTCTCTGTAATTGTAATCGGTGTTTCAGATCTTACATACCAAAAGTCGAAAATAGTTGATTCAGGAAATGAGTGAAGGTTTTGCTGGTCATATCTTTACAGGTAAAGGCAAATGGGAAAGAGGAGAATTCGTCAATTACTGTAAAAGAACATTTGTAACCACGTATAGATGATGGTACATCTCGTTAAAATTCGATATTCGATCATTGGAATAGCAGTATTGCTTTTATGAGTCTTTCTTTACTACTGATCATTAATTTTTGTTTCAAATACGGGCAAGACGTACACAGGCGAATACATACACGAGCGGATCTGTTATATTTGGCATTGTATGATTTCATTACACATAAGACACATGCTGTGCTGCATATGCGAACACATAATTGATGGAAATTATATTACTGTGAAGTGTGGCTTATCTTTTACATGCAAACAACTCTTAGAAACTATATTCTTTTTGAATATGCTGCCTGTCTTTGTCAAAGAAATTCAATACGTCGCAGACTACATTCTAGACGAGAAAAAATATTATTGTGACGTATATAGCTATTCATTTGCGCAGAGATCTAGTATGTTTTAGCTCATAGGGAAGCAGACGATAGAAACACAAATGCTGTGAAGTATGTTACTATGTTTCAATAAAAAAACTCATACTGGAGAAACAACATATTTTTGTTAGTTATGTGCCTTTTCTCTAACACAGAAACCAAGTTGGTTACAACACATGTGGGTATATACCAGAGATAAATTCCAGTAATCATAGGCGTCACTTGGATCATGGACAAATCTTTTAAAATACTTGGCTAATATAATTGGAAAATCAAGTAAAAAAAGGTCCAAATTGCATTAATAAGAACGGATTGAATCCTTAAATCATTTCCCTAAGAGGAATATTTGGATCTTGTTCACACAAATCTAAACTTTTTGATGCTTACGTTTGTATGCATTTAGGAGAAAATAGATCTGATCTGATATACAAGACCATTGTAGTTTGACAATATTGATTTAATGCAAATATGGAAAACTATTTTTAAATTAAAGAAAAATGTTGAGATTATTTTTAAATAAATTATTTTTAATAACAGGTAAATAAAGTAATTTTCACCATCTAATAAAGTTTGAGTATGACCTTTCGGATATACAATCAGAAATCAAGTTATATTTAATGAGAATAAAATAAAACTTCTAATATCATATCTTTGAATACTACTATAATACTTTCTCATCAAATAAAATAATCTCATCCCAAAATGCATGTGAAAAATCGTGCATTTTTTCTGTATTCGTAAATTAATATGTCTATTGGTTTCTTTTCATTCATGTATACTGTCGACAAAATGTAACATTTACTATTTGTACAATATACTTTGAAAAGTTGATGATTATTTGTAAACAAATGCATATTATTGATATTGGATAAGAAAACGAGTATTTTTATTATTTTGATGAGACATAAATAGTTTATGAAAATGTTATTCTGTGACGAATCGATTTGAAAAGATGATAAAGTTAAACCCATTGCTTGTAAAATTGAGATAATGAATCTGTTGCTGGTTCCTAATTGGTTTATGAACTATGACATTTCATTAGTTTATATTACATCAGTTATAGTCAGAAACATTTATATCTATTCTAACAATTTTTGTGTAATTAACTTTTATTTAAAAAGCACAGCATTTGTAGCATGTTTAGATTCTTTAGATAAAATATCGAAAATAAATCTGTTTTTTAGCTAATGATGTTTTCAAAATTTATTTGAATAAAATCTGTATTCATTTATTTTGCTTTTCTATATAAAAAAGTCGATTCCATATTTTTGTGAAATACTCTCACACTATATGAAACTAAAATCGTTTTAAGGAAAACGTAATTACCTAAAGCTCATACTGAGATCAAGAAGGTAAAGCATGGGAGGAGAGGCAAGATTATTTGGTGAAGGGGAAGTTGAATGCGTTGTTAGAATTGGTACTTTTTTAATAAATAATTTATCTGACAGTTTCGTATGCCCTCTGACGTAACAGGAACATTTTTCTCAGTCGTCGCCGTCGAATTTAAGTAGAAGAGATTCTGTTAATGAAAGTATCTCGTATATTTTGCTTTTTATTATCTTCAGAGGTCACCGTTTGGAAGTTGCCAGTCTTGACTTGGGTTTTCAATTTTTGTAGAAATGCATCGATATTTGATGCCGGTTATGAGCTGATGTCTATAATATGGAGTTTAAAGATTATGCGACTTCGAGGGCTTCCATGGCAGAATTGAAATTGTCAGTGTCGCTAATTATCTTCAACCCTTTCGATAATACGCGATTTATGAGCGCGAAATAGTTGTTGTCTACTTAGCCGTTAATTGAATAGATATAGAGAATGTAAGCTTCTAGTGTTTTGATCATTTTTCCACGTTAGGAGCCGTAGATACGACACAGAATCTTTCATGGCGTAGTAGAATGTCTGTTGTGACTGTTAGTTATTAAAATTGTTTGATAAAAGATAAAGGCTTAGATAGATGAACCGTAATGAAGGTTTTACTAACAAACAATTACACACATGAAATCAAGTAAAAGATGGCGGTATTTTTTATTTTCTACCTCGCGGGAAGGGGGAGATAATTATGTGCCTTAGTTGATCGCAGTCTAATACCTAACAGAGTACGACTTGTATAATTTATAACAATCAGAGTCAAAGATTTTGGCTACGGTACTTGTTTATCTTCTTAAAACCCCAAATAAGAGTAAAGAATATCAATGTTATTCTTGAAAATTACGAAATTGACTAATATTGATAAGTCTGAAAAAATTAGAAGGACGGGCCATTGCTATATGTAGGTTGTTTTTCCTTGGTCGGTTTCGGGCTGCAACTTCGCACCTCGGTACGTGTTTTGTATGCTAACCTCGGTGCGTCTTTTATATGCTAACCTCGGTACGTCTTTTGTATGCTAACCTCGGTGCGATGTTGGAGGTGAATCGAAGTAAATCTCAGCCTTTTAGATTATTCAAATCTAATTGTCAGCGACGTTCGCTTTTATACACGTGTGTTTAAAAATGTGCTTCACATGTTATGGCTGAACTTGATCTTACCCATAATGTCTTCACAGATTGCTTGCCTCAGGTTATAATAATTCCCATATTCCAACTAATTAACAATACTTGTATTGAGCAATTTCGTGATTAGATGTGTAACTTGGAAATAAGATGTTATGTTATTATGACAGAGGAACATTAACTATGCAACATATGTTGGGGATTATGCAATCGTACACAGAAGTGTGTATCGCTGCAAGTACCATTTAGCATGATAGGCAGCTTTATTGACATATGAAAATTATCATATTGGTACTTGCAATTAGTATTGTCGTGATTTTATGGGCATACTTGGAAATAAGGTGTTATGTTATAATGACAGACGTTGTGTTATTATGCAAAATGTTGAGAATTATGCAATATTACACATACGTGTGTATCACAGTACAATTTAGCATTATAGGCAGCCCTCGCAAGGTACTCAGCGTCGACCTTTGACTGGAAGTAAAGCTTAAGAAGAAATATTGGGTGCAGAAAGTGATCACGGTCACATCTCGATTTGATGTCGAATGAATTTTTCATTTAAAGGATCATAACGGTGTTACATATGTTCCCACTCAGTCTATATCGACAAACAATACTTTGTTTTGTTTTCGACTGTACTTTAAGTAATGCGAAGCATATTAAAGTTGTAATGGCTTAAAAAGTTGAATCACTAAATTTGACAAGTCTACAAAGATAAGTAACAAAATATGTTACCTCCATTCACACGAAGACAATATCGGAATGCTAGGCATTTAGATTCATAGGTATTTAGTATTCATACCTATTAGCTAGTCATTTAGATTCATCAACTTAGTATTCATATCTATTAGCTAGTCATTTAGATTCATCAACTTAGTATTCATATCTATTAGCTAGCCATTTAGATTCATCAACTTAGTATTCATATCTATTAGCTAGGCTGAATTTGTAATGGGAATCGTTACTACTTAACTCTTTAAAAGAAGGGATCCTCTCCGTTTTTAACATGAATGCACTTGGTGTAATTTTGCGACGCCTATTGCTCCAAAACAAACGCATGTTTTAGTGCAGATGCAGACAAGATTGCAATTGACATGGCGAAAGAGAGAGAGAGAGAGAGTTGATAATAACCAATTGCTTTTCTCTGAATGTCATTTGGAATTATACGATTAACAAGCTATGCTTACTTTTGTTTTGAGCGCTCGGCTAAAATGTTTCACTAACAATTAAGGTTCACGTACCTGACTAATAATTTGGAACGGCCACTGTGTCGACAAGAAAATATACTTAATTGCACTTAGTTTCATCCGTACTTGCATGCGTCGTGTAAATGTAATAAGTCCATTTATCACAGCGATTTTTACTGTGATTTCGTTCGTCCGTTGTGGAAGTTGCTTAGTGCTTACATAATTCCTGTTATTGAAGTAAAGTTATTTGTCCTAGAAGCCGTGTGTTTGTGGAAATTAGAATCCCTTACTACACAAGAGACGTATATACTTGCGCGTACTAGACATTATCAGTTGTGATATGAACACGCACCAGAAGGAATTTTAAGATTATATTTATATGTCTTAAATTGAGAATTAATTGCAGGTAAAACTCTCTCCATTAAAATATGACGTGTGAAAGACTTGCGATTGTGTAACATCAACGGTGCTAATATTTCAATTATTTAGTTGTCGACCAAGTAAGAGCGTTTTGAGTTCCCAAGACGAACCATTTATCTCATCAGATTATGCTTGGAAAATCACTTCTAAAAGTTGTTTTTCTTTTCAATTTAATGATGGCTTTATTCGCTAGAGACATACACACACCATTCACTAAAACAAAAACCACTACAGGAATAAAAGAACTTATATACTGTTTGAAGTTGGAAAACAATAACAAATTTTGTACAAATAACAACTTTATACCCGGGAAAAGAAAGTTGCATTAGCATAAAACATCGATAGTGTAGCGGAGAGCAGGAGAGGCAGCCGACTGCTGTGGACCAAGACGCTTGTCCGCGGCGGTCGAAGAAAAAAGGTTTTGTTTGCTGCTTGTGCGGAGGAGAGCTGCGAGGACGAACCCGGAAACGCCCATTCACGAAAAGTTTAATTATTTTTTTTATTTAAAGAGGAAACGGCGACAGGCAACTTTGGCGTGCTCATTTGCATATGCGAGACGTTGTTACTACAAGAAGCACGAATAAAAACGTGATTTGGCGAGATTTCTTCGGGGTGAGCGCTAACGGAATACGTAGAAAAAGAAGAAGAAAGTGCCGCATTTATTTTTGTGAAACGTTGCATTGACTCGTTCAGATAGAGATGATGTCCCCATACTATTTGTGCCTTTGTGTTACAATTTGTCACACAATGTAGTACCTTCCAACTGAGTTGTATATATCTGTTTGTTTAATTAAATATTACACGGTATTACAGTTCCTATCAAGGTTTTGTTTATGATGGAGGATTCGAGCTTCACTTCGTATTGGTATTCGTGTAAAAAGAGCTGTTGGTAAAATATATATCTAAAAGTCAGACGAGGTTCAATTTATTGTGCAGTCACACTAGAACTGGATTTTTGTGCAGAATTCAATCACTTACGAAATAAATGGATTGTGTCATTTTAGTGAGCATGAACGAAAACACTCTGCGAGCTATTAAAAGGATTCACATTGTATTGATGCCGGTTACAGTTTGAAGAGTTCTTGAGAAAAACATAAAGAAATTAATAAAAAAAATATTTCTTGCTTGCTATAATAAAAAATCGTGGATCACCAGAGGGTTGCTTCAATTGACGGCCGTCATGCAGCAAAAAATCAAACGTGCCATCTCTAATTCGTTAAAAGAAGCTCAACCGTCACGTCAATGCTTATATTACAAATGATGATGTGACAAAAAACAATAGCGATGGACACGGTGAGGACTAATCGTTGCGAATCGAAGAGTCTTTGATCCCTACCAGAAAATTGCTTTCTAAAATAAAAGAAAATACTTAATATTACTGGGATTTAATCTGAACGTAGTTATGCACATAATGAGGGAGCAGCTTTGAGTGTAACAATCAACATACTTTGTCATAAGGATCCAACTTTGTATGAAAAATAGGCCGTGACATTTTCAATTGAGTTCTGTCAGGATTGCATGTACATGAAATGAGCGGTTTAACCGACAAACTGAGGCTTTCCATTTTCACTTATTCACCGGAAATATAAACTATTGTTATATGTCTATTACTCGCTTTTAAAGAAGCCATGATGATACTTTTCGCATGTAAATGTAAATCAAGAAAAGGTTTCTTCGACTTTATAAAAGCAAGTTGTTTTTCTTAAGATATTAGCGGGATAAAGGCCTCGAATGCATGGCTTACTAAACATTTCTTCATGCCATAATCTAAGTTTAGCACATGAACAAGCAGATGGTTAGTTAATATTATTAATCCTGTACTTACATTTTGCCCTACTGTATCTCTGATTCCATTCAATTCGTGCCTTATACACAAAAATCATCTCTATCAAATAGTCTGTGTACTAATGTGTCATTGGATGAAACCATTGGGATGTGTGCAGATTATCTTTACCGTGGCCTCTTAAAATCTCTACAATTTCCTGATCGAATTTTTGTTGAACTGATTGAGCTTGCTACTCTATATGTTTTCTTTAGCGTTAAAAATATATTGTATTGACAAATGCCACATCCATGTGTAGCCCTATTTGTCTATCGTTAGCCAACATTTTAGTTGTTTTTTTTGTAAAACTAATTATTTTCTCAAATTACCAAGCTGAATTTTCTATAGTCATGGATGCATCCTGTTCAGCTGTTGGCACTGTCTTGCAGCAACAGTACCGGCAACAGATTATCATATTTTTTCCTAAAGATCGACTCCTACAGAAAGTCGTTACAATAATTTCGGACGTGAACTCTTGGCGATTTACTTAGCTATTTTACATTTTCGCCACGCGTTTGAAGATTGCCAATTTTCCATTTATACTTATCATCGCTCATTTACGTTTGCGCTCCTTGCTAAGCAGAACAAGAATTCCACATGTGAATCAAAACATTTGGACTTTATTTCCCAGTTCTCCAGCAACATACGGCATATATCCGCTTCACAGAAAACTGCTGCAGACACATTATCTCGTCTAGCCATTAGAGCTATCTCTTTGGCTGTAGATATTGACCTCCATCAAATGGTTTTGGATCAGACAGCTTTAGAGGATATGAATCTTTCATCTCCACAGTTTGCGAATTGTAAATTTCAATACATGTCTATTCCTACAGCGGATGAGCACATTTTATGCGATACTCCTACCAATTCAACTCACACAGTCGTTCCTGACACTCATCGAAAGACTTTTTTCTCATCTTTTGCACGCATTTACCCACACCGGTGTCTCTGACTTGGTGAAACTAATTTCGACCAGGTGCTTATGGCTTGACATGAGATGTGAAATCACTAGTTGGACCTGTTCCTGCCTATCCTGTCAGAAATCAAAGATACACTAACATGTACGAGCCCCCCACCACCACTCTTTAGCACTTTCAGCACCCATGATGCTAGATTCAAACACATACACATTGATTTGGTTTGACCCTCGCCTGTCAGCCACGGCTATTATTACTTACTGGCGTGTTTTGATCGTTTTTCACGATGGCCTGAAGCTATTCCACGAAGCGATATATCTGCTGAAACTGTAGTGAGTTATGGTGTCCAAGCAACAATTACCACTGATAATGTCAGACAGTTTTAATCCTGCCTTTTTCAAGAGCGAGCAAAGATACTCGGTGTTAAACGTTCTAAGACTACTAGTAATCACCCAGCTTGTAATGGAATGATTTAACGCTTTCATCGGATATTAGAAGCCGCATTACGTGCAACGTCTGACACACAGCGTTGGATGGAGTACGTTCCCATGGTTCTTCTTGGTTGTTACTCTGCTATGAAAGAAGACTTGAGATATTCCTCAGTCGAACTGCTTTACAGAACAAACTTGGCATTACCTGGTCATATATTCACTCCTCCAGAATAACTGGTAATGGATTTGGAACTCTATGTAAATAGACTTAGATGCTATTTCAACAGTTTATCACCCATGAACACTCGTCATCAAAGCTTTACACAAATACATTTTATCATGGACACACGTTTTTGTTCGAAGTGACTCGGTTAAACCACCACTTACACGACCTTATTCCGGTCCTTATCGGATGCTTGAACGTAACAGAAAGTATTTTACTCTGGTTATTGGAGGAACTAAAGAGACAGTGTCGGTTGACAGACTTAAGCGAGCATATACAGACAACGACACCCTTGAACCTCACGTGCCACCCACTATAACATTGCCGGAATTGTCTGATGTAGAATGTTTGGATATTTCGCAGTTATGCCTCCCCACTCACCTAACCACTACACGTTCTGAGTAGACATGTTCATTGGCGAATAAATCTATATATCCCTTCAGTTTATGTATCTCCTTTATTCAGTGACCATACAACAGCTAACTAACAATTTGTATTAAGAATGTGCAACTAAATAAAAATGTATAGAAAATTAAAAAAATATTTTAAAGAATCGTTAATTCTGTCTACAACAACATAATGTAAGCAATTTGTTTCCTTTTCGCTCATCCATACATATTTAATATTTCATATAATAATCTCATTTAAAAGCGCATTCCGTACTTAAATCTTAATATAAAGAAGGTGTTCAGTTCCCAGTTCGATAATTTAATCTTTAAATAAGTGTTTTACTTTAAAACAACTTCCTATAAATATAACTTTATTTTAAGGAGATTTAAAAACACAATAAAAGTTATGCGGATGATTGGATTTTTTAAAGAATTGAAAATCGGTGACGTCAGCGATTCTGTGTTGTGCTTTTTTAGAAATGTTTATTTTAAGTAATTTTTTTACTAAAGTAAGAAATCAAATAGGCCGTTTAATGTTTTGGTACTTCTGCAGTTTACGGACTGTGGTGAAATAATGATTTATTATTTAGAAATACATTCTTAATATGGGAGTAGATTATGTACTTTCACCAAACAATTTAACAAATCAATTAAATACATTTGTGAAACTGAAACTCTCACCGGAATTTATATTATGGAAGACAACATCCGAGCTCACACCGTTTGCTGCTTACTATTGCTTCTAAACTGAGTCGGTTAATATTCCGGTTTGTCTAATTTTTCATAATTATTAATTGTTTTTGTCATTAAATAAAATGATAATAATTTTTCCCGTAATATTCACCAAAGAGATTTAATTTTCTGCGAACCTGCTTTTCAGTTGCCATCTTAAATGTGACCTCCACCCATCATCTCGGCTCGTTTTAATTAACACATTTAATAATCGTTTCTTTCTTGAAAGCAGATTGTAATAATGAAAAAGTAAGTATTACTTGAATTTACTGGGTTATTTGTTTTTACTACATGGGCGCATCCGAACCGTTTCGAGTCCCTTTGGTTTTGTTATAGAAATGAGTCAACCTTCCAAGTTTGCATTATAGATTCGTCTCCAATCGGCTTTTTTTTGTTTCTTTCTTTCTTTAGTGTTTTTATAGTTTGTTTGTTTTTTGTTTCTTTAGCGTTTTTATAGTTTTATTTGTTTCTTTACGTTTTCATAATTTTTTTTGTTTGTTTACGTTTTTATAGTTTTTTTTGTTCTTTAGTGTTTTTATAGTTTTTTTGTTTTTCTTCGAGTGCCGTGAATTATTTTTTTTGCATTGAAAACCGTTGCAAATACGTAGTTTAGTTATTACTCGGTACGTGCAAAATAAATGGCCGACTCCCAAAATGTAAAAACATTTTGCCCCCCCCCTTCACTTAAAAATTCACTAAATTTACGGGAAATCAACCAATTTTAATGAAATTTTCATTATTTATTAATCAACAATCACGAAATATAATGAAACCATGATTTTTTTAAAATCTTAGTGAAAATGTATTATTTTTTAAAACAAAATACACCTTTACTAAAATTATATTTTTATATATTAATTTTCAAAATGCATTAATTAAAAAAAAATTAAATTGTTTTAAATATTTTGTATATATTACGAAAAAGGCCCCTAAATACCGTGTTAACAAAATCACTATAACTAGAAGAAATATTAATTTTTTTGAATTAGCGATATTATTATTGAATAAAGCATTGTTTAATCAATATTTTCACAAAAAAAAAATATATAATTGCAAAAAATATTTCATGTGATTTTAACGATTATAGTTTCTGGGAAAATAAAAAAAATGAGGCATAATTATATTTCCGTTTCATACATGAAAGTGGCATTATCAGCGCAAGAAATTTTTAATCTTGAAAATTAACCCAAAATTGACAAATTTGTGAACCAAGAACTTAACATAAAAAAATTTTGAAAAATGTTATAATTTCTACTAACGATGAACTTGGATTGATATGGTAGCCCCGTTCTGTAATAACCAGGTGGGATTAGCCTTCCAACAACTACTAACTTTTACATCGCCCTCAAAATTTTATTTTTTGAGATTGACCAATTTCGTTAATTTCACAATTCATCGTCAATTATTTCGAAAGATTTGTATTTGTTTTGTCTTTTTTTCATTAATAAATATTTAAGTTCCAAACAATTATTTATTAATTAATAAATAAAGAGAAGTCAAACATGACATTTTCTTTCCAAATTGAATTCTGTTTATCAATAAATAACTGTTTTAACTTTTTTTCAATTAATAAATTGTCAGTGTAGTCATTGACTTTAATTTACTGGTTCACACTTAAAATAAAAAAATACACTTTATTTGAAAAAGAATCAATGTAATTTATCCTTACGACACGTTAAGAATAAATCGAGTAACTAAAGTTTTAAATCATGTAAAAAAAATTGATAAAATTTACGCATTTCGTAACATAAATTAATTTTTAACATTTAAAAGAAGTTTTATTTCAAATTCTAAGGAAAAAACATTGGTAAACAGACGTCATCAATAATTTCAGAGTATTACTAAATTAAACACTAATACCAAGTTAAATATGAACCTTTTTAGTTAAAAATAAACTAAGATCTTAATTGCGTACACTCACAAATATTTTAATTAAATAAGCATTTCCTTTTTTTATTACAACAAAATAAGGGTACTTAAATGTGTTTATAACCTTAAAAATAATAAAGAAATTAATGGATAATAATTTTTCAACTTCTATAAACTATTGCAAAACCATTTTTACATATAAAGTTAAAAATGATAAATTATGACATTTTTGTCTTCCATATATTTTGCATAGCGATAGTCAATTGGTAAACAAAGTCGTTTACCGGTTAAGTTATGCCGGATTTTACTAATTTATGAATTTGGGGGGGATAATTTTGCTAAATTTAGTAAAACGTGGGAATTTTTTTTTTAATTCAGTATCTTATGACTTTCATTTAATAATTATCTTTGAAATAGTTCCCAAAAACTTATATTTATCTTTCAAAGGATTTTTACAAGTAATCTTTTCAAAGTTCAAAATTCACTGAATCTTTGTTTTTTTAGCCGCCATGATTACATATTTCATTATAATTTATTTTACATGCGTAAATATGCATTTCTTTCGTTTAGAGATTAAGTTTAGGGTTTTATCTTTCAAACACAATCAATGTTTACACGGAAACTAATTAAATAATGAATGATGAGCATAGCCTGTACAAGACACATCCATTTTTGCACGTACCTTGTTATTACGTACCCTAACCATAAATGTAACAGCCTAAAATACATAAAAACATTAAAATAACTTCCCCGCTACAAAACATCTAAAAACTGAAAATATTTCATGACTTCCGATTTATCCTGCAGTAAATTTCAAGTACGGATGATCATAAATGATAAAAAATAACTTTTTTTTAACGGAAAAATTTAGAATTGTATTTTCATTACATAAAACAAATTGTTAGCAAAACAAATTATCAAATATATGTTGTTTTTAAATTTTTAGAATGTCAAATTTTTCTGACTTATTCGTGTATTTAGATGTAAACTAAGCATTAAATTTACTAACAGATCTATGCGATTAATAATAATATAAAAATAATTCTACAAAAGTCTGTCTAAGCTCTTGATTAGGAACATTCCATAATATTTCGATTGATTATGTTATTTGTCGACTTTTTTTCTGATTGCAAAACAAAAGAATTCATGAAGCCTTAAAATCGTTTTGCTGTAATTTAAAAAAAAATAAATATCAACTTGGTTTCCTTTTTTCTCAGATAAATCACAGAATACATAAAAATGTAAGTATAATCTCCAACTAATCATTTTAACTTAACCGTTCATTTCTTTTTATTTTGGAAAATCAGTTTTTGTTTTGATGTCATTCAGTAGTTTTTTACTTCTATGTAGAAATATTAAAGTAAACTTTACTTCAAATTATTTGATTTTTAATTAGATAATTGTATTTTAAGATTTAGATTTATACTCTAATAACCAGCCGTGAGATTTTATTTTTAGTATTAAAATATATTTAAAATATGTAAGTTTTATAAATACATTTTTAACAATGTCTTTTTTTATTTTAGTCTTTTTATTATGCAAAATTATGATTGATTTATTATTTTACAGACTTATTACAGAAAATCTGAACTGCATATATTTAAAACTGAACACCTCAACCGAAGCGTTGTGGCTTTTAAATAAAAAAGACAGCTGTAATGTTCAAATAATTGTTGAATAACAAGTAATCATCTAAATTTGTAACAAAATGTAAAGTGTTCATTATTCTTTAAATTTAACTTGTTGTCGAAAAGCCTGATATTCATGCAGTGTTTATCTAACAAAAAATACTGAATTGGAGCGTAATCTATTCTCTTTGGCATAGATGTGCTCGACTTACACTGCTGACGGTCTCCATTAAAATATATTAGTGGGGGATTATCCATCAAGTCATCTTATCCTTCTGACTCTGCATGTGCATTTCGCTTAGTATGCTGATGTATACTCGGATGGAAGAGATCTACACTGATGTCTCACAGGGAGACAAGACCCTTTCTATTAATAAGAATGTTTGGGACATCTTCAAGCTCGTTTCAAAGTAGGAAACCCTCCAATCCTCAGACTTGAATTTGAGTAATTCATTTAAACTACGACAAGTTTTCAGAAATATTTATTTCAGATGTTTCACTTTCATTTATATTGTAACCATATACCGATATTGCGTTCTAGAGATTGTTATCTGGTTATAAGGCTATTGCATTATTCGCCTTAGATTTCACTCACTTTAATTAGAATCCCTAACAAGGACTTAAATTACAATAACCAATTCACTTACCAATTTATATGTCTGCATTATATCGCCAAGAGTAATAACCTGAACAGTTATATTTGGTTAATCCAGCATATTGTCTTGCTCACTATTGTTCAGAACGACCTTGAATCAACTTTCATATGGAGATCAGGCAGTTCACTATTTTCATCATGCACCGCTAACACATGAACTCTGCTTTCTCAATCTATTCAATAATGGATTTGTTGGAGTTTGCACTTCTAATCAATAGTATCAGTTTTTACTCTAATTTGTCTGTCATCATGCGACTGTGATAGGTTTTAATATTGGCAAGTACAGCTCTTTCACCTTTGATCACTTTATGTCTCCCGTCAACCGTAATTGCTGTCAAGTCTTTCCTCGCCTGTCATTGCTGTTAAGTCTTTCTTCAACCAACATTGCTTTCAAGTTTTCTTTCAAACTTCATTGATTCAAATTCTTTCTTTAACCATAATTACATTCAAGTTATCCTTACCCTATCAGTGCTTTCAACTCTCCATCCAAACAACAGTATTTTCATGTCTTCCTTAAACCATAATTGCTTTAAAGTTGTCTTTCAACCGTCATTGCTTTGAAGTTATCCTTGAATCATAAATGCCTAAAAGTGTTCCTCTAACAGTCATTACTTTAAATTTTTACTTCAACCCTCATTGCGTTCAAGGATATATTCAATGTGAGCAATGCAAAGAACTACTCGTTTTTTATAACTGTTACAATAGCCGTTATGCATTGCACAGTCGACCTAATGTCGTTCAAATCAGGGAGATAGGCACTGCCAATTACAATTGGCTTTATTGAGGACTTTGTATGTCAATTGTAAAACATGTGTAACGTGTATATTGAATACCTTGTTTTAATGGCCCGTGACTGACGTTTAAAGAATAAACACTTTCTTCATCAGTTACTAAATAGACTGTTACAACTGTAAAATTTGGAGTTACTTTTTTCACTCTAACCATAAACTCTAACCCCTAAAAAAAGTAAAACATGTTTTCTTACCATAACCTTAAGCTAACCCTAAACGTACTCTAACCTAACTTTATACTAACACTAAACTAACACCAATCTCAACGATCTGGATCAAAATCTGAACCATTACAAAAAAAAGTTGATCAAAAGAAAAATCAAATAATAATCAACAAATCTTAATTTTCTCGTAAAAAACAAAATACATTTTCTTCCTCAAATAAATATTGTATCTTCTCTCTTTAAATGGTTTATTATTATTTCTTGTTTGATATTGTCAATTCGTTATGATTCGGCATCTTCTGACTGTTTACATAAATAGCCTGGAGATTAGTATGAAAGTCGGGTTTAGCATAGGTCAGAAAATGTACCAGTACTGTTATCTTTCATGGCATATCAACCTTTTGTGGGTAATTTTGGTGATTTTTAAATATTCTTATTTTTTTAGTATCTTCAAATATTTATAGGCTAAATTGTTTAACGAAGAGCAATGGACAAGAATTACTGGATTAATTGCAAGTTCTGTTGATATTAAGTACAATATTAAAAAAAGAAATTCATTCTTTTTATTAATGGATAAGTATTGCCACAAATATCTTCATTGTATTTTGAATTTAATCAATGATGAATTTCATACTTTTATTTGTATAAAATTAATATTTTCTTTAAATTTATCTTTTAATTGTTTTTAATTTTGCAGAATATCAAGCATTCATGAGAATAACAAGTGTCATTGGATTTGAATGGATTTACATTATTTTGCTTACTTGACATGTGAAAATATCTTACGAAAAGATATTTTGAAATTTCAGAATTTCAGACAAAAAAATACTTAAAAAACGCATGCTGCTTATGGTCGCTTGATTATGGCTGAGAAAATGGTCACTTTTATAGAACTATCTAACTATTTAGTAAATTATATTGAACCGAATTCTGAGAATATCTATACATTGTTATTTGCGAACGTTTAAATATCATCTCGATGTGGTGTATAAGAACTCACTGACTATATCATTTATTTTCTGTTTTCACTGATCTGCATAGATAAAAGATCATTCCTTCCTAATGTCAAATCCACAGATCTACTAGTGAGCTGATACACGGCGGGAAACATCAATTACAGTAAAAACAAGTAATGTTTTCACTGAAACATGAGAAAAATATTAGTCATTACCCCTTCAATGATCTACAAATTTCTAAATCCATAAAAATTGAAAAGATGGAAATATCTTATAATTCAATCTGTGTCTCTGACTAAAACACAATATAGAACAATACAGAGAAACACATTTTACTAAAAACTGTCACATATTTCGACTTTAAAAATAAACAACAAATCTGATACTGGAGATAAACTATATTCGTATAAAGTATGTGGTTCTACTTTTACAAATAAACACTGTGGGTATTCAAATGCAATCACATACCACAGAGAAAACAAATGCTTGTGAAGTATGTAGCACGTCTTTTACACAAGAAAAAGACATATGTTGATACATACGCGAATGCATACTCGAGAGAAACAATATTTTTGTAGATTATGTGGCGCTTTATTTACACAAAAACAAAATATCTGACAGTATAGTTCAGCACACACTTCAGAAAAGACATATTCTTTTAGAGTATGTGACTTTTACACAAACAAGTACATTGCAACATATGTGAACACATACGGGAAAGAAACGATATTCTTGTGAAGTATGTGGCTCTTCTTTTATATGGACCCCACATATGTTGTAACATAGGCGAATGCATACTAAGGAGAAACTTAATTCTTGTGTAGCTTATTTTACACAGACACAAAATATGTTGCTACATATGTGAACGCATAGTGGAGAAAAACCATATTCTTGTGCAGTATGTGGCTCCTCTTTTTACATAGAAATCTAGTATATTTCAATATACATACACACATACTGGAGAGAAACCATATTCTTATGAAGTATGTGGCTCTTTTTTGCACTTAAAACAGGTCATTAGCGACATATGCGAACGCATCTGGAAGAGAAACCACATACTTGTGAAGTTTGTTGTTCTTCTTTTACACTAAAAGGACATATGTTGCAACATATGTGAACGAATACTGGAGTGAAACCAAATACTTGTGAAGTATGTGCAGCTCTTTTACACAGAAACAAAATATGTTGCAACGTATGCGAACGCATACTGCAGAGAAACCATATTCTTGTAAAGTATGTGGATCTTCTTTTATACATAAAAAAAAAACATGTTGAAACATATGTTGACGCATACTGGAGAGAAACCACATACTTGTGAAGTATGTGGAGTTTCTTTTACACTGAAATCAAATATGGTTAAACATATGCGCACACATACTGGAGAGAAACCATATTCTTGTGCAGTATGTGGCTCTGCTTTTACACATAACACAAGTATGTTGCGACATATGCGAACGCATACTGGAGAGAAGCCATATTCATGTGAAGTATGTGGCTCTTCTTTTACACAAAAACATCATATGTTGCTACATATGCGAACGCATACTGGAGAGAAACCATATTCTTGTGAAGTATGCGGCTCTTCTTTTCCACATAAAACAAGTATGTTCAGACATATGCGAACACATTTTGGAGAGAAACCACATACTTGTGAAGTTTGTGGCTCTTCTTTTTCAGTGAAAGAAAGTATGTTGCGACATATGCGAACGCATACTGGAGAGAAACCATATTCTTGTGAAGTATGTGGATCTTCTTTTACACATAAAAAAAGCATGTTGCAACATATGTTAACGCATACTGGAGAGAAACCACATACTTGTGAAGTATGTGGCGTTTCTTTTACACAGAAATCTAATATGTTGCAACATATGCGCACACATACTGGAGAGAAACCATATTCTTGTGAAGTATGTGGCTCTGCTTTTACACATAAAACAAGTATGTTGCTACATATGCGAACACATACTGGAGAAAAACCATATTTTTGTGAAGTATGTGGTTCTTCTTTTAAATATAGAACAAGTATGTTGCGACATACGCGCAAGCATACTGGACAGAAACCATATTCTTTTGAAGCATGTGTCTCTTCTTTTTCACAAAAAAACAAATGTTGATACATATTCGAATACATACTGGAGAGAAACCATATTCTTGTGACATATATCGAGCTTCTTTTACACGAAAACAAAATATGTTGCAACATAAGCGAACTCATACTGGAGAGAAACCACATACCTGTCAAGTTAGTGACGCTTCTTTTACAAAGAAACAACATGTGTGTCCACATATGCAAAAACATACTGGAGAGAAACCATTTTCCTGTGAATTTTGTGGCTCTTCTATTACACATAAAACAAGTATGTTTACGCATATTCGAACGCATACTGGAAGGAAATAGTAGGTGAGTATCTGGCATCCGTTAAACTACCCCATTCCTAGCAAAAAGGAGAGAAACGATTTCTTTATAATTATGTGGCGGTTCTTTTCCACAAAACAGTATGTTGCAACATAGTCTAACACATACTGGATATAAACCATATTCTTGTAACGTATGTTGCTCTTCTTTTGCACAGAAAAAAACATACGTTTCAACATATGCAAACACATACTCGAGAGGAACAATTTTCGAGTGAAGTATGCGGTTCTTGTGTCACAATGAAAGAAAGTATGTTGCGAAATCTGCACAGACATACTGGAGAGAAACTATATTCTTATGAAGTATGTACCTCTTCCTTTACAAATAAATTAGATATGTTACGACATATGCACACGCATACTGGGGATTAACTATATTCTTATAATCTGTGTGGCTTTATTTTACTACGAAATCATATGTTATTAGAGATGCACATGATTACTGGAGATTAACCATATTCTTATAATCTATGTGGCTTCATTTTACTACGAAATCATATGTTATTAGAGATGCACATGATTACTGGAGACTAACTATATTCTTATAATCTATGTGGCTTTATTTTACTAGGAAATCATATGTTATTAGAGATGCACATGATTACTGGAGATTAACTATATTCTTATAATCTATGTGACTTTATTTTACTACGAAATCATATGTTATTAGAGATGCACATGCATACTGGAGAGTAATTATATTCCTGTAATATATAATGCTCTTCACTTAAATTAAATCACATATGGTATAACATATTCGAACGCATTCTGGAGAAAATCATTATTTTTTCTAAGTATTTGTGTCTTCTTTTGTTAAGAAATCAACTACGTTGCATGTTAACACATACTTTTAAATCATATTTTCGACAAAAAATTATCTTACCTTGAAGCATATCCGAACACATACTGCATAGACACTATATTCCTGTGAAATATGTGGATCTTCCTTTTCAAACAAATCCAATATTCCTATGCTAAAAATAAACCATATTCTATTAAAGTAGTTGGTTAATTTATAATATAACAACATATGTTGCAACACAGGCGAATACATACACGAGCGGATCTATTATATTTGACATTGTGAGATTTAATTACACATAAGAAGTGTGGCTTATTTTTTACACAGGCAAACAAATGTTAGAAACTATATTCTTTTGAAATATGCTGCCTGTCTTTGTCACAGAATTTCAATACGTCGCAGACTATATTCTAGAAAAATTATTATTGTGACGTATATAGCTATTCATTTGCACAGAGATCTAGTATGTTTTAGTTCATAGGGAAGCAGACGATAGAAACACAAATGCTGTGAAGTATGTTACTATTTATCAATAAAAACTCATACTGGAGAAACAACATATTTTTGTTAGTTATGTGCCTTTTCTCTAACACAGAAATCAAGTTGGTTACAACACATGTGGACACATACCAGAGATGAATTCCAGTAATCAAAGGCATCACTTGGATCATGGAAATTTTTTTTTTAAATACCTGGCTAATATAATTGGAAAACTAAGTAAAAGAAAGGTCCAAATTGCACTAATAAGAACGGATTGAATCCTTAAATTATTTGACTAAGAGGAATATTTGGGTTTTGTTCACACAAATAAAAACTTTTTGATGCTTACGTTTAAATAAATTAGGAGAAAATAGATCTGATCTGATATACAAGACGATTGTAGTTTGACAATATTGATTTAATGAAAATATGGAACACTATTTTTAAAGTAAAGAAAAATGTTGAGATTATTTTAAAATAAATGATTGTTTAATAACAGGAAAATAAAGTAATCTTTAACATCTAATAAAATGTGAGTATGACATTTCGAATATACTGTCAGAAATCAATTTCTATTTGATGAGAGTAAAAGAAGACTTCTAATATCACATCTTTGAATACTACTATAATACTTTCTCATCAAATAAAATAATATCATTCCAAAATGCATATGAAAAATCGTGCATTTTTTCCGTATTCGTAAATTAATGTCTATTTCTTTCCTTTCATTCATGTATATTGTCGACAAAATGTAACATTTACTATTTGTACAATATACTTTGAAAAGTTGATGATTATTTCTAAACAAATGCATATTATTGATATTGGATAGAAAATGAGTTTTTTTATTATTTTTATGAGACATAAATAGTTGGTGAAAATGTTATTCTGTGACGAATCGATTTGAATAGATGGTAAAGATGGTTGCTTGTAAAATTGAGATACTGAATCTGTTGCTGGTTCCTAATTGGTTTATGAACTATGACATTTCATTAGTTTATATTACATCAGTTATAGTCAGAAACATTTATTTCTATTCTAACAATTTTTGTGAAATTAACTTTTATTTAAAAAGCACAGCATTTGTAGTGTGTTGATATTCTTTTTCTATGAGGTCAGTTTTGTAAAATATCGAAAATAAATCTGTTTTCTAGTTAATGTTATTTTCAAAATTTATTTGAATAAAAATCTGTATTCATTTTTTTTTGCTTTTCCATATAAAAAAGTCGATTCAATATTTTGGCCAAATACTCTCCCACCAAATGAAACTACAATCGTTTTAATGAAAAAGTAATTACCTCAAACTCATACTGAGATGAAGAAGGTAAAGCGTGGGAGAAGTTAGGGGTTTATTTGGTGAAGGGGAAGTTTAATGCGTTGTTAGAATTCGTTATTTTTTACTAAATAATTGCTGTTATGAGGAAACTTTGAAAGAAAAAATGATTGAAAGGAACAAGTAGGCAAGAAGGAGAAAATTGTCTACAAATGAAATTGAAAACAAAAAATTGTTTTGCCAATGGAATTGAAAACAAGAAATTGTCTAGCCAATGAAATTGAAAACAAAAAAATTGTTTAGCCAATGAAATTGAAAACAAAAAATTGTTTACCCAATGAAATTGAAAACAAGAAATTGTCTAGCCAATGAAATTGAAAACAAGAAATTGTTTAGCCAATGAAATTGAAAAAAAAAATTGTCTACCAATCAAATTGAAACAAAAAATTGTTTAGCCAATGAAATTGAAAATAAGAAAGTGTCTAGCCAATGAAATTGAAAAAAAAAACGTGTTGCTATTTCAGGAAAAAGGCCCATAAGATGTAAAAAACAACGCGGGAAACAACCTACAGAAGAATCCACTGAGGCATGATCGTTATGCGAGGAGAAACGTGATAATAAAATTTCTGTCGATCAGCAGACAAAGTAAAAAAACTTATCTACTTTTACAAAAGTCAGATACATTTTCAACAGTCTAAAATTCATAAACGGATTTCATCCATGTAAAATCTTGTGACGAATAAGAAATTAACAATAAAAGTTCTGTCAATGAAATTAAAAAACAAAATTATCTAGCCAATGAAATTGATAACAAGAAATTGTTTAGCCAATGAAATTGAAAACAAGAAATTGTTTAGCCAATGAAATTGAAAACAAGAAATTGTTTAGCCAATGAAATTGAAAACAAAAAAAATTGTTTAGCCAATGAAATTGAAAACAAAAAATTGTTTAGCCAATGAAATCGAAAACAAGAAATTGTCTAGCCAATAGAATCGAAAACAAGAAAATGGCTAGCTAATCAAATTGAAAACAAAAATTGTTTAGCCAATGAAATTGAAAACAAGAAATTGTTTAGCCAATGAAATTGAAAACAAGAAATTGTCTAGCCAATGAAATTGAAAACAAGAAATTGTCTAGCCAATGAAATTGAAAAACAAGAAATTGTCTAGCCAATGAAATTGAAAACAAGAAATTGTCTTGCCAATGAAATTGAAAAACAAAATTATCTTGCCAATGAAATTGAAAACAAGAAATTGTTTAGCCAATGAAATTGAAAACAAGAAATTGTATAGCCAATGAAATTGAAAACAAGAAATTGTTTAGCCAATGAAATTGAAAACAAGAAATTGTCTAGCCAATGAAATTGTAAAACAAAATTATTTAGCCAATGAAATTGAAAACAAGAAATTGTCTAGCCAATGAAATTGAAAACAAGAAATTGTTTAGCCAATGAAATTGAAAACAAGAAATTGTCTAGCCAATGAAATTGAAGAACAAAATTATCTAGCCAATGAAATTGAAAACAAGAAATTGTCTAGCCAATCAAATTGAAAATAAGAAATTGTCTAGCCAATGAAACTGAAAACAAACAATTGTCTAGCCAATGAAATTGAAAATATAAACGTGTTGCTATTTCAGGAAAAAGATCACTGAGATATAAAAACAACGCGGGAAGAAACCTATAGTAAAATCCACTGAGGCAAGATCGTTATGCGAGGACAGACGTGATAATAAAATTTCTGTCGATAGGCAGACAAAGTAAAAAAAACTTATCCACTTTCACAAAATTCAGATACATTTTCAACAGTCTAAAATGCATAAACGGATTTCATCCATGTCAAATCTTGTGACGAATAAGAAATTAACAATAAAAGTTCTGTCAACTGAAAATAATTTCCACAGATTATTTATCATACAATGATGAAGTTTCTATTTTATCTGTAAAATTCGAATTTACATATCTCAACAGAATTCCTCAAATCCAACGAGTCAGACTCCATAATCTGAGCATCCCAAAAAGACTTTCATCCTCGGAATTGAAATAGACCAAAATTATGTGGTTCTATATCAAAAAAGAATTTTTTACTTGTGAGTCTTGTTCTGTTAACTCAAAAAAGACGAGCGAAATTGTCTTTTGATATAAATCTACATTCATTTGTTATAAGAGATTTTTAGAACTACATGTCAATTTCATATTTTGTTATGGTAACAAACATAACACACTGTCACCGACATAATTTATTGTTTTTCTTTTTGGGGAGTTGGGAGAAGACATTTAAATCCTAAACATTAATTTTATACAATACTTTTTTGTGTTCAATGGTGTCAGTGTAAAAGAATGATTCACGCGTTTTGTGATTTGCGCAATGGACTTTAGGAAACGACAGGTTGAGACAAAGGTTAAAGTCATGGCCCACCAATAATGAACAAAAGCTAGGTTAGAGGAACTACCCAACGAAACACAAGGACAATTTTTCAATAGGGATTATTTGAATGAATGCAAGAAAATTTAAATAAACGCTGGTTGATGAGTTGGTCAGAATTCATCGGACGACTAAACCTTAACGAAACAAAACTGGAAAAGGTCAGACAAGTCATTGCAATGAGTGCACTGATAGTCAAAGGTCAGCACGTCATTGCAATGAGTGCACTGATAGTCAAAGGTCAGCAAGACATTGCAATGAGTGCACTGATAGTCAAAGGTCAGCAAGACATTGCAATAAGTGCACTGATAGTCAAAGGTCAGCAAGACATTGCAATGAGTGCACTGATAGTCAAAGGTCAGCAAGTCATTGCAATGAGTGCACTGATAGTCAAAGGGAATAAACTGAGTTCAAAAGCGAATATTAAAAACTGCGCAGTAAAACAAATGTATCAAAAAGAAATGAAATTGCGAACTGAAAATTAGATTCAAATAGAAAGAAGGAAAGAAAAAGGAATACAAAGAGGGAAGTTACAATTAGTCACGAGTAAAGAGAGGGAGAAGAAGGCTGGCCGATCCGAAAAAGAATAGGGGGAGATAAATGAGTTAGCGATTCATATATAAGGCATGACTCGAGCGATTGAGAGAGTTCGACTTGGAAACGGAGCAAGCTAGTTATCCCGTTGAGAATAACCCCCTAACGAACTCTAAAATCTTGGTTGTAAACTCTGCAATTAGTTCCCCAAGAAAGGTACATTTTTGTCGACAAGAGTTAATCGTCGCGCGTTTTTCTCCTGTTCCATATTTGAATAATGTTTTTCAAATATCAGTTATATTTCATAATGTGATGAATGTAAATCATTGTCTCTATAAAAACTTTAGAATGTATTTTCCGTCATGTATCTAAAGAAACTCTTGTGTGTACATAGGTTTTAATATTTCTTTTTCAGATTCCTAGTTATTTTCGTCCTGCTTGATTTAATTTTGTTTGATTGCATCCATCTATTTTCGGTTGATTCACTTTCGTAAAGATCGAACACTTACAATATTTTTTATTGATTAGAATTGAAAGATTCATCTGCACGTTGTTGAAGTATCACCAATTAATTAGTGTCACTTTAGTCTGCTGATCAGGTACGGTTGATTCTTTTTGTCGTTTTTACTAGAATACAGCTGATGTATCTTCTGCAAATAATTAATAACAATTAAACATAATAATAGTTAACACATCAAGTTTCGAAAAAAAAAAAAACACTAATTGCATGAAAAAAGAAATTTAATGTTTGAACATGACATTTTCAATAAAAATATTATTTACAGTTCATTCAGATATACTAGTTATTTTTCTGTGACCAAACGTTGGCTGGATTTTACTCAAGGTGTGCTTAACCATAAAAATGTATCATTTTAGTTTTTATTCTTTCTTAACCATACAATAAATAAACGGAAAACAACCAAATCTCAATTAAATATAACAGGATTTATTTGTTCTCAAAATCCATTCTCCAAATATACACACATATCAAAGCTTTCTAATAGGTGAATATAATGAAAGCCGTCCTTACCAAATATATGTAAAAGTCTGGTCACAAAAAATGTCACCAGAACTGGTGTGGATGAAATAAACAATGTTATCACCTCGACATTAAGACCAAAACAAAAGTAGCCTATTCCAGTCGTTTATAATTGTGACTATATCACCCAATAGTTGACCGCTCTATTGTCATGTGATCTTGGATTCCATGTATTAATAAAAATCAAATACACCAGCTATGCTACCAAGATGCAATGAATATAACAACAACAACATCAATTGAAAATATATCATTAAATATGAAAAAAGATACAGGTTGAAGCATGAAAAAGGGGGAAACAGTTTATGATGTAAAAGAACGAGGTATCAAACACGAACAAACTAGCTCAATTATTATAATCCAGTCCTCAACGATGAGGAAAAAAAAGATATTAAATTTTATAATATATTTTTAGAGGTGACAAAAAAATAAACTTTGTTTTTTTACATTAAAAATAATCCTTTAAGAAAAGTAAAAATCTTACTTTTTTGTTGTCTCGTCTTCTTCTTGACGGAGATATTCTAACGGCCCCTATGCTATAATTGAACCTATAATTATCGGCTATTATTTACCCACAAAGAAGTTTCCCGAAACTCCACCCTTTCCTCCTCTCACTTGCCCAATATTTCTTACGCCACTGTTCTCTCTCCGTGTGTGTGTATATGGATGTTACAGTAGAAGAAACAAATGTAATTTGTACATTTAGCTTTTGTAAGTATTAATGTCTGAAAAGAAAATAGCATATGTAAAAATCTAAACCTACGTCAATACCTTTTCACTAAAGGCCGAACGGATATAACAAAGCAAAAGGCGTTTATTTCAACTCATTTTTCTCGGCTTTGTTTGATGCACTTTCTGTATCTCTAACTAAAAAAAGAATAGAACTCGTAGAAAGACACTGGCCGAAAACTTCGGCTAATTAAAACACGACACGCAAGCTTGAAAACGCGAGATTTGACCTCTTATAAAAGCAGCAACAGTCTGTCTCTTGCTCTTTTTCCTCTCCAGCCTGATCGACACCGCGCACACGAAAGGTCGTGTCTCGCCCCCCCCCTTCTCAACTAAGATCGTGAAGTGGGGGAAGGCAATAAGACGGTAGCATCTTTCATTTCCCATCACCGAACAGAGAATTCTCAACCAGACACACACACACACACATTACAATAGCCTCAAATATGCATACATAACTTTACATCAACCAGGCTCGCACATACACACGCATTGATACAAACACGGAACTTTTCAACGAACATTTCACTCATGTAACGAACTCAAGTTTTATTATACAATATATTTACGCTAAATTTATTTTTAATAAATGCTATTAGTGTCTTTTGTCTCTTTCTTTCCTTCGTTCGTTTCATAATAATAATAATAATAATAATAATAATAATAATGTTTTCTTTCTTCCCTTTGTTTGTTTACTCTGTTTATTTTTGTTCACACGTTGATGAATAATCTCATATTTTAGACTCTGTGCGTAACGCAAATAGGTCACAAATCACTAAGTAAACACAAAATATAAGTTATTAACAGTATTTTCCGTAAAATAATTTGTGACCCGAATAGCAATATTTATCCCAATAAGATACGAATTAAAAACCTTTAACTAATCAAGGCTATTTTATTATAAACACACCAGGCTCGTGTTGAACTCCCAAATAAATATGGCCACCCGAGCGTTGCGGTTACATGCTGCCATTTTCCTTAGCTTCATAATTTGTTTGCCCCAACGTTCAGGTGACCATATTTATTAGAGCCATCCGCCATAAATTAATATGAAATACATACATTACATAAATTTAATATCATGGATTTATTTTACATACAATTTTTTAAATTAATATTAATATATTTTAAATTAAATAAATAAAAAGTCTTGGAAGATTTTCTCATGTTTACGTAACATATATATGTATTAAAAAAAGTAATTGTTAATAATATTATTTTTTTTAATCGGTGCTTGTGAACCGTAGATCCGAAAAACTTTTTTGTTATCTTTTAGTTATAGAGAGTCAAATAAAGGGGACAGAACTCTAGTTTAAAGTTTCAACAACGATTTATCTGAAAATGGAGTTTATTATTGTAAAATGAAAAATAAAATGATTTTGAAAAATAAAATGATTTATTAAAATAAATGAACCCAAATTTCTTTTTCCCTTCTTGACCCTAATTTCTTTTTCTCTTCTTGACCCAAATTTCTTTTTTCCTTCTTGACCATATTTCCTGGTGTTATGTCGACACTGGAATTTATCTATCGACTATTTGAAAAGAATATTATATAAAGAAAATAGCCGTTTGTCATTTTTTAGTCTTATGCTAACATTTTGAAATTATTTAAAGAAAACATGCCACTAGTAGTAGAGATACCGGCCGCTATCTTTGAAATTGATAAAAACGGGTGTACAAAACTATAAAGGTTAACTAGGTACGTGCAAAAATGGCGGCTGCTTGTACTGACTCTCGTTCTTAAAAGTGTATTTTCTTAATTTTTTAAAGCAGTTTTCGTTTAACTTTTGATTGTGTTTGAAAGATAAAAGCCTAATGTTAATATATAAAGGACAACAAATGTATATTTACGTTTGAAAAAAAAATTAGAATTAAAAATCCTGTCAAAAACCGCTATAAACGTAAAAAATTGATTAAAACTGCACATTCAATAAAACATGTTTTAAATTCGTTGGAAAGATAAATATCAATTTTTTGGAATTATTTCAAAGAAAATGATTAAATTTAGTCTTAAGAGAGTGAATTATAAAGATTGACCTTCATTTTTCTACTAAAAATTGCCGAATTATCGAAAAGAAAAAATGAACGTTACTTTCCGGTCACATTTTCGTTGTTTTATGTAACTGTAAACAAAATATGGCAACCATATCTGAAATATTTAATTTTATTAAAAAAAAATAATATGGAAGTTATGCTTGTGTAATACTTTATAGTAATTGAAAAATGATTAGAACTTAATTTCTTTATTTTTTAAGGTTACGAAAAAATGTTTACATTAAATTGACAAGTATGGAAGACACGAATTTATTATTTTTTTGAACAGGTGTTTTTAATAATTTTCTCTTATTTCTAATTTCATGTATTGGTGCAGATTACGACCCAAGCTAACTCTGAACCTAAACTTTACGCCAAACCTACCCTAACTATGTCTATACCAACCTGTATCAACCCATAATATAAAAAGACCCAAGCTAACTCTGACCCTAAACCTTACGCCAAACCTACCCTAACCATGTCTATACCAACCTGTATCAACCCATAATATAAAAGGACCCAAGCTAACTCTGACCCTAAACCTTACGCAAAACCTACCTTAACCATGTCTATACCAACCTGTATCAACCCATAATATAAAAGGACCCAAGCTAACTCTGACCCTAAACCTTACGCCAAACCTACCCTAACCATGTCTATACCAACCTGTATCAACCCATAATATAAAAGGACCCAAGCTAACTCTGACCCTAAACCTTACGCCAAACCTACCCTAACGATGTCTATACCAACCTGTATCAACCCATAATATAAAAGGACCCAAGCTAACTCTGACCCTAAACCTTACGCCAAACCTACCCTAACGATGTCTATACCAACCTGTATCAACCCATAATATAAAAGGACCCAAGCTAACTCTGACCCTAAACCTTACGCCAAACCTACCCTAACGATGTCTATACCAACCTGTATCAACCCATAATATAAAAGGACCCAAGCTAACTCTGACCCTAAACCTTACGCCAAACCTACCCTAACGATGTCTATTCCAACCTGTATCAACCCATAATATAAAAGGACCTAAGCTAACTCTGACCCTAAACCTTACGCCAAACCTACCCTAACCATGTCTATACCAACCTGTATCAACCCATAATATAAAAGGACCCAAGCTAACTCTGACCCTAAACCTTACGCCAAACTTACCCTAACCATGTCTATACCAACCTGTATCAACCCATAATATAAAAGGACCTAAGCTAACTCTGACCCTAAACCTTACGCCAAACCTACCCTAACCATGTCTATACCAACCTGTATCAACCCATAATATAAAAGGACCCAAGCTAACTCTGACCCTAAACCATTACGCCAAACCTACCCTAACTATGTCTATACCAACCTGTATCAACCCATAATATAAAAGGACCCAAGCTAACTCTGCCCCTAAACCTTACGCCAAACCTACCCTAACCATGTCTATACCAACCAATTTATGTATCGAGAGGTTTAGAAGACCGTAACAAATGTTTTGCAAAATAATTCATGGAAATGTTTAAAAAATAATAATGGTGCTTCTTTTGTTTCGATGACATCTTAAGCATATCTGTAAAAAAAAGCTAAATAAATTGTTTACCAATGTTTTTCCTTAGAATTTGAAATTACTTTCTTTCAAATGTTAAAATTATTTTTACGTTACGAACTCCTTTAAGTTTATCAATTATTTTTACATGATTGATTAAAAACTTGAACAATTACATTACTCCATTTATTTTTATAGAATTAATTTAATTTTAAATTACATTAATTCTTTATAAATAAAACTTAAGTGGTATTTTTTTAATTTTAAGCCAAAATAGTATTTAATTTTCAGTGTGAAAAAGTAAATAAATATTCATTGAAAAAAATTAAGACATTAACAAATTTTTAATGTTTTAATTTTTTGTTAATAACAATTATATGTGATTAAATAAATAAAATTCAATTTTTAAAGAAAATGTCATATTTGAACTATTTATTTATTAATAAATTTTAAACTTTTTAAAGAATATTTATTAATGAAAAAAAAAACAAAGAAAAACTTACGTTTTATCTTTCCAATAGATTGTGAAATTAACGAAATCGATGAATCTCTGAAAAATCACATTTATGGGGAGTAGTGGGAGGTTGAATTGCGCCTGTTTATTAGATAGCGTACCTTCCATAGCCTTGCGAATCGATCGTTAGTAGAAATTATTCAATTTTTAAAATCCTTTTTTTCGTTAACTTGCTGGGTCACAAATGTGTAAATTTATGGTTTATTTTCAAGATTATAAACAAGAAATTCTTGCGCTGATGATGACACGTTTATGTATGAAAAGGAAATATAATTATGTCGCATTTTTTATTTTCCCAGAAACTTTATTCATTAAAATCATTTTTTTTTCAATTATATTATTTTTTTGGCGAAAATATTGATTAAACAATGCTTTATTCAATAATAATATCGCTAATTCAAAAAATTAATTTTTCTTCGAGTTATAGTGATTTTATTAACACGGTATTTAGGGGTCTTTTTCGTAATATATACGAAATATTTTGAAAAAAAAAATTGTTAACATCTACTATGCTTTATTTACATAAACAACATTTTAAAAAGCATGCATTTTTTAAATTAATATATAAAAATATAAGTTTAGTAAAGGTGTATTTTCTTTTAAAAACCGATTAATAATACATTTTCACTAAGATTTTTAAAAAAATGGTTTCATTATATTCCGTGATTGTTGATTAATAAATATTGAAAATTTCACTAACATTGGTTGATTTCCTGAATTTTAGTTTATTTTTAAGTGAAAATGTTTTTAAGTGAAAATGTTTTTTAATTTTGTGAATCGGCCATTGATTTTGCACGTACCTAAGGTTAACCAATGTGTTTGTTTTTTTTGGGGGGAGGGGGGGAATTTTCAAAAAAACATTTATTTTAATAAATCATTTTATTTTTCCAAATCATTATATTTTTCAAAATCATTTCATTTTTCATTTATTATTAATTACAATAGCAAAACCCATTTTCAGATAAATCGTGGTTGAAACATGAAACTAGAGTTCTCTCCCCCTTAATTAAAAAAATATTTTTTATATTACAAATGATATCGGGGCTTCTGCTGTTTCACAGTGACATGTTTAAAATAAATACTTAAAGAAATGTATACATTTTGTTATGTACTTACGTGGTAGCTTAATAGAAGGCTGTACACCAAAAATTACGCAAATTCATCCGGTATGTATTAAATTGAAAATAATAAAAAACGATGTGTGTCGGTAGTCGCCATCTTGTATCTTTCAATCTAAAAAAAACAAGTTATCTCCCTTGCCTAAACAAGTTACCAAATGTCAAACGATATGTAAATCTTTTTTTTCTTTTCTTATACTTTAATAAATACTGGATGAATTTGCAATTTTTTTCTGTACAATCTTATTTTAAGCTAACATGTAAGTACATGACTAAGTTTATACATTTTTAAAAATATGTCATGTCACTGTGAAACAGCAGAAGCACTATAATATCTTCTTTTTCTTTCCAATGATGCATCTGTTTTAAAGAAAGAAATTACTATTCTGATTTGTGAATTCAAAAATTAAATTTCTGCTTAATCAGTTTCTTACAAACAAACCATGAAACCATGAAATGATTAAATTATAAATAGGCAATCTCTGAAATAAAAAGAAATAAATGATTTTGAGGACGAAATTACCTCCCTTGATTGTCGCACTTTTGGAAAGGCGATTCATCTGGAAGTCAAAACATTACAATAAGGTAAATATTGCATGAAACATCCGTATCAGTTATTGTTGTATTGTTTTAAATGTTAAAAAAAAATCGATAAATTATGATTTTATTTTAATAAAATCTGTTGTGTTTGACGGACAGACGTGAATAAGTTGTGAATAGGAATTAAAAGGGTTAAACAAAGAAATCGACCCCTGTCCCCCTCGTTTGTTTTTATCTACGCCAAGACCGACCATAGAGTTAAACATTGCAAACTAACCTTTTTAAAAATAGTATTTCACATGGAAATTTCAAAGGAATGGATTTACTTAGGTTAATTTATCCAGTGTTTATTTACTCCTCGCGGAGTTAGGGACAAGGCCAGTTTTATCTTACTCCCACAAGTAAGATGTGACCCAAGATCGGGTCGAGCAAGTGGGGTTAAAAGCCAGCGCTCGAGAGGGGGGTTAATAAATGGCATGCTTTCATCCTGATCGCCACTCAGGACTTAACATGAGTCACTACTACTCTAGACTTTGGATTAGTTTTGGAGTTCCTAGTTACTTGTCTCTCCATGGAGGAAAGGTTAGATCAACGTTGTTGTTTTTATGAGGAGGATATCTGGTTCTTGTTGCTTAAAAGTCTGAAAAAATTTTTTTTCTGTCTTATCATAATAGAGAGGTAATTAAGGGGCAATAACTCTGAATTAGAATTTTGAGTCTGAATTTCTATGTATTATCTGACAAGTTTGATGTTATATTAAATTGCGATAATGGATTTGAATTTATTCAAGTTTGAAGATGTGCTGTATTTTACGTCCGAAAAAGCGAAACAAATTGATTTCTTGCAAGCCCATGGGCTTATTTCTGGAGAAGAAACCTGCAGTTGTGGGCATAATATGATACTTGTGCCATCAACCGTGAAAACAGATGGATTTTTTTATATTCAATACAAAAAACTATTTAAATTTTCCTTGCTGAATTTCGTTCAGTGATTTCATTCATTACTAAAATCAAATTTAATCAAAATAAATTCTAAAAGTTACCATTACTGTATTCTTTTACGTTCATTTACTAATAATTAATTTCCAGATAATTACTTTCGATGTAATATCAGCAGTTGAATAGAGTTATTGCCCCTTAATTACCTCTCTATTATGATAAGACAGAAAAAATTTTTTTTCAGACTTTTAAGCAACAAGAACCGGATATCTTAATCCTCCCAAAAGAAGAAAATCTGAATAGGACAAATATATAAATTGCCCAGTCAAGAAGGATTTCTCCGCTTCTGACCGAAGACAAAACAGGACAGAACAGATACAACACTTTGATCCCAGCAAGAAGACAAATAATGAAAACATGTTTTGTGTTAATGGACGTCATGTAGTTTTATTATTATTATTATTATTATTATTATTATTATTATTATTATTATTATTATTATTATTATTACTTTTTTAAAATCTCGTATTTGATGCTTGCGTTAAACTTTTTTTCATTATTATTACGCTTAAGAACACGGGGAAACGAAACATTATTGGGTGCTATTGAATAACTAGAATTATCACGGTGCGATTCTACTTGGGTATCATGAAGTTAAATATTAGCATTTTCATGCAGAGAGAACCATCCTCTTCATAATTAGAAGACAAATTTATTTAATAAATTTATTTTTGTAATCTTGTTATTTTTATCAAACAAAGGAAATTATAAAATACCAAAAGAATTAAAGATGTCGATTGTTTTTTATCTTGTTTTTATCATTGTGACAAATAAAAGAAATTAAATCAATGCAAATGTCTAATATGTTTGTTTACATGGATACGACATTGACGGGCATACTCCTTCTTTCTAGTTTATATTTTGAAAAAAAAACAAAAAAACATCATTTATTATATTTGTCATTTAGTTAAATTTAGTCAATTATGACATTTCATAACATTTTTCGATGTCCAGTTTATTCCAAAATAGTCGATTATATTTTGTTCGATCGCATCCAAGTTTTATAAGAAACAATCAAGTTTTAATATGAGTTTGGCTAAAAAGGTTGTGGTGAAGTTTGAGTTAGAAATTGATTCATCCGGAAGTCAAGTTGAACAAGGTAAATATTGCATGAAAAATACGTCTCCGTTAATATTAAGTATTGTTTTTAATGTTAAAGAAAGTCGGTAAATGATGATTTTATTTTCAAAATAAATATTTAATAAGATTTGAATCGGAATAAAAAGGCTAAACTAAAATAGCCTTTGTTTGTGTAATAAAAACTGGACGCCGAATATAACTTAAGGATAAGCTTTATTTAACCATTTGTTGCTTAGCTAGACAAATAGTGTTTTAACATTCACTCTTAATATACACGAATGTAGAACATTCCATTATTACTCCAAGGGGGAGACAGGCATCAATTATCTTTGTTACTACATTCTCCCCCATCTATCTTCTTATTCGTAGGGAACAAAATCATCCCATCGACCTGGCCTCCTGCGGGTTCTTTGAGGGCGTCTTGGTTGTTCGTGCCCGACATCCATTTCTAATCTAGGCTCCTCGGGACCTGACGACGTTTCGGGACTGTCTTGTGTTGCTGGTTTAGGGCTAAAATATCTTGCTCCAAATCGCTCTCGTTTTCTACGGCGCTTCGGTCGCTTGGTGTCTGAAGATTGAGTATCTGTCTCAGATATTGGGTGAAACCGCTTTCGTGGTACCCATCTGTCGTCCGAACTAGAGTCAGAGACGACTCTGTTAGTATATTCAGATTCGTTTTGTTGGGACTCTGAACTTGACGTATCTGGCACACGATCACCTAAGAGGGTCGGACTTGTTCCACGAACCGGAGCTCTATATCCATCTGAAGCAGTTCTACGTTCATATACATTTCCTGCTGGGGCTAGATCCCTTAAGGAGACAGTAGATTGCCTTCCTTCTGAATTTCTGACCAGTGCATACTGAGGGTTCGCTTCGATTAATTGTACCTCGCTTACCAATGGGTCATGTTTACTATGACGAACATGACGTTTTAATAAAACTGTGCCAGGTTGTGCAAGCCACGAGGGAAGTGATGTGCCTGCTGAGCTTCGTCGTGGGAACGAGAAGAATCTCTCATGTGGGGTAGCGTTTGTCGCTGTACATAATAGAGTCCTAATAGCGTATAAGGCCATGGGGATGAGACTTTCCCAATCGGAGATCGGACTATTGCGATTTGCTGCCGCCAACTGTACTGTCTTCCATATTATACCATTGTATCTTTCGCACTGTCCGTTTCCTTGAGGATTGTGAGGAGTTGTTCTACTTACAGCTACTCTTCGTTCATGCAGAAACTGCTTGAGTTCGTCCGACATAAAAGCAGACCCACGATCTGAATGTATATATGCAGGCACTCCAAAAACGGCAAAAATGGAGCAGAGGCCTTGAATTACTGTTGCAGCCGTTACGTCTGGGCAGGGGATGACGAACGGAAATCTTGAGTACTCGTCTATTATTGTGAGCATGTATTTATTTTTAGTTTTAGAGGGTAAAGGGCCCTTAAAATCCAGGTTAAGTCTTTCAAAAGGCTGTGTGGCCTTAATGAGTGTTGCTGGAGGAGGTTTGTAGAACCTGGGCTTATTTTCTGCGCATATCCGACAAGAGTTCGTAATTCTTTTTACGTCTTCAACAGAATATGGCAAGTTTCTGCTCCTGACTACGTGAATCATTCTTGTGATACCTGGGTGACACAATTCCCTGTGTATATACTGAAGATCATCTGAGCCAGTTACCAGGCCACACACCCTTGAAAGCGCGTCGACCGCGGCATTCTCCTTACCAGGGCGGTAAGTGACGTCAAAGGAGTAGCAAGAAAGCTCCATTCTCCATCTCGCTATTTTCTCGTTTTTTATTTTACTCGTTGTTTTTGGGTTAAACATAAACGAGACCGACTTTTGGTCAGTGATTAATTCAAAATGTCGGCCGATTAAGTAATGCCTCCATTTTCGTAATGCCTCAACTATGGCGTACGCTTCTTTTTCTATTGCAGAGTGTCGTCGCTCGGATTTCGAAAGTGTTCTTGAAAAAAAAGCTACAGGACGACCGGATTGTCTCAGTGAGGCAGCTATCGCACAGTCGGAGGCATCCGTCTCAACTAATAGAGGGATAAAAGGATCCACAGCAGAAATAGCAGACTGAGCAATGTTCCTTTTCATGTTTTGAAATGCTCTGATGGCGGAACAGGACAACGGAAAAGTAGATACTTGTGTCAATGGGTGTATTTTTTCTGAAAAAGACGCAACCCATTGGGAGTAGTGAGCAAACATACCGAGGGCTCGTCGTAAAGAGGGCATGTTTCCAGGGATTGGTAATTCCATTAGCGGTTTCAGTCGCTCGGGATCCGGCGTCATGGTGCCATTTTTGACAATGTATCCCAATAATTTGATGCTTTTCAAGTTGTAGGAACATTTTTCACTGTTCAAAGTCAGATTATATTTCTTGACGGCAGCCATGAATCGTTTAAGGTTGTGGTCATGTTCAGCTTGGTTATGTCCGCATACTGTGACATTGTCTATATATGCAACAGTACCCTTCAATTTTTCATTGGAGATTATTTCATCTATTACCCTCTGGAAGCTAGCCACACCATTTGTTATCCCAAAAGGAATTCGGCAGAACTGATATAGGCGACCGCAGGCCTCGAATGCCGTGTAGGGCTTATCCTCTGGCTTGATAGGTACCTGATGGTAGGCACTTCTGAGATCTAAAGTACTGAAAGTGTGATATTTTGCAATATTAGAAATCATTTCGTCAATACGAGGCAGTGGATAGGCATCGAGTAATGTGTATCTGTTGATGGTCTGGGAATAGTCAATGACCATCCTTTTCTTGTGATTTTCAGTGGCTGTTACGAGGACCTGTGCTCGCCATGGAGATTCACTTGGCTCTATAATTCCTTCCTTAAGTAGTTTTGTTACTTCTGCTGCTATGAACTGCTTCTCCGTTTCTGAATAGCGTCTTGATTTTATTGCTATTGGTTTGCAGTCAGGAGTTAAGTTTGTAAAAAGTGACGGGTGCCGCACTTTGACAGCTGCTAGTCCACATACGCTTAGGACTGGCTTGGGGCCACCAAAAGGAATTTCAACGCATGAATGTTGTTTTAGAAAATTGTGACCCAAAATCACTTCGCAGCAGAGGTTTTTCATTACTGATAATTTGATCCCTTGATAGGAGTTTCCTTTTAGTTTCAGGTTAACCATGCAATATCCAATTACATGGGACGATAAAGATGAATTTGCCATTGATATTTGGTTGGAACAAGGAAATATTTCCCATTTATTTGCTTTTACAATACTGGCATTAATAAAACTTTCGGAACTGCCTGTATCAATAAGCGCATGAATAGTCAATCCATTGATTTTTACCCTCACGATTGTTTTTGAGAGGCAGCCGGGGAATGCAGCTGATATTGTAATTGGTGCTACAGTAGCAAGAGTAGCCGAACGTTTTTTTTGAGAAGCTGACCGGCAAACTTTCGAAAAATGTCCCTGCTTATCACACTTGTGGCATCTAACATCTCGAGCCGGGCAGGACGAACGAGCATGTATACGAAGGCCACAAAAGTAGCATGTGGATCCAGCTGAGGCGGCAGTGATAAGTTGTTCGTGATCGTTAGAAAGGGGGGTGGCAGCATCTTGGACAATGGAAGAATTTTGAACATGCAGAGGAGGGGCTACGATAGCAGCTCCCAAAATATCGGGTTGTAAATAGAAGACAGACTGCTTCTGTGCCATGTCCAACGTTAGAGCTTGTTCATAAGCTGTTGGTAAGTCTAGGTTTTTATTCTCTAGTAGTCTTTGTCTTATTTGGTTGGACTGTATTCCATTAATAAATGCGTCCCTGATAAAAACATCTCTCGCTTGGTTCGCAGTTAAGGCTGTAAATTCACACTCGCGACTTAACGTCTTTAGAATCTGAAGGTATTGTTCAAGGCTCTCTTCTGGTTGTTGACGCCGGGTAGCAAGTAAATGTCTAGCAAAAATAGTATTTTTTTTCTTTACAAACATGGCTTCTAAAATGTCCACCGCAGTTTCATAATTTTCACATTCAGATAAATTTCTATAAATAGCAGTAGAGACATGATGTAAAAGAAGGGTATATTTCTCAGTACCTGTTAAAGCCGCGTTTGAAGATAACTGTAGAGCTGTAAGGAATCCTTCGAACATTTTTCTCCAATGCCGCCATTTGTCAGTAGATTCCGAGTCGGCCGTATCAAGGTCTAGACGATCGGGTTTCAAGTAACGTTCCATAACGAATGGTTAAATAAATTGTAATAAAAACTGGACGCCGAATATAACTTAAGGATAAGCTTTATTTAACCATTTGTCGCTTAGCTAGACAAATAGTGTTTTAACATTCACTCTTAATATACACGAATGTAGAACATTCCATTATTACTCCAAGGGGGAGACAGGCATCAATTATCTTTGTTACTACAGTTTGTTTTTACCTATCCACGCCATTTGTGTTTGAAGGGCCAACGTGAATAACCTTTTGCAATGAAAATACATTTTTTAATAAATTTCAAGAATCCCAATCGTCGCAAGATTAATTGTTTTTATTTATCTGTTTTTTAGATCGCAACAAAATGGAAATTGATTCATGAGCATGTTCTTGTACTCTTCCATACAGAAAAAAGTCAATGAAAATATAGTTTTTATTCAAGTAAGCAAAAATAAATTTTAAGGTGTATCGACCATTGTGTCCCTTTAAATATTGTTTATAAGCTGTACCAGTTTAATAATATTTCTTTTAATTATCGTCTGCCTGCAAGTTTTTAAGAATGCTTACAAAACAAGCAAAGGGGTGCATCCTTGCGTTGATGAAACCTGAGTTTGAGCTTCGTTGACAGATTAGAGGGAGAAAGTAGTTGCTGACGCACAAGCCCAAATGTGGCAACTATACTTTCTGCATAGACGAATGGTGGCTTTGTAGATATAGGACACTGGCAGGTGTGCAGAATTTACTAGCATGCTAGAAGGAGCCCACGTTTCTCGTAAAAGCCTTTGTAATATTTTCTATTCGTTCAAATTCATGTTACCTGTTAGGCCGAGGAGATTAAATGATGAACTCTCATGTAGGGTGCTCTTAGCTATGACAATCTGTGGTTAAAAAGGTTTCTCATAACTGTTAAAGGAAAATAGCTAGTCTTAGTAGTAACCAGTATTACAATCAATTTGTAATTACATTTACTGACAGAACGGAGGTCATTTTCTAAATATTCAGCCATTATTTTGTATATGTCAACATTCGTTTTGATCACATGTCGAGGATAGAGCATGGTATAATCAGTCAATATACACATCTCAAACACAATCAGGGTGTTCGTTAATGATAAGCAGGAATAATAAAGGTCATATGATCGACTCCTGGGGCTAACCTAATTTAATGTCATGTTGTTTAGATGTACGGCCATTGAAGACAACCTGAATCTTTCTTTGTCTTCGAATGTTCTGATTATATTAAATATTTGTTTACTAATACTGTACGAATAACTTTCATGAGAAGACCATCATTCCAAGCATTGTCAACCGTTTTGGATATATCAAGCGCTACTGCCCTAGATGCATCTGCCTTGTCAACTGAATCGTCTATGTATTTAGAGATGACCATTAGGATGTCTGCAGTAGAACTGGATTACCTCAATCCATCCTGTTGATCAAAATGAAGTTTAGCATTAACAAGATGGTAAATTATCACTAGATTGATAGAAGATTCAAATATATTAGCAAATAGTGAGTTATAGGGCTATAATTATGCCGGCCAATTCTTTCCCAGGAATCTTTAAACATTAGTAACACAGAGGTAATGATTCGAATATCAGGTAAGCCAGATTCATCAAAGCATTTGTTGGAGAGCTACTGATGAGCTACTGATGAGAAACTAAATTTGAACTGAAACATGACATTATATAACCAGTTTTTGACCTTTTCAGGGATATACTAACTAAACATGTTCTGTTATTTTTCACACCCAACCTCGACATTTTAAAATATTTATTACAGTTCGTATCACTGTTATGCATGGCACAGCTGATCCTATGTCGTTTATATCAGGAGAGATGGGCTTTGCCTATTACAGTTGGCTGTAGCAGGGACTTTGTATGTGCGTCATCAAACATCTGAATCATTCATAATGGTAATAACTTGTTTTCAATGACACCTGACTGACTTGTAAAGCATGGTTACTTTCTTCGTCATTTACTAAATGATGAGAAACCAGTGAAATAAATCACACTAACCATTTTGTACACGTGTGTGTATAACCGAAGTTCTTAAACTTTCCTTATAAATTCAGTTAATTTCAAAATTTTACACCAGTTATACATATGAAATATAATTTTATCAGACTCGAAATCCAAAAGCCAGTCTTATGAAATTTTTTGTCTTGCAAAACACATTTTCATAAAAAAATTGAATAATTTTTTTCAAATTAAATTTTACAAATTACGCCTTATATATTTTTAATTTTTATCAAAAATCACTGTGCAAAAGATTTATTTATTATAAAAAATTACTGTTCCTTTAAAACTATATTTTTTCAAATTTAATTTAAATGTGTTTCACAAAGATTGAGGTATTTTCACGGTTAAATTATATTTATTCAAAGACATTAATCATATTTCGAATATATGGTTGTATTTACTTGTTTATCTTGCAGACGTGAAAGCAATGTTTAACCACTTGGATGTTTCCATTTTCGTCTGACAATATTTGATCTAAAAGTTTTAAATGTTCCACTAAATGTTGTTGATTGGAGAACGATATGACTGTTGCATCTTCTGCTTGTAATATTTTGAATGTCTTTAACGTTTTATTCTATTTTAGTTTATTCTAAATCATATTCAAATATATCATCTCATCTGGTACAATTAAATATATAACATAATGAAATATCTTATGACAGGCGAAACAGATTAATGGTTTTCTTTTGGTAATGTTTTATGGCATATCAACTCCTCGTTTGTGGGTAATGTTAGTATTATTATATATTCTCCAATTTCTTAGTAATTTCAAGTATATATAGAATAATTTGATGAACTAATTCTCGCACGGTAGATATGTTTGTAAATCTCATGGCCTTATCAGGCTAGTAAGATACTGGTGCTCAACCAACTTTTCATATTCATATATTTTTGATTATTTAAAATCTTAAAAGACCAATGGCAAATAACTGCTGGATTCATTACCTGTTTTTAGAAACATAAGTCGAACACTGTCTGAAACAATAAACAATTGATGTTTCGCAAATATTATTCAAAATAATTTATTTCTTTTTAAACAATACAAATTGTGAAAATATAAAAAAAACAATGTGTACGTTTTGGATCACAGTAATAAAGGTTTTTTGGATGTTTAGTGCCATATTATGTAAAAAGGAAACTTATTTATGTTATTAATTGATAAGTATTGCAACAAATATCCGAATTATCTTTTAAACTTAATGAATAATAAATTTGGCAACTTCTTAATAAATTGGGACATAACTCCAATGTTGAATTTTTACCCACATATTACTAATTTGGTAATTTAATAATAACCGTTTCCTCATCTGTTCAACATCTTAATTTTTTTTTTTTATAAAAATTATTATTTTTCTTGAAATGTGTACTTTAAATGTTCATATTCGTAGAAACTCCAACAACCACATAAAATAATGTATCATGAGATTTGAATGGATTTACGTTCCTTTATCTTTTTTTTAAATTTATAATTTAATTTTATTTTCATATTTGCAGAATATCCAGCATTAATAAGAAAACAAGTACGTTTCTAATACACTCATGTTTCGATTAGAAAAAAACAATATTTCAGGTAATTAAAATACTTAAAAAGAAACACATATTGCTAACGTCGAAAACCTTTATTATACCTTCATTAAAAGTTGCAGAATTGGACAGTTTTATAGAATAACCTACTAAAATATTTTGAAAATGATCCATATTTTACTGAATTCTGAAAATCTCTATACCATATGTTATTAATGTAAATTTTAAAAAGCATTTTGATAATTTGGCCATATCATAAATAACATGGTATATAATTTGGCATTTCATAAATAACATTTTACATAATTTACCTATTTCTTAAATAACAGTACATAATTTGTAACAAATGTCCTCATTATATTATAAATTTAATCAATAATGAATTTAGTGACGTCTTCATAAAATTTTAGATAAATAACATGGTATATAATTTAGCATTTCATAAGTTACATTGTATATAATTTGCCATTTCATAAATAACATGGTATATAATTTGGCCATTTCATAAATAACATGGTTATATACTTTGGCCATTTAATAAATAACATGGTATATAATTTGGCCAATTTCATAAATAAAATTGTATATAATTTGCCATTTCATAAAAACACATGGTATATAATTTGTCTATTTCATGAATAACATTTTACATAATTTACCTATTTCTTAAATAACAGTACATAATTTGCAACACATGTCCTCATTATATTATAAATTTAATCAATAATGAATTTAGTGACGTCTTCATAAAATTTTACATATTTATGCCATTTCGTAAATCACATTGTACGTAATCTGCACATTTTATAAGTAATATTTTATATAATTTCGCAATTTCATGAATAATATTTTATATAATTAAGACATGTTATAAATCAGATTGTACATGATTTGGCAATTTTATGAATAATATTTTATATAATTTTGACATTTTATAAATCAGAGTGTACATGATTTGACCATTTCATAAATAATATTTTATATAATTTAAACATTTTATAAATCAGATTGTACATGATTTGGCCATTTTATGAATAATATTTTATATTATTTAGACATTTTATAAATCAGAGTGTACATGATTTGACCATTTCATAAATAATATTTATATAATTTAGACATTTTATAAATCAGATTGTACATGATTTGACCATTTCATGAATAATATTTTATATAATTTAGACATTTTATAAATCAGATTGTAAATTATTTGGCTATTTCATGAATAATATTTTATATAATTTCGCAATTTCATAAATAATATTTTATATAATTTGGCCATTTTATAAATTACAGTGTACATTATTTGGTCATTTCATTAGCAACCGTGTGTACATCTTAAAAATAAATTTGTTTGCAAAAATATTGTAAAAAATCAATATTTCTTTTAAGTGTCTTAAGTTTTTTATATTTGCAGAAACTCAACTATCTAAATAAAAAAACAATGCATGATTAGATTTTTATTGATATACATTCCTTGATCTTTTTTTTGAAATTTCTTTTAATTTCTTTTCATATTTTCAGAATATCCATCATTTGAATTGATCTTCATGAGAAAAACAAATTTGGATTTGAATTGATCTTCATTGCGTTGGTCACTTCAAATATTGAAATGTCTTAGAGAAATATATTTTGAATTCTTGATGCCATTGGCCAGACCTAAAAGCATAAAACCAGATAAATCATACCCTTGTGTAATGCATGATTTTTTCTTTCATCAAATAAGACTTTGTTATAATATATTGGAGAGCCATTTTCTTGTATATTGTATATGTATTTCTTCTTTTCTTTCTTATTAAATAGAGTCGTAGCATGAATACTTACCGCAAATCTGATGTACATTCCTAATGCAATCATGGGCCCCAAAATTTCAGGTATCGAACATACTTAAAAAGAAACACATACTACTAATGTCGGAAACGTAAATTATTGCTTGTTTATGAGCTGCGAAATTGATCAGTTTTTTAGAATAACTTATTAAAATATTCACAAAATTATCCAAATAGGACTGAATTCCGAGAATCTCTATACCCTATGTTATTTATGTAACATTTAAAAAGCATTTGGATAAGATGTACAAATATTCACTGAATATATGTTAAAATAATACCTATCTTTATAGATACAAGATCATTACTGCTCAAGTTCAAATTCATAGATCAAATAGCTGTCACAGAGAGGAGTACACAAGTCTCATATAGATCTTATTATCAATAACAGTAACAACTAAGTTAAGATTTTGCTGAAACTTTAGAGAAATATAACTCACAACACCCTTTCAGATCTACTAAATTTCAAATCCATCACAAAATTAAAAAATATTTGAATGTTTGATAATTTATTCAGTTTCTTGCACAAAATTGAAAATACAAAGAAAAAAATTAGATTATAAAATCTCACATTTTTCGACTTGAAAAGTGAATTCTGAATCTGATACTAGAGTGCAATAATATCATTGTGAAATATGTAACTTCTTTTTTAGATAAACAAGATATGTTGACACATATGTGAATTAGAGCAACAAAATTCTTGTTAAATATGGATCTTTTAGAATGAAACAACGTAGGTTCTGAAATTTGCGAATGCATACTATGGTGAAACAACATTCGTGTGAAATATGTGGATCTTCTTTTAATAAGTAACGAGATATGTTGCAAAATATGAAAACGCATACAGGAGAGAAACCATATTCTTGTGAAGTATGTGGCTCTTCTTTTACAACTAAACAAAGTATGTTGATACATATGCGAACCCATACTGGAGAAAAACCATATTCTTGTGAAGTATGTGGTTCTTGTTTTTCACAGAAACATCATATGTTGGACCATATGCGAACACATACTGGAGAGAAACCATATTCTTGTGAAGTATGTGTCTCTTCTTTTACAACTAAACAAGGTATGCTGCAGCATATGCGAACGCATACTGGAGAGAAACCATATTCCTGTGAAGTATGTGGTTATTCTTCTACATTGAAACATCATATGTTACAACATATGCGAACCCATACTGGAGAAAAACCATATTCTTGTGAAGTATGTGGTTCTTGTTTTTCACAGAAAAAAACTATGTTGAACCATATGCGAACACATACTGGAGAGAAACCATATTCTTGTGAAGTTTGTGGCTCTTCTTTTATAAGTAAACAAAGTATGTTGCTACATATACAAAGGCATACTGGAGAAAAACCATATTCTTGTGAAGTATGTGGCTCTTCTTTTATAAGTAAACAAAGTATGTTGCGACATATGCGAACGCATACTGGAGCAAAACTATATTCTTGTGAAATATGTGGGTCTTCGTTCACAACTAAACTTCTTATGCTGCAACATATGCGAAAACATACTAGATAGAAACCATATTCCTGTGAAGTATGTTATTCTTTTACATTGAAACATCATATGTTGCAACATATGCGAACCCATACTAAAGAAAAACCATATTCTTGTAAAGTGTGTGGCCTTTCATATAAACTGAAGCATCATATGTTGCAACATATGCAAACGCATACGTGAGACAAACTATATTCTTGTGAAGTATGTGACTTCTGCTACAAGGAAATAACGTACGTTGCAACATATGCAGACGCATACTTGAGAGAAACCATATTCTTGTTGATATTGTGTCTCTTGTTTTAATTAAATCTAATATGTTGCAGGCAAACATACTGTGAGCCAAACTATTATTGTGAAGTTTTTCGCTCTAACTTTTTACACAGATGCACTATGTTTAAACACATCTAAACACACATTACATAGAGAGAATATTTCGGTGTAGTATAGGGAGCTTTTTCTTTTTATACAAATTTAATATGATTATGCTAAAGAGAAACAAGATTGTCATAAATATGTGTTTCATTACAATGTAACCGCATATGTTGCAACACAATACTTTACAATTTTCTACCTTACAAAATAATTAAATTTCGAGAACTTTCTTATTTTATATCGATTTTTCGGCCGTTCAAGACCAAATCTAGTTTTGTGAAATTTTTTTTTGGCTACTATGTTTTAAAAATCAATTTTTGTAAAACTGACAACGCAAATTCTGCCTAAAAATAAACTTGTGAACTTTCTCAGCTCATGGCATTTATTGTCTTAGAAAGAAAAAATACAACCTTCCTGCTGTATAGCAATTTTTTACTATGGAAAATTTATGAATTTTCTAACTTCATGGCCATTTTCTAGTTTGGGAATTTCTCTGATTATGTTAATTTGTCTGCCTCTGCACAGAAAAAAATCGTTTTTGTGAACTGAAACTTTAGGCCATTTCCACCTTGGAAGACTACTTCCAGATCCCTTGGGATTTCAGCAGTCGCCCAAGACAGATTCCCGATACTTACAAAGAAAGACGTCTTCTCTTCTGTCAGCTTCACTGACGCCGATCAAACCTATCTACACTTAACAATATAATGCCTAGAGGCGGTTTTCGGAAGCCAACAAACTTTCTCAGTTCTTTATTACTCCCTTCACCAAGAAACTGTTTCAACTGTCGGCTACCGAATACTACACAGTCAATATATATATATATATATATATATATATATATATATATATATATCGTTGTTGTTTGTATGAACTTTGACGACCGTTTTATTACATGAAACATTATAGTAGTTTGTCTAACAGTTAATGGTGAGATGATCTATAAAATCGATTCTCAATATCAAATGCTGATAATCCTGTGGAAAAGAACATTTAATTTATTTTTAACGCATTAAAATTGAACTTTTATGCCAATATTTACCATCGTGAGCATCTTTATTAAATAATTTATTCTAAATTTTGCATAAAGAACATAAAAATGTTTTTGAAGATTCGAGGAAATCTATTCCACAAATATATGGTTGATTTTTTTAACAAAGGGTTGTAATATAGTTGAAATTATTATTGGAAACTATCTTTGTCAATGTATAAATGAAGGACACTTGTATACAGGAAATAAAAATGTTCTTAGAATTGCAAAGAAATCATTTCATATATATTCGTGACTTTTTAACACCGTTACAATGACTTGTATAGTGAGGGTCGTTATTGGAAAAAACATTTCTAAAGTTATACATGAAAGACACTTCTATAACAGTTATAAATAAAAAAGGTGTCGCATTTCAAAGAATTTTGAGAGAAGTTAATACAAAACATTTTCTTTCAAACTATAAATTATAAATAAGAAATTGATCTCCTAAAAACGAAATGCGATTTTTATATTGTGACAACATAACATTTCATTATCTACCGTAAAATGATTATTAACCCTAAAAGAAACAGTATTTAACTCTAATTTTATCCTAAACGAAAAAATATCTAACATTAAAATAAACAGTACCTAACACAAATCTTCTCTTATTTTTATTGTTAGAATAAAAATTGGCAGGATTTTTTAAGTGTTAGATATCAGTCGATCCTAACGTAACCCATAAACTACCCGGTAGGTTTTTAAAATAATTGACAAGAAAAACATATTTGATAAAGAAGAAAACACATAATTAAAAAACTGTTTCTTCACAAATAAATATTTATTCATGAAACTTACCACATCCGATGAGTGTTTTGTTCTTCGATTTGAATTATTTCTTACATTTTAAAAGTTTCTTACAAATTTACATTTTCCCCCATTTTTCATTGAATCTTCACGTTGAAATTAACATGCGATTCCTATTTCTAGCATTTAACATTCGCCAGTGTTTTCGACACAAAAAATACGAAGTTTTTGTTCGGCACCTTCCGTAACGTGCAGGAATGTGCTGATGAAAAAATCGTAAACTGCATCAGTACAATTTTTTATTTGATCTCTCTTAAATGTTGAGCCACACACTTAACAAAAAAGTTTTTTTCTATATGTAATTTTAATTTGATTGTTTTGCGAATTACAAACCACACACCACAACAATAACTTTTAAATATGGTGTATGTTTTCATTATTATTTGTAAAATAAATGTTTGAATTTTTCTTGGTATCCGTTACTACGTCATATATTTTCATTAAATACTTCGTTTTTTCTTGTCTGTGAATGAATAAAACAGTTAAGTTTTTAAAACATAACACTAAAATAATTAAGATGTGCACAAAATTATTACATAAATGTTTTAACATTAAGTAATTGAAATATTTACCAAGGTTACCATTCAGTTCATGTAGGTTATTTATAAAAAGTATAAATCTGTAGAAATGCTTACAATGTTCGTAATTCAGGATTTTATGACCGAAGATGAAGATTTACCCACAATATATTCAGCCCATATTTGATGGTGAAGAAGTTTAAGGAGACATTGTTAGAGGGAAATGAAGACGCTGTGGAACTTGGTAGCTCCATTTATTTTTTTGATCTGATATTCTAGAAGATTAAAATGGTCTACCATAGATAGAATGTCTGCTTATTTGCAGGTAAAGAAACTATACAAGTTCGTAAACTATAATGGAATCAAATATTGAGGTGGTTTAACTATTTATAGTTAAAATACTTCTATTGAAAAAATGATCACGCTCTAACATTGACTATCGAATTTCATGACTTACGTTTGACAAAAATTAATGTGCGCACAACAGAATATTAAGGAAAAGTTGCAAAAAGCAGATAAAGATTCAGGCAAAGAGAATGGTTGTTACATAAAATATTATTTTATACTGGTCACTTATTGCTGGTATGTGTTTTCATCACTACTAATTGTCTCCGCTTATTGTTGTATAATTGTAGTTGGTGAATGGGAGCTTGATAAATATAGCTGCTGATATTCTTCAGATAAATATTTCTTTTTAACTCTTGAGAGGTACTGGATGTTTTCTGTTGCAGTCAGAATATGAAGGTGTCAGCATTATACTTAATGACAATGATTTGTTTCAAAGGTGTTTATCCTACAATCATGTCTTTAAAATACTCCAGTTATAAACTCTATTACGTAAGTATTATTAAGTAACACGTAATTAAGGAGTATAATTTACCTTCCATGATGCGATACTTCTGAGGTATAATCCTAAGTTTGTGTTAACATGATTGTTATATTAATTTTAAGCGGATTTCGCTGTAATATTGATCATACTAAACAAAAGTGAGTTTTCTTTCTCTACGTGTGTTTTATATTAGAATAACTTGAATATTTTGATACAAATGTGTAGTTTAAAGTTGGGACGTCTGGTAAATGTTCAGTCGAATATTCACATATCTTAAATAGATTTTCTTATTAACTGTTCATTTAAATGATTTACAAAGGAAAATGAAAAATATTCCATTAAAATTGACTCATTCTTATTTGTCACGTATTATCTATACATTCACGATAACAAAAATTGTTAAGAATTATTATCGATATAAAGCCAAGTTCACACGAATGTGAGACAAACCTTTTGATTTCAGCAACATTCAGACATTAGTCATGGCAGGACAATTCAGTTAACAAGACAAACACATTTTGTAGGTTTCTACGACAGAACAACAACAACAACAAGAAAAAAAAAGAGAAAGAAGGGCAGATAACCCCAATTTTTACAAAGGTTAATCTCGTCCCCCTATAATAATGGAACAATGGATATAACCCTTTAAATACATTTTGGTGCTTATGCTGATTAGCGGCTATATAAAAAAATATTTTTATATAAAAACAATAATATATACTTATTAAGCATTATATTCTTACTCACTGTACGAAAAAGTAGAAAAAAATATCCACTAGAACTTTAATTAAAAGTATTTTTCCATTCTGCGTATCATAACAGCGACTCGTTCAGTAAGCCTCCATCTTGTGTTTTAAGAAGATTTCAGTTATCTGCGCTTTTTCGTACAGTGAGTAAGAATATAATGCTTAATAAGTATATATTAGTGTTTTTATATAAAAATATTTGTATATGGCCGCTAATCAGCATAAGCACCTAGATTTTAAGTCTGACAAAATTGATAATTCAACAAAAAAGGTATTGTTTTATACGATTGCATTTTTTATTTCAATAAACAATCGATTTATAGTACATAAATAAGTTATTCTATGAAAAATTATCGGTTACATGGACACGAGAATAACACACACAGACAAGCGAAACATGGCCACACAATTTAAAATCAATTTATTGTTTACAATAAATTAAATGCAAGTTTCATTTTTTGTACTTTTAATAGATGGGAAATTGTTAGGGTTAATACATTCCCAAATGGTATTAGTGCGTAAATGGCCACAATAATTTTCTTTGGATGAGAACTTGGAATTGCCGATTCCATCATCAACAAGTTTATTCTTTAGGCCAATAACGCACACAGAAACATGTAAATAATAATAGCATATCTCAGAAATATCACTAAAAGTTGTTTAGATTGTAAACCACCATCTTGTTTCTGATATTCAAACAAAATTACATTTTCTTTACAAAATAAAAAATGACAATCATAAGTTCTTTTTTTTTGCATTTATTTTCTTTTTAGAAATATATAATTATATTTTCTTTACAAAATAATAAATGACAATCATAAGTTATATTTTTTACATTAATTTTCTTTTTAAAAATATATAATTACATTTTCTTTACAAAATAAAAAAAAATGACAATCATAAGTTTTTTTTGCCTTTATTTTCTTTGGTATTATTCAAAGGGGGATAACCGTAAATGAATTACGCCTATTCCCCTTTGAATAAACCAAAATGGCTTTCATATTTGCTTTTCCTCTTCGTACATCGCCAAAATATAATTTTCTTTTATAAAACAAAACTACTTGATTTATTTACGTGATTTTTGGTACAGGATATATATATATATTCTTATATTGTTGGCGACTCGGAGGGAAGACATTCAGTTTGTATTCAACTTCGGACGAAAGGAGATCGGGCAGAGCCGAAGCGGATGAAGAGATTAGATAACGACTTGAGTAACGACAATGTGGGTCTCGACAGTTCGCGACGGTGTTACACACATACATAATTATAACTGACTTATACACAATGTATATGAGTTTGTGTTTCTTATGCGTTTCTTGTTTCTCTAAACTTGTAAATCAGTGATGTGTCATGGACAATTCGTCAGTGAATAGACTACATAGTCAGAACGAAAGATGAATAAGAACGAAGGATGAAGACGACGAGAAGAAAACCACGGAAGACACAACGTTGGAGTTGGCGATTATCGAAAAAAACTGCATGTTTCTGCAGTATCAAAAAAGACAAAGTTTTAAAATGACATTTTCAATCAAAGTATTTACAGTTTATTCAGATGTAGTAGTTATTTTTCCCACCAAAAGTTGGATGTTACTAAAGGTCATGCGTAAATTGACAGCACGATGAAATTGACGATACGTGGACGTAATGTCGCAAGTACGGACGGTTGTTTAACACACGAAATAAAATAACAAAACCTATTTATATCAACAACAAAAAGAGATTAAAAAAGCTGACCTATACCGTATGGTATAGGTGGAAAGAGAGTTAGACATTGTCTGAGAGAGAAAGAGCAAAGTAGGAAGTTCTTAGAGCTGCCGGAGGTCTGTCACAAACTATTCTCAGGCGAATATAGTAGTTGCTGGAACGTCCATATGGCAGGGCCAGGAGAGAGAGAGAGAGAGAGAGAGAGAGAGAAAGAGAGAAAATGTTTCTTCGTTGCTTGCCGGGGACTCTCTGCTGACCCCTCGTGATTCCCAAAGGGTCTGAAGTAGTTCTTCAGCCGAGAGAGGGAATCCATGCGCCATGCAGGCTGATTGATCAGTGTGTGACCAGCTCACTCAATGGGGACATTTTTTAGGAGAAAGAAAATGGGTCTATGTTTATGAACTCTACATCACCTTCCTGCTTAGGCAGAAAGCCGATAGAGGAAAATGTTTTCATTTGCTAAAAGTAGCAGTTATAAAGGAAAACAAATACAAAATATTTCAATTCTGTGTACATAGTTGTATCTGTATCTGTTATATCTATCGGAGTCAACATCTGACCCGGCAACGATAGAGGTACTCCATAAACAAGTTCAGCTGACGAGTATCCGATGTCCTCTTTGATTGCAGCGCTACAGCCAACAAGGACAATAGGTACATACTCGCTCCATCGCTGTTGGTCAGGATAAACACGCAACACGGCTTTCAATTGACGATGGAAGTGTTCTATCATCCCGTTAGAAGCTGGCCGATAGCTAGTCGTACGGGTACGCTTAATCTTTAAAATCCTGAAAAGTTCCTGAAGTAGATGGGGTTCAAACTCTCCACCACGGTCAATTAATAGTTGTAATTATCTCGTAGAAAAAGAACATATTTGGCGCCTAATTTACATGTTATGTGATAATTCTGTGGCGCAGTAATTATCTCGTCGTGCGGTGATCAGGTCAATGGCCTTATCACCACTTGGCTGAGTGGAACTACATTCAGTTGATAATTCAACAAAGTACGAAATGAAATAACAAAACATCTTTATAACAACAACGAAAAGGATTTATTCAAAAAGGTTACCTATATCGTTTGGTATAGGTGGAAAGAGAGTTGGACAGTGTCCGAGAGAGGAAGAGGGAAGTAGGAAGTTCTTAGAGCTGCCGGGGTCTGTCAGCAATTATCTTTGGGCAAAGAGAGTTGTTACATTATGCTCCCCACCCATGTACGTTGGACTATAATCCCCCTTTCTCTGTTACTTCCGGCATGCACTTACATCCGCTTCCGGCCCCTCTCGGAATAAAGCCTGGCTTCGGCCAGCGTGTCTTATCTCTCTCCTACATTTGTGTTCTCTTTACTTATTAAATACATTGTAATGTAACATGGTGGCAGCGGTGTAAAACACGTCTCAAAACCCGAAACACAAATTCATTGGCAGAACCAGCAACCGGTGAAGCTTTATCTCCTTCCCAAGCGACGGACAGTGCTACAACTACTACTACAAACTATACACAACGTCCCTCGTGCGAAAATGATGGCTGAGTAGTTGCTGGCACGTCCATATGACAGGGGCAGGAGAGAGAGAGAGAGAGAGAGAGAGAGAGAGAGAGAGATAGAGGGGGGAAGAGAGTGAGAGGGGGAGGGGCTGAAGTAGTACTTCAGTCGACAGAAGGAATCAATACGCCTGCAGGCTGATTGGTCAGTGTGTGACCAGCTCACTAAATGACATTTTTTCGGAGTGAGAAAATAGGTCTATGTTTATGACCGCTACATTTCTTCCCAATTACCGAAACAAATAGCAAAAAACTACAAAAAAAAACCTCTCATCTTCTCCTATATAAAGGGCACTTGTCTGTATGTTTGTCTGTTTGTCTGTTTGTCTGTTTGTATGTCCAGATACTCCTCCGAGAGGACCCAACAAACAGTCACACGGTTGACATCATTATCACCGGCCAGCCCCGGGACGTATAATATCTCAGAACCGGAAAAAAAAATGGACTCTTCGAGGGTCGACTGAGCACTTTTCTCCAATGGGGGGGTGCCTTTTTCCTCGATTTTCAACGTTGTTTAGTACTAATTTGAGAAAAAAACAAAGAATTTGAGAAATAATGCACCGTCATGATTTTAACAGGAAATGACGTCAGAGGAAATCCCTAACGGCTCTTTTTTGAACATGAGTTTATAGTGAAGCAAGTGTTGCTTAATCACAAACGGCACTTTTTTTGAACACGAGTCCATAGTGATGCAAGGGTTGCTTAACTCCTAACGGCACTTTTTGATACATGCGTTTATAGTGACGCAAGTGTTGTTTAATCAATAACGGCACTTTTTTTAACATGAGTTCATAATGAAGCAAGGGTTGCTTAATCCTAACCACATTTTTTCTGTTGACATGATAACATCCTCCTAGGTATTACCTCCTCCTTTTTGAGAGGTGTGAAGTTAGTGTAGTATCAGTAAAATTAAAGTAATAAATAATTATGCTCCCCCACTGTTTTCACTAATATTTGTATGCTCCCCCATTGTTTTCACTAATATTTCTATACATATTGTATACATATTGAAAACTTGGGGTGGGTGTGGGGGGTGTCGGCATTCGCCGGTGTGAGCGCCTCAGGAGAAATTTGGGGAAATGGGGGGGGTATCGGCATTCGGCGGTGGGGCGCCTCAGGCCAAATCTGGGGAGGGTGAGTGTCGGCATTCGGCGGTGGGGCGCCTCAGGCGAAATTCGGGGAGGAGTGTCGGCATTCGCCAGTATGAGCGCCTCAGGCCGAATTTGGGGGAGTGTCGGCATTCGCCGGTGTGAGCGACTCAGGCCGAATTTGGTGGAGTGTCGGCATTCGCCGGTGGTGCGCCTCAGGCCAAATTTGGAGATGGGGGATTGTCGGCATAATGCAAAGTCACGATTTTAGCAGGAAATGACGTCAGAGGAAATCACAAACGGCACTTTTTTGAACATGAGTTTATAGTGAAGCACGGGTTGCCTTATCCCAACGAAACATAAGTTTTTATTGAAGCAACTGTTGCTTAATCCCTAACGGCATTTTTTCAACATGAGTCCATAGTGAAGCAAGGGTTGCTTAATTCCTAACGGCACTTATTTGAACATGAATCCACAGTGAAGCCAGGGTTGCTTAATCAATAACGGCACTTTTTTGAACACGAGTTTGTAGTGAAGCCAGGGTTGCTTAATCCTAACTGCATTTCTTCTGTTGACATGATACCATCCTCCTAGGTATAACCTCCTTCTTTTTGAGAGGTGTGAAGTTAGTGTAGTATCAGTAAAATTAAAGTAATAAATAATTATGCTCCACCATTGTTTTCACTACTATTTGTATACATATTAAATAACGTCTCAAGAAGTAAAGTAAGAAGAGAAATAATTATGCTCCGCCATTGTTTTCACTAATATTTGTATACATATTAAAAAACATCTCAATAAGTAAAGTAAGAAAAGAGATAATTATGCTCCCCCATTGTTTTCACTAATATTTGTATACATATAAAATAACTTCTCAAGAAGTTAAGTAAGAAGAGAAATAATTATGCTCCCCCATTGTTTTCACTAATATTTGTATACATATTAAATAACGTCTCAAGAAGTTAAGTAAGAAGAGAAATAATTATGCTCCGCCATTGTTTTCACTAATATTTGTATACATGTTAAATAACGTCTCAATAAGTAAAGTAAGAAGAGAAACAATTATGCACCGCCATTGTTTTCACTAATATTTGTATACATGTTAAATGACATTTTTTGTTTTGAACTCAAAATATTTCGCAGGGTTGGGAGAGAGTGAAAAATTAGTTGGGAGTAGGGGGCTGGAGACATTGAGGGGTCGGTAAAAATTTTAGGAGTCAATCCGAACTTTTTAGGGGTCAGGCCAAATTTTTTTGTTTTTTTTTGTTTTGAACTCAAAGTATTTCTCAGGGTTGGGGGAGAGTGAAAAATTAGGGGGCTGGAGAGATTGAGGGGTCGGGGAAAATTTTAGGGGTCAGGACGAACATTTTAAGGGTCAGGCCAAATTTTTTTGTTTTTTTTTGTTTTGAACTCAAAATATTTCTCATGGTTGGGGGAGAGTGAAAAATTAGGGGGCTGGAGAGATTTAGGCGGCCGGGGAAAATTTTAGGGGTCAGGACGAACTTTTAGGGGCCAGGCCAAATTTTTTTGTTTTTTTTTGTTTTGAACTCAAAATATATCTCATGGTTGGGGGAGAAGGAAAAATTAGGGGGCTGGAGAGATTTAGGGGTCGGGGAAAATTTTAGGGGTCAGGCCAAATTTTTTTGTTTTTTTTTTGTTTTGAAGTAAAAATATTTCTCAGGGTTGGGGGAGAGTGAAAAATTAGGGGGCTGGAGAGATTAGGGGGTCGGGGAAAATTTTAGGGGTCAGGACGAACTTTTTAGGGGTCAGGCCAAATTTTTTTCTTTTTTTTGGTTTTGAACTCAAAATATTTCTCAGGGTTAGGGGAGAGTGAAAAATTAGGGGGCTGGAGAGATTTAGGGGTCGGGGAAAATTTTAGGGGTCAGGACGAACTTTTTAGGGGTCAGGCCAAATTTTTTTGTTTTTTTTTGGTTTTGAACTAAAAATATTTCTCAGTGTTGGGGGAGAGTGAAAAATTAGGGGGCTGGAGAGATTTAGGGGTCGGGGAAAATTTTAGGGGTCAGGACGAACTTTTTAGGGTTCAGGCCAAATTTTTTTGTTTTTTTTTGTTTTGAAGTCAAAATATTTCTCATGGTTGGGGGAGAGTGAAAAATTAGGGGGCTGGAGAGATTTAGGGGTCGGGGAAAATTTTAGGGGTCAGGACGAACTTTTTAGGGGTCAGGCCAAATTTTTTTGTTTTTTTTTTGTTTTGAACTCAAAATATATCTCATGGTTGGGGGAGAGTGAAAAATTAGGGGGCTGGAGAGATTTAGGGGTCGGGGAAAATTTTAGGGGTCAGGACGAACTTTTCAGGGGTCAGGCCAAATTTTTTTGTTTTTTTTTGTTTTGAACTCAAAATATATCTCATGGTTGGGGGAGAAGGAAAAATTAGGGGGCTGGAGAGATTTAGGGGTCGGGGAAAATTTTAGGGGTCAGGACGAACTTTTTAGGGGTCAGGCCAAATTTTTTTGTTTTTTTTTTGTTTTGAAGTAAAAATATTTCTCATGGTTGGGGGAGAGTGAAAAATTAGGGGGCTGTAGAGATTAGGGGGTCGGGTAAAATTTTAGGGGTCAGGACGAACTTTTTAGGGGTCAGGCCAAATTTGTTTGTTTTTTTTGGTTTTGAACTGAAAATATTTCTCAGTGTTGGGGGAGAGTGAAAAATTAGGGGGCTAAGAGATTTAGGGGTCGGGGAAAATTTTAGGGGTCAGGACGAACTTTTTAGGGGTCAGGCCAATTTTTTTGTTTTTTTTGGTTTTGAACTCAAAATATTTCTCATGGTTGGGGAGAGTGAAAAATTAGGGGGCTTGAGAGATTTAGGGGTCGGGGAAGATTTTAGGGGTCAGGACGAACTTTAAAGGGGTCAGGCCAAATTTTTTTGTTTTTTTTTGTTTTGAAGTCAAAATATATCTCATTGTTGGGGGAGAGTAAAAAATTTGGGGGCTGGAGAGATTTAGGGGTCGGGGAAAATGTTAGGGGTCAGGACGAACTTTTTAGGGGTCAGGCCAAATTTTTTTCTTTTTTTTGGTTTTGAACTCAAAATATTTCTCAGGGTTGGGGGAGAGTGAAAAATTAGGGGGCTGAAGAGATTTAGGTGTCGGGGAAAATTTTAGGGGTCAGGCAAAACTTTTTAGGGTTCAGGCCAAATTTTTTTCTTTTTTCTGGTTTTGAATCCAAAATATTTCTCAGGGTTGGGGGAGAGTGAACAATTAGGGGGCTGGAGAGATTGAGGGGTCGGGGAAAATTTTAGGGGTCAGGCAAAACTTTTTAGGGGTCCACATAAATTTCGGGGCGGCGATATGTACGTATTAAGCTTCCACACCATGGCGGCGATAGGTACTTATTTAGCATTCAGAGGTGGTGATAGGTACTTATATAGCATGTGCACATGGGCGGTAGTAAGTATGTATATAGTATGCACACCGGGGCAGTGATAGGTATGTATTTAGCATGCGCACTGAGGCAGCAATCCGTTCATATATAGCACGCGCACCGGGGCGGCGATAGGTACGTATATAGCACGCGCACAGGGGCGGCGAAAGGTAAATATTTAAAATTCACACCGGGGCGGCGAAAGGTACATATTTAAAATTCACACCAGGGCGGCGATAGGTACGTATTTAGCATTCGCACCGGGGCGGCGATAGGTATGTATTTAGCATTCACACCGGGGCAGCGATAGGTATGTATTTAGCATTCGCACCGGGGTGGCGATATGTACGTATTTAGCTTCCGCACCGGGACGGCGATCGGTACATATTTAGAATTCACACCGGGGCGGCGATAGGTATGTATTTAGCATTCACACCGGGGCAGCGATAGGTATGTATTTAGCATTCGCACCGGGGTGGCAATATGTATGTATTTAGCTTCCGCACCAGGGCGGCAATAGGTACGTATTTAGAATTCACACTGGGGCGGCGATAGGTACGTATTTAGAATTCACACCGGGGCGGCGATAGGTACGTATTTAGCATTCGCACCGGGGCGGCGATATGTACGTATTTAGCTTCCACACCAGGGCGGCGATAGGTACGTATTCAGAATTCAGGGGTGGCGATAGCTACGTATATAGCATGTACACATGGGCAGCAATAAGTACTACATAGCATGCGCTCTGCGGCGGCGATCAGTACATATATAGCACGCGCACTGGGGCGGCGAAAGGTATGTATTTCGCATTCGCACCGTGGTGGTGATAGGTACGTATTTAGCATTCGCACCGGGGCGGCGATAGGTATGTATTTAGCATTTACACCGGGGCAGCGATAGGTATGTATTTAGCATTCGCACCGGGGTGGCGATATGTACGTATTTAGCTTCCGCACCGGGACGGCGATCGGTACATATTTAGAATTCACACCGGGGCGGCGATAGGTATGTATTTAGCATTCACACCGGGGCAGCGATAGGTATGTATTTAGCATTCGCACCGGGGTGGCAATATGTATGTATTTAGCTTCTGCACTGGGGCGGCGATAGGTACGTATTTAGAATTCACACTGGGGCGGCGATAGGTACGTATTTAGAATTCACACCGGGGCGGCGATAGGTACGTATTTAGAATTCACACCGGGGCGGCGATAGGTACGTATTTAGCATTCGCACCGGGGCGGCGATATGTACGTATTTAGCTTCCACACCAGGGCGGCGATAGGTACGTATTCAGAATTCAGGGGTGGCGATAGCTACGTATATAGCATGTACACATGGGCAGCAATAAGTACGTACATAGCATGCGCTCTGCGGCGGCGATCAGTACATATATAGCACGCGCACTGGGGCGGCGAAAGGTATGTATTTCGCATTCGCACCGTGGTGGTGATAGGTACGTATTTAGCATTCGCACTGGGCCGGCGATAGGTACGTATTTAGCATTCACACCAAAGCGGCAATATGTACATATTAATTATTCGCACTAGGGCAGCGATAGGTACTTATGTAGCATGCACACCGGGGCGCAATTGGTATGTCTTTAGTATTCGCACTAGGGCAGCGATAGGTACTTATGTAGCATGCACACCGGGGCTCAATAGGTATGTATTTAGCATTCACACCAGGGCAACAATACGTACTATTTAGCATTCGCAACGGGGCGACGATAGGTACTTAAATAGTATCTGCACCGGGGCGGCGATAGGTACGTATATAGTATGTGCACTGGGGCGGCGATAGGTACGTATATAGTATGCGCACCGGGGTGATGATAGATACGTATATAGTATGAACACCGGGGTGGAGATAAGTACCTATATAGAAGGCGCAGATAGAGGTGTTACTTTTTATAGAAATATGTCATACTATTACCCTGGGCAATAGGAGAAATGGTGGGGAAGAAACAGCTTTTGTAAAAGGCAATATTAGAAAGTAGCGGCGAAATGAGGCGACCAGGGAAGAGAAAGGTATTAGATAAAGAGACGGCTATAGAGAGAGGGGGCGGACATAGAAGTTTGTATATAAAGATGTTACACACACGATCTTTCTTCAAATATATGTTTTTATGACCCCGAGCAACGCCGGGTAGCCCCGCTAGTCTATTATATAAAGGCCAGTTGTCTGTATGTTTGTCTGTTTGTTTGTTTGTATGTCCAGATACTCCTCAAAAACTACGCGGCGACATGTCAAAAAGTTGATATCTTTAGCACCGTACATATCCCGGAATCATAATATCTAAAAATCACGACAAACGATTCACTCGCTGACAGTCAACCGGACCACTTTCCGACAAAAGGTAGCAGTTTTTTCGTATTTTACACGACTTTTTACACGTTAATATGTAGTAAGTTCGAAATAATCTAATGTATTTATGTACTAATCCGATAAAAATGCAGAGTCACTGTAAGCATCCCATAATCCCTTGCCGGATGTACCAGGTCTTGCCCTAAATTGTGTCCGGTTCTATCAGATCATCCAATAACTTCTGTCCGGATGCATCAATAACAACATAGGAATCCTACGTTAAGAGTGTGTAGTGAAACAAGGGTTGCTCAATCACATCCGCACTTGTCCCATAATCCCTTGCCGGATGTACCCGGTCTTGCCCTAAATTGTGTCCGGTTATATCAGGTCATCATGACGTCAGAGAGTGGCAGTTTTCCTTTCTGTCATTTTTCCCTCTCACACTTTCTTTCTTAATTATTAATAGACGCTAATATCCCCCCCCCCTACCTTCTCTGTGGCCGTTCTGTTATCATGATAGGAATTACCTCCTCCTTTCAGGCCAAATTGGGGGGGGGGGGGGTTACAGTATTCGCCGGTGTGAGCATTACCTACTCCTTTTCTGAGAAGTGTTGAGGTAGGGTAGTATCGGTTCCGTTGTCATGATGCCCTCCTCCCATGCATTATCTCCTCCTTTTTTGAGAAGTGTTGAGGTAGGGTCGTATCGGTTCCGTTGTCATGATGCCCTCATCCCATGCATTATCTCCTCCTTTTTTGAGAAGTGTTGAGGTAGGGTCGTATCGGTTCCGTTGTCATGATGCCCTCCTCCCATGCATTATCTCCCATGCATTCGCCGGTGTGAGCGCCTCAGGCCAAATTTGGGGGAGGGGGTTTCGGTATTCGCCGGATGGGCGCCTCAGGCCAAATTTGGGGGAGGGGGAGTGTCGACATTCGCCGACGCTCACACCTTTTTGAGAGGGTGGAGATAGTGTAGTATCTGTTGCGAGGAGAGAGTGTCAGCATTCGCCGGTGTGAGCAGGGGGGATATTAAGCAAATCTATAATAAAGACCAATGTGCATTTATTTGTATCTATAATAAAGACCAATGTGCATTTATTTGTATCTATAATAAAGACCAATGTGCATTTATTTGTATCTACAATAAAGACCAATGTGCATTTATTTGCATCTATAATAAAGACCAATGTGCATTTATTTGTATCTATAATAAAGACCAATGTGCATTTATTTGCATCTATAATAAAGGCCAATGAGCATTTATTTGTATCTATAATAAAGAGATTAGGGGGTCGGGGAAATTTTTTTTTTTTTTTTTGAACTTTACAGATTCCTCAGGGTTATGGGACACTGAAAAAAAAAGTTCGGGGGGGGGGGCTGGAGAGATTAGGGGGTCGGGGGAAATTTTAGGGGTCAGGACGAACTTTTTAGGGGTCAGGCCAAATTTTTTTGTTTTTTTTTGGTTTTGAAGTCAAAATATTTCTCATGGTTGGGGGAGAGTGAACAATTAGGGGGCTGGAGAGATTGAGTGGTCGGGGAAAATTTTAGGGGTCAGGACGAACTTTTAAACGGTCAGGCCAAATTTTTTTCTTTTTTTTGGTTTTGAACTCAAAATATTTCTCAGGGTTGGGGGAGAGTGAACAATTAAGGGGTTGGAGAGATTGAGGGGTCGGGGAAAATTTTAGGGGTCAGGCTGAACTTTTTAGGGGTCAGGCCAAATTTTTTTGTTTTTTTTTGTTTTGAAGTCAAAATATTTCCAATGGTTGGGGGAGAGTGAAAAATTAGAGGGACTGGAGAGATTTAGGGGTCGGGGAAAATTTTAAGGGTCAGGCGGAACTTTTTAGGGGTCAGGCCAATTTTTTTTCTTTTTTTTTGTTTTGAATTCAAAATATTTTTCATGGTTGGGGGAGAGTGAACAATTAGGGGGCTGGAGAGATTGAGTGGTCGAGGAAAATTTTAGGGGTCAGGACGAACTGTTTAGGGGTCAGGCCAAATTTTTTTCTTTTTTTTGGTTTTGAACTCAAAATATTTCTCAGGGTTGGAGGAGAGTGAACAATTAGGGGGCTGGAGAGATTGAGGGGTCGGGGAAAATTTTAGGGGTCAGGACGAACTTTTTAGGGGTCAGGCCAAATTTTTTTGTTTTTTTTTTGTTTTGGACTCAAAATATTTCTCAGGGTTGGGGGAGAGTGAAAAATTAGGGGGCTGGAGAGATTTTGAGGTCGGGGACAATTTTAGGGATCAGGCCGAACTTTTTAGGGGTCAGGCCAAATTTTTTTGTTTTTTTTTGTTTTGAAGTCAAAATATTTCTCATGGTTGGGGGAGAGTGAAAAATTAGAGGGCTAGAGAGATTTAGGGGTCGGGGAAAATTTAAGGGGTCAGGCGGAACTTTTTAGGGGTCAGGCCAAATTTTTTTGTTTTTTTTTGTTTTGAAGTCAAAAAAGGGGCTGTAGAGATTTAGGGGTCAGGGAAAATTTTAGGGGTCAGGCCAAATTTTTTAGGGGTCCGCCCAAATTTAGGGGCGGCGATATGTACGTATTTAGCTTCCACACTGGGGCGGCGATAGGTACTTATTTAGCATTCAGCGGTGGTGATCGGTACTTATATAGCATGTGCACATGGGCGGTAATAAGTACGTATATAGTATGCGCACCGGGGCAGTGATAGATATGTATTATGCATGCGCACTGAGGCAGCGATCGGTTCATATACAGCACGTGCACCGGGGCGGCGATAGGTACGTATATAGCACGCGCACAGGGGCGGCGAAAGGTACATATTTAAAATTCACACCGGGGCGGCGAAAGGTACATATTTAAAATTCACACCGGGGCGGCGATAGGTACGTATTTAGCATTCACACCGGGGCAGCGATAGGTATGTATTTAGCATTCACACCGGGGCAGCGATAGGTATGTATTTAGCATTCGCAGCGGGGTGGCGATATGTACGTATTTAGCTTCCGCACCAGGGCGGCGATAGGTACGTATTTAGAATTCACACCGGGGCGGCGATAGGTACGTATTTAGAATTCACACCGGGGCGGCGATAAGTACGTATTTAGCATTCGCACCGTGGCGGCGATATGTATGTATTTAGCTTCCACACCAGGGCGGCGATAGGTACGTATTCAGAATTCAGGGGTGGCGATAGCTACGTATATAGCATGTACACATGGGCAGCAATAAGTACGTACATAGCATGCGCTCTGCGGCGGCGATCAGTACATATATAGCACGCGCACCGGGGCGGCGAAAGGTATGTATATCGCATTCGCACTGTGGTGGTGATAGGTACGTATTTAGCATTCGCACTGGGGCGGCTATAGGTACGTATTTAGCATTCGCACCAGGGCGGCTATAGGTACGTATTTAGCATTCGCACCGGGCGGCGATAGGTACGTATTTAGCATTCACACCAAAGCGGCAATATGTTACTTTTTATAGAAATATGTCATACTATTACCCTGGGCAATAGGAGAAATGGTGGGGAAGAAACAGCTTTTGTAAAAGGCAAAATTAGAAAGTAGCGGCGAAATGGGGCGACCAGGGAAGAGAAAGGTAGCAGATAAAGAGACGGCTATAGAGAGAGGGGGCGGACATAGAAGTTTGAATATAAAGATGTTACACACACGATCTTTCTTCAAATATATGTTTTTATGACCCCCGAGCAACGCCGGGTAGCCCCGCTAGTCTCTTATATAAAGGGCAGTTGTCTATATGTATGTATGTATGTATGTATGTATGTATGTCTGTATGTGAAGCTTCTCCTCAAAAACTACCCGACAACATGTCAAAAAGTTTATATCTTCAGCACCGTACATATCCTGGGATCATAATATCTCAAAATCGCAAATAACGATTCACTCGCTGACAGTCAACCGGACCACTTTCCGACAAAAGGTAGCAGTTTTTTCGTATTTTCCACGACTTTTTACACGTTAATATGTACTAAATTCGAAATAATCTAATGTATTTATGTACTAATCCGATACAAATGCAGAGTCATTGTAAACATCCCATAATCCCTTGCCGGATGTACCCGGTCTTGCCCTAAATTGTGTCCGGTTGTATCAGATCATCCAATAACTTCTGTCCGGTTGCATCAATAACAACATAGGAATCCTACGTTAAGAGTGTGTAGTGAAACAAGGGTTGCTCAATCACATCCGCACCTGTCCCATAATCCCTTGCCGGATGTACCCGGTCTTGCGCTAAATTGTGTCCGGTTATATCAGGTCATCATGACGTCAGAGAGTGGCAGTTTTCCTTTCTGTCATTTTTCCTTCTCACACTTTCTTTCTTAATTATTAATAGACGCTAATATTACTCCCCCCCTCCCTCCCTGTGGCCGTTCTGTTATCATGATAGGAATTACCTCCTCCTTTCAGGCCAAATTGGGGGGGGGGGTTACGGTATTCGCCGGTGTGAGCATTACCTCCTCCTTTTTTGAGAAGTGTTGAGGTAGGGTAGTATCGGTTCCGTTGTCATGATGCACTGATCCCATGCATTACCTCCTCCTTTTTTGAGAAATGTTGAGGTAGGGTCGTATCGATTCCGTTGTCATGATGCCCTCATCCCATGCACCATCTCTTCCTTTTTTGAGAAATGTTGAGGTAGGGTCGTATCGGTTCCGTTGTCATGATGCCCTCATCCCATGCATTATCTCCTCCTTTTTTTAGAAGTGTTGAGGTAGGGTCGTATCGGTTCCGTTGTCATGATTCACTATTCCCATGCATTATCTCCTCCTTTTTTGAGAAGTGTTGAGGTAGGGTCGTATCGGGTCCGTTGTCATGATGCACTATTCCCATGCATTATCTCCTCCTTTTTTGAGAAGTGTTGAGGTAGGGTCGTATCGGTTCCGTTGTCATGATGCACTCATCCCATGCATTATCTCCTCCTTTTTTGAGAAGTGTTGAGGTAGGGTCGTATCGGTTCCGTTGTCATGATGCACTCATCCCATGCATTATCTCCTCCTTTTTTGAGAAGTGTTGAGGTAGGGTTGTATCGGTTCCGTTGTCATGATGCACTATTAGGATACATAAGTGATTTCAGGAGTGCTTTGAACTATTTCGCAGATCAGGAGGAGACAGGATACCTAAGGTATTTCATGTGGGTTCATGAAGCCTCCTCGATTTTCTAAGTACTCGGCGTTGTCCGGGAGAAAAGTGCTCAATATCCTAGATAGAGCTACTGTAGTGATAGGTTTGGAAAATATTTTAACGCCATCTTCGTTCCCCTTTGGACTATTTCGCAGATCAGAAAGAGAGAGGATACCTCAGTGATTTCAGTAGTCTCCAGGAGGCCTCCTTGATTATCAAAGTACTCGGCGTTGTCCGGGAGAAAAGTGCTCAATGTCCTAGATAGAGCTACTGTAGTGATAGGTTTGGAACATATTTTAACGCCATCTTCGTTCCCCTTTGGACTATTTCGCAGATCAGAAGGAGAGAGGATACCTAAGTAATTTCAATAGTGCTCATGAAGCCTCCTCGATTTTCAAAGTACTCGGCGTTGTCCGGGAGAAAAGTGCTCAATATCCTAGATAGAGCTACTGTAGTGATAGGTTTAGAACATATTTTAACGCCATCTTTGTTCCCCTTTGGACAATTTTGCAGATGAAAAGGAGGGAGGATACCTAACTGATTTCAGTAGTCCCCAGGAGGCCTCTCTGATTTTCAAAGTACTCGGCGTTGTCCGGGAAAAAAGTGCTCAATGTCCTAGATAGAGCTACTGTAGTGATAGGTTTGGATAATATTTTAACAGCATCTACGCTGAAAATGATAGGGTAATCGATAAGAGTTATTTCAGTAGTGCTCAGGAGGCCTCTTTGATTTTGAAATACTCGGAGTTGTCCGGGAGAAAAGTGCTCAATATCCTAGATAGAGCTACTTTAGTGATAGGTTTGGAAAATATTTTAACGCCATCTTCGTTCCCCTTTGGACTATTTCGCAGATCAGAATGGGGAGAGGATACCTAAGTGATTTCAGTAGTCCCCAGGAGGCCTCTCTGATTTTCAAAGTACTCGGCGTTGTCCGGGAGAAAAGTGCTCAATGTCCTAGATAAGGCTACTGTAGTGATAGGTTTTGGAAAATATTTTAACGCCATCTTCGTTCCCCTTTGTACTATTTCGCAGATCAGAAGGAGAGAGGATACCTCAGTGATTTCAGTAGTCTCCAGGAGGCCTCCTTGATTATCAAAGTACTCGGCGTTGTCCGGGAGAAAAGTGCTCAATGTCCTAGATAGAGCTACTGTAGTGATAGGTTTGGAAAATATTTTAACGCCATCTTCGTTCCCCTTTGGACTATTTCGCAGATCAGAAGGAGAGAGGATACCTAAGTAATTTCAAGAGTGCTCATGAAGCCTCCTCGATTTTCAAAGTACTCGGCGTTGTCCGGGAGAAAAGTGCTCAATATCCTAGATAGAGCTACTGTAGTGATAGGTTTAGAACATATTTTAACGCCATCTTTGTTCCCCTTTGGACAATTTTGCAGATGAAAAGGAGGGAGGATACCTAACTGATTTCAGTAGTCCCCAGGAGGCCTCTCTGATTTTCAAAGTACTCGGCGTTGTCCGGGAAAAAAGTGCTCAATGTCCTAGATAGAGCTACTGTAGTGATAGGTTTGGATAATATTTTAACAGCATCTACGCTGAAAATGATAGGGTAATCGATAAGAGTTATTTCAGTAGTGCTCAGGAGGCCTCTTTGATTTTTAAATACTCGGAGTTGTCCGGGAGAAAAGTGCTCAATATCCTAGATAGAGCTACTTTAGTGATAGGTTTGGAAAATATTTTAACGCCATCTTCGTTCCCCTTTGGACTATTTCGCAGATCAGAATGGGGAGAGGATACCTAAGTGATTTCCGTAGTCCCCAGGAGGCCTCTCTGATTTTCAAAGTACTCGGCGTTGTCCGGGAGAAAAGTGCTCAATGTCCTAGATAGAGCTACTGTAGTGATAGGTTTTGGAAAATATTTTAACGCCATCTTCGTTCCCCTTTGGACTATTTCAAAGATCAGAAGGAAAGAGGATACCTCAGTGATTTAAGTAGTCTCCATGAGGCCTACTTGATTATCAAAGTACTCGGCGTTGTCCGGGAGAAAAGTGCTCAATGTCCTAGATAGAGCTACTGTAGTGATAGGTTTGGAAAATATTTTAACGCCATCTTCGTTCCCCTTTGGACTATTTCGCATATCAGAAGGAGAGAGGATACCTAAGTAATTTCAAGAGTGCTCATGAAGCCTCTTTGATTTTCAAAGTACTCGGCGTTGTCCGGGAGAAAAGTGCTCAATATCCTAGATAGAGCTACTGTAGTGATAGGTTTAGAACATATTTTAACGCCATCTTTGTTCCCCTTTGGACAATTTTGCAGATGAAAAGGAGGGAGGATACCTAACTGGTTTCAGTAGTCCCCAGGAGGCCTCTCTGATTTTCAAAGTACTCGGCGTTGTCCGGGAAAAAAGTGCTCAATGTCCTAGATAGAGCTACTGTAGTTATAGGTTTGGAAAATATTTTAACGCCATCTTCGTTCCCCTTTGGATTATTTCGCAGATCAGAAGGAGAAAGGATACCTAAGGGATTTCAGTAGTCCCCAGTAAGCCTCCTTGATTATCAAAGAACTCGGCGTTGTCCGGGAAAAAAGTGCTCAATGTCCTAGATAGAGCTACTGTAGTGATAGGTTTGGATAATATTTTAACAGTATCTACGCTGAAAAGAATGGGGTAATCGATAAGAGTTATTTCAGTTGTGCTCAGGAGGCCTCTTTGATTTTGAAATACTCGGCGTTGTCCGGGAACAAAGTTCTCAATATCCTAGATAGAGCTACTGTAGTGATAGGTTTGGAAAATGTTTTAACGCCATCTTCGTTCCCCTTTGGACTATTTCGCAGATCAGAAGGAGAGAGGATACCTAACTGATTTCAGTAGTCCCCAGGAGGCCTCCTTGATTATTAAAGTACTCGGGGTTGTCCGGGAGAAAAGTGCTCAATGTCCTAGATAGAGCTACTGTAGTGATAGGTTTTGGAAAATATTTTAACGCCATCTTCGTTCACCTTTGGACTATTTCGCAGATCAGAAGGAGAGAGTATACCTAAGGAATTTCAGGAGTGCTCATAAAGCCTCCTCGATTTTCAAAGTAATCGGCGTTGTCCGGGAGAAAAGTGCTCAATATCCTAGATAGAGCTACTGTAGTGATAGGTTTAGAAAATATTTTAACGCCATCTTCGTTCCCCTTTGGACAATTTTGGAGCTGAAAAGTAGGGAGGATACCTAACTGATTTCAGTAGTCCCCAGGAGGCCTCTTTGATTTTCAAAGTACTCGGCGTTGTCCGGGAAAAAAGTGCTCAATGTCCTAGATAGAGCTACTGTAGTGATAGGTTTGGATAATATTTTAACAGTATCTACGCTGAAAAGGATGGGGTAATCGATAAGAGTTATTTCAGTAGTGCTCAGGAGGCCTCCTTGATTTTGAAATACTCGGCGTTGTCCGGGAGAAAAGTGCTCAATATCCTAGATAGAGCTACTATAGTGATAGGTTTGGAAAATATTTTAACGCCATCTTCGTTCCCCTTTGGACTGTTTCGCAGATCAGAAAGAGAGAAGATACCTAAGTGATTTCAGTAGTCCCTAGGAGGCTTCCTTAGTTATCAAAGTACTCAGCGTTGTCCGGGAGAAAAGTGCTCAATGTCCTAGATAGAGCTACTGTAGTGATAGGTTTGGAAAATATTTTAACGCCATCTTCGTTCCCCTTTGGACTATTTCGCAGATCAGAAGGAGTGAGGATACTTAAGTGATTTCAGGAGTGCTCATGAAGCCTCCTCGATTTTCAAAGTACTCGGCGTTGTCCGGGAGAAAAGTGCTCAATGTCCTAGATAGAGCTACTGTAGTGATAGGTTTGGATGATATTTTAACAGCATCTACGCTCAAAATTATGGGGTAATCGATAATTACTCCCCCCCTCCCTCCCTGTGGCCGTTCTGTTATCATGATAGGAATTACCTCCTCCTTTCAGGCCAAATTGGGGGGGGGGTTACGGTATTCGCCGGTGTGAGCATTACCTCCTCCTTTTTTGAGAAGTGTTGAGGTAGGGTAGTATCGGTTCCGTTGTCATGATGCACTGATCCCATGCATTACCTCCTCCTTTTTTGAGAAATGTTGAGGTAGGGTCGTATCGATTCCGTTGTCATGATGCCCTCATCCCATGCATTATCTCTTCCTTTTTTGAGAAATGTTGAGGTAGGGTCGTATCGGTTCCGTTGTCATGATGCCCTCATCCCATGCATTATCTCCTCCTTTTTTTAGAAGTGTTGAGGTAGGGTCGTATCGGTTCCGTTGTCATGATTCACTATTCCCATGCATTATCTCCTCCTTTTTTGAGAAGTGTTGAGGTAGGGTCGTATCGGGTCCGTTGTCATGATGCACTATTCCCATGCATTATCTCCTCCTTTTTTGAGAAGTGTTGAGGTAGGGTCGTATCGGTTCCGTTGTCATGATGCACTCATCCCATGCATTATCTCCTCCTTTTTTGAGAAGTGTTGAGGTAGGGTCGTATCGGTTCCGTTGTCATGATGCACTCATCCCATGCATTATCTCCTCCTTTTTTGAGAAGTGTTGAGGTAGGGTTGTATCGGTTCCGTTGTCATGATGCACTATTAGGATACATAAGTGATTTCAGGAGTGCTTTGAACTATTTCGCAGATCAGGAGGAGACAGGATACCTAAGGTATTTCATGTGGGTTCATGAAGCCTCCTCGATTTTCTAAGTACTCGGCGTTGTCCGGGAGAAAAGTACTCAATATCCTAGATAGAGCTACTGTAGTGATAGGTTTGGAAAATATTTTAACGCCATCTTCGTTCACCTTTGGACTATTTCGCAGATCAGAAGGAGAGAGGATACCTAAGTAATTTCAATAGTGCTCATGAAGCCTCCTCGATTTTCAAAGTACTCGGCGTTGTCCGGGAGAAAAGTGCTCAATATCCTAGATAGAGCTACTGTAGTGATAGGTTTAGAACATATTTTAACGCCATCTTTGTTCCCCTTTGGACAATTTTGCAGATGAAAAGGAGGGAGGATACCTAAGTGATTTCAGTAGTCCCCAGGAGGTCTCTTTGATTTTCAAAGTACTCGGCGTTGTCCGGGAAAAAAGTGCTCAATGTCCTAGATAGAGCTACTGTAGTGATAGGTTTGGATAATATTTTAACAGTATCTACGCTGAAAAGGATGGGGTAATCGATAAGAGTTATTTCAGTAGTGCTCAGGAGGCCTCCTGGATTTTGAAATACTCGGCGTTGTCCGGGAGAAAAGTGCTCAATATCCTAGATAGAGCTACTGTAGTGATAGGTTTGGAAAATATTTTAACGCCATCTTCGTTCCCCTTTGGACTGTTTCGCAGATCAGAAAGAGAGAAGATACCTAAGTGATTTCAGTAGTCCCTAGGAAGCCTCCTTAGTTATCAAAGTACTCAGCGTTGTCCGGGAGAAAAGTGCTCAATGTCCTAGATAGAGCTACTGTAGTGATAGGTTTGGAAAATATTTTAACGCCATCTTCGTTCCCCTTTGGACTATTTCGCAGATCAGAAGGAGAGAGGATACCTAAGGGATTTCAGTAGTGCTCATGAAGCCTCCTCGATTTTCAAAGTACTCGGCGTTGTCCGGGAGAAAAGTGCTCAATGTCCTAGATAGAGCTACTGTAGTGATAGGTTTGGATGATATTTTAACAGCATCTACGCTCAAAATTATGGGGTAATCGATAAGAGTTATTTCAGTAGTGCTCAGGAGGCCTCTTTGATTTTGAAATACTCGGCGTTGTCCGGGAGAAAAGTGCTCAATATCCTAGATAGAGCTACTGTAGTGATAGGTTTGGATAATATTTCAACAGCATCTACGCTGAAAAAGATGGGGGAATGGATAAGAGTTATTTCAGTAGTCCCCATGGGGGCGCTTTGATTTTGAAATACTCGGCGTTGTCCGGGAGACAAGTGCTCTATATCCTAGATAGAGCTACTGTAGTGATAGGTTTGGAAAATATTTTAACGCCATCTTCGTTCCCCTTTGGACAATTTTGCAGATCAAAAGGAAGGAGGATACCTGATTTCAGTAGTCCCCAGGAGGCTTCTTTGATTTTCAAAGTACTCGGCGTTGTCCGGGAAAAAAGTGCTCAATGTCCTAGATAGAGCTACTGTAGTGATAGGTTTGGATAATATTTTAACAGCATCTACGCTGAAAAGGATGGGGGAATGGATAAGAGTTATTTCAGTAGTCCCCAGGAGGCCTCTTTGATTTTGAAATACTCGGCGTTGTCCGGGAGAAAAGTGCTCAATATCCTAGATAGAGCTACTGTAGTGATAGGTTTGGAAAATATTTTAACGCCATCTTCGTTCCCCTTTGGACTATTTCGCAGATCAGAAGGAGAGAGGATACCTAAGTGATTTCAGGAGTGCTCATGAAGCCTCCTCGATTTTCAAAGTACTCGGCGTTGTCCGGGAGAAAAGTGCTCAATGTCCTAGATAGAGCTACTGTAGTGATAGGTTTGGATAATATTTTAACAGCATCTACGCTGAAAAGGATGGGGTAATTGATAAGTGTTATTTCAGTAGTGCTTAGGAGGCCTCTTTGATTTTACAAGTACTCGGCGTTGCCCGGGAGAAAAGTGCTCAATATCCTAGATAGAGCTACTGTAGTGATAGGTTTGGAAAATATTTAAACGCCATCTTCGTTCCCCTTTGGACTATTTCGCAGATCAGAAGGGGAGAGGATACCTAAGTGATTTCAGTAGTCCCCAGGAGGCCTCCTTAATTATCAAAGTACTCGGCGTTGTCCGGGAGAAAAGTGCTCAATGTCCTAGATAGAGCTACTGTAGTGATAGGTTTGGAAAATATTTTAACGCCATCTTCGTTCCCCTTTGGACTATTTCGCAGATCAGAAGGAGAGAGGATACCTAAGGGATTTCAGGAGTGCTCATAAAGCCTCCTAGATTTTCAAAGTACTCGGCGTTGTCCGGGAGAAAAGTGCTCAATGTCCTAGATAGAGCTACTGTAGTGATAGGTTTGGATGATATTTTAACAGCATCTACGCTCAAAATTATGGGGTAATCGATTAGAGTTATTTCAGTAGTGCTCAGGAGGCCTCTTTGATTTTGAAATACTCGGCGTTGTCCGGGAGAAAAGTGCTCAATATCCTAGATAGAGCTACTGTAGTGATAGGTTTGAAAAATATTTTAACGCCATCTTCGTTCCCCTTTGGACTACTTCGCAGATCAGAAGGAGAGAGGATACCTTAGTGATTTCAGTAGTCCCCAGGAGGCCTCTTTGATTTTCAAAGTACTCGGCGTTGTCCGGGAAAAAAGTGCTCAATGTCCTAGATAGAGCTACTGTAGTGATAGGTTTGGATAATATTTCAACAGCATCTACGCTGAAAAGGATGTGGGAATGGATAAGAGTTATTTCAGTAGTCCCCAGGAGGCCTCTTTGATTTTGAAATACTCGGCGTTGTCAGGGAGAAAAGTGCTCAATATCCTAGATAGAGCTACTGTAGTGATAGGTTTGGAAAATATTTTAACGCCATATTCGTTCCCCTTTGGACAATTTTGCAGATGAAAAGGAAGGAGGATACCTGATTTCAGTAGTCCCCAGGAGGCCTCTTTGATTTTCAAAGTACTCGGCGTTGTCCGGGAAAAAAGTGCTCAATGTCCTAGATAGAGCTAATGTAGTGATAGGTTTGGATAATATTTAAACAGCATCTACGCTGAAAAGGATGGGGTAATCGATAAGAGTTATTTCAGTAGTGCTCAGGAGGCCTCTTTTATTTTGAAATACTCGGCGTTGTCCGGGAGAAAAGTGCTCAATATCCTAGATAGAGCTACTGTAGTGATAGGTTTGGATAATATTTTAACGCCATCTTCGTTCCCCTTTGGACTATTTCGCAGATCAGAAGGAGAGAGGATACCTAAGGGATTTCAGGAGTGCTCATGAAGCCTCCTCGATTTTGAAAGTACTCGGCGTTGTCCGGAAGAAAAGTGCTCAATATCCTAGATAGAGCTACTGTAGTGATAGGTTTAGAAAATATTTTAACGCCATCTTCGTTCCCCTTTGGACAATTTTGCAGCTGAAAAGGAGGGAGGATACCTAACTGATTTCAGTAGTCCCCAGGAGGCCTCTTTGATTTTCAAAGTACTCGGCGTTGTCCGGGAAAAAAGTGCTCAATGTCCTAGATAGAGCTACTGTAGTGATAGGTTTGGAAAATATTTTAACAGCATCTACGCTGAAAAGGATGGGGGAATGGATAAGAGTTATTTCAGTAGTCCCCAGGAGGCCTCTTTGATTTTGAAATACTCGGCGTTGTCCGGGAGAAAAGTTCTCAATATCCTAGATAGAGCTACTGTAGTGATAGGTTTGGAAAATATTTTAACGCAATCTTCGTTCCCCTTTGGACTATTTCGAAGATCAGAAGGAGAGAGGATACCTAAGTGATTTCAGTAGTCGCCAGGAGGCCTCCTTGATTATCAAAGTACTGTGCATTGTCCGGGAGAAAAGTGCTCAATGTCCTAGATAGAGCTACTGTAGTGATAAGTTTGGAAAATATTTTAAAGCCATCTTCGTTCCCTCTTTGGACTATTTCGCAGATCAGAAGGAGAGAGGATACCTAAGGGATTTCAGGAGTGCTTATGAAGCCTTCTCGATTTTCAAAGTACTCGGCGTTGTCCGGGAGAAAAGTGCTCAATATCCAAGATAGAGCTACTGTAGTGATAGGTTTAGAACATATTTTAACGCCATTTTCGTTCCCCTTTGGACAATTTTGCAGATGAAAAGGAGGGAGGATACCTAAGTGATTTCAGTAGTCCCCAGGAGGCCTCTTTGATTTTCAAAGTACTCGGCGTTGTCCGGGAGAAAAGTGCTCAATATCCTAGATAGAGCTACTGTAGTGATAGGTTTGGAAAATATTTAAACGCCATCTTCGTTCCTCTTTGGACTATTTCGCAGATCAGAAGGAGAGAGGATACCTAAGTGTTTTCAGTAGTGCTCATGAGGCCTCCTTGATTTTCAAAGTACTTGGCGTTGTCCGGGAGAAAAGTGCTCAATATCCTAGATAGAGCTATGATAAAGACTATCATGAGAGGATTGAAAATGATGAAGGCTATCATGAGGGGATTGAAAATGATGAAGACTATAATGAGGGGATTGAAAATGATTTACACTATCATGAAGGGATTTAAAATGATGAAGACTATCATGAGGGGATTGAAAATGATGAAGACTATCATAAGGGGATTGAAAATGATGAAGAATGTCATGAGAGGATTGAAAATGATGAAGAATGTCATGAGAGGATTAAAAATGATGAAGAATAGACTGACAGGATTGGAAATGATGAAGACTATCATGAGGGGATCGAAAATGATGAAATATACCATGAGAGGATTGAAAATGATGAAGAATATCATGAGGGGATTGAAAATGATGAAGAATATCATGAGGGGATTGAAAATAATGAAGAATATCATGAGAGGATTGAAAAAATGAAGAATATCATGAGAGGATTGAAAATTATTAAGAATATCATGAGCGGATTGAAAATGATGAGGAATATTACGAGAGGATTGAAAATGATGAAGAATATTATGAGGGGATTGAAAATGATTAATAGTATGAGGAGATCGAAAATGATGAATACAACGAGGGGAGTTAAAATGATGAAGGATATCATGAGGGGATTCAAAATATATAGTATGAACACCGGGGCGGTTATAAGTACCTATATAGAAGGCGCAGACAGTGGTGGTACTTTTTATAGAAATAAGTCATACTATTGCCCTGTGAAACGTAGGATGAAATGGTGGGGAAGAAACAGCTTTCGCAAAAGGCAAAATTTAAAAGTAGCGACCAGGGTAGAGAAAAGTAGAAAGATAAAGAGACAGCTATAGAGAGAGAAGGAGAGAAATAGAAGTTTTAATATAAAGATGTTACACACGCAATTTTTCTTCAATTATGTTTTTATGACCCCGAGCAACGCCGGGTAGCCCCGCTAGTCTCTTATATAAAGGGCAGTTGTCTATATGTATGTACGTATGTATGTATGTATGTATGTATGTATGTATGTCTGTATGTGAAGCTTCTCCTCAAAAACTACCCGACGACATGTCAAAAAGTTTATATCTTCAGCACCGTACATATCCTGGGATCATAATATCTCAAAATCGCAAATAACGATTCACTCGCTGACAGTCAACCGGACCACTTTCCGACAAAAGGTAGCAGTTTTTTTCGTATTTTACACGAAATTGCAACGTTAATATGTACTAAATTCGAAATAATCTAATGTATTTATGTACTAATCCGATAAAAATGCAGAGTCATTGTAAACATCCCATAATCCCTTGCCGGATGTACCCGGTCTTGCCCTAAATTGTGTCCGGTTCTATCAGATCATCCAATAACTTCTGTCCGGATGCATCAATAACAACATAGGAATCCTACGTTAAGAGTGTGTAGTGAAACAAGGGTTGCTCAATCACATCCGCACCTGTCCCATAATCCCTTGCCGGATGTACCCGGTCTTGACCTAAATTGTGTCCGGTTATATCAGGTCATCATGACGTCAGAGAGTGGCAGTTTTTTTCCCCTCTCACACTTTCTTTCATAATTATTAATAGACGCTAATATTTTCCTCCCCCCTCCCTCCCTGTGGCCGTTCTGTTATCATGATAGGAATTACCTCCTCCTTTCAGGCCAAATTGGGGGGGGGGGGGGGTTACGGTATTCGCTGGTGTGAGCATTACCTCCTCCTTTCTTGAGAAGTGTTGAGGTAGGATAGTATCGGTTCCGTTGTCATGATGCTCTAATCCCATGCATTATCTCCTCCTTTGTTTAGAAGTGTTGAGGTAGGGTCGTATCGGTTCCGTTGTCATGATTCACTATTCCCATGCATTATCTCCTCCTTTTTTGAGAAGTGTTGAGGTAGGGTCGTATCGGGTCCGTTGTCATGATGCACTATTCCCATGCATTATCTCCTCCTTTTTTGAGAAGTGTTGAGGTAGGGTCGTATCGGTTCCGTTGTCATGATGCACTCATCCCATGCATTATCTCCTCCTTTTTTGAGAAGTGTTCAGGAAGGGTCGTATCGGTTCCGTTGTCATGATGCACTCATCCCATGCATTATCTCCTCCTTTTTTGAGAAGTGTTGAGGTAGGGTCGTATCGGTTCCGTTGTCATGATGCACTATTAGGATACCTAAGTGATTTCAGGAGTGCTTTGGACTATTTCGCAGATCAGAAGGAGAGAGGATACCTAAGGTATTTCATGTGGGTTCATGAAGCCTCCTTGATTCCCTAAGTACTCGGCGTTGTCCGGGAGAAAAGTGCTCAATATCATAAATAGAGCTACTGTAGTGATAGGTTTGGAAAATATTTTAACGCCATCTTCGTTCCCCTTTGGACTATTTCGCAGATCAGAAGGAGAGAGGATACCTCAGTGATTTCAGTAGTCTCCAGGAGGCCTCCTTGATTATCAAAGTACTCGGCGTTGTCCGGGAGAAAAGTGCTCAATGTCCTAGATAGAGCTACTGTAGTGATAGGTTTGGAAAATATTTTAACGCCATCTTCGTTCCCCTTTGGACTATTTCGCAGATCAGAAGGAGAGAGGATACCTAAGTAATTTCAAGAGTGCTCATGAAGCCTCCTCGATTTTCAAAGTACTCGGCGTTGTCCGGGAGAAAAGTGCTCAATATCCTAGATAGAGCTACTGTAGTGATAGGTTTAGAACATATTTTAACGCCATCTTTGTACCCCTTTGGACAATTTTGCAGATGAAAAGGAGGGAGGATACCTAACTGATTTAAGTAGTCCCCAGGAGGCCTCTCTGATTTTCAAAGTACTCGGCGTTGTCCGAGAGAAAAGTGCTCAATGTCCTAGATAGAGCTACTGTAGTGATAGGTTTGGATAATATTTTAACAGCATCTACGCTGAAAAGGATGGGGTAATCGAGTAGAGTTATTTCAGTAGTGCTCAGGAGGCCTCTTTGATTTTGAAATACTCGGCGTTGTCCGGGAGAAAAGTGCTCAATATCCTAGATAGAGCTACTGTAGTGATAGGTTTAGAAAATATTTAAACGCCATCTTCGTTTCCCTTTGGACAATTTTGCAGATGAAAAGGTAGGAGGATACCTGATTTCAGTAGTCCCCAGGAAGCCTCTTTGATTTTCAAAGTACTCGGCGTTGTCCGGGAAAAAGTGCTCAATGTCCTAGATAGAGCTACTGTAGTGATAGGTTTGGATAATATTTTAACAGCATCTACGCTGAAAAGGATGGGGGAATGGATAAGAGTTATTTCAGTAGTCCCCAGGATGCCTCTTTGATTTTGAAATACTCGGCGTTGTCCGGGAGAAAAGTGCTCAATATCCTAGATAGAGCTACTGTAGTGATAGGTTTGGAAAATATTTTAACGCCATCTTCGTTCCCCTTTGGACTATTTCGCAGATAAGAAGGAGAGAGGATACCTCAGTGATTTCAGTAGTCCCCAGGAGGCCTCCTTGATAATCTAAGTACTCGGCGTTGTCCGGGAGAAAAGTGCTCAATGTCCTAGATAGAGCTACTGTAGTGATAGGTTTGGAAAATATTTTAACGCCATCTTCGTTCCCCTTCGGACTATTTCACAGATCAGAAGGAGAGAGGATACCTAAGTGATTTCAGGAGTGCTCATGAAGCCTCCTCGATTTTCAAAGTACTCGGCGTTGTCTGGGAGAAAAGTGCTCAATGTCCTAGATAGAGCTACTGTAGTGATAGGTTTGGATAATATTTTAACAGCATCTACGCTGAAAATGATGGGGTAATCGATAAGTGTTATTTTAGTAGTGCTCAGGAGGCCTCTTTGATTTTGAAATACTCGGCGTTGTCCGGGAGAAAAGTGCTCAATATCCTAGATAGAGCTACTGTAGTGATAGGTTTGGAAAATATTTTTACGCCATCTTTGTTCCCCTTTGGACTATTTCGCAGATCAGAAGGAGAGAGGATACCTAAGGAATTTCATGTGGGTTCATGAAGCCTCCTCGATTTTCAAAGTACTCGGCGTTGTCCGGGAGAAAAGTGCCAAATGTCCTAGTTAGAGCTACTGTAGTGATAGGTTTGGATAATATTTTAACGCCATCTTCGTTCCCCTTTGGACTATTTCGCAGATCAGAAGGAGAGAGGATACCTAAGGGATTTCAGGAGTGCTCATGAAGCCTCCTCGATTTTCAAAGTACTCGGCGTTGTCCGGGAGAAAAGTGCTCAATATCCTTGATAGAGCTACTGTAGTGATAGGTTTAGAACATATTTTAACGCCATCTTCGTTCCCCTTTGGACAATTTTGCAGATGAAAAGGAAGGAGGATACCTGATTTCAGTAGTTCCCAGGAAGCCTCTTTGATTTTCAAAGTACTCGGCGTTGTCCGGGAAAAAAGTGCTCAATGTCCTAGATAGAGCTACTGTAGTGATAGGTTTGGATAATATTTTAACAGCATCTACGCTGAAAAGGATGGGGGAATGGTTAAGAGTTATTTCAGTAGTCCCCAGGAGGCCTCTTTGATTTTGAAATACTCGGCGTTGTCCGGGAGAAAAGTGCTCAATATCCTAGATAGAGCTACTGTAGTGATAGGTTTGGAAAATATTTTAACGCCATCTTCGTTCCCCTTTGGACTATTTCGCAGATCAGAAGGAGAGAGGATACCTAGTGATTTCAGTAGTCCCCAGGAGGCCTCCTTGATTATCAAAGTACTCGGCGTTGTCCGGGAGAAAAGTGCTCAATGTCCTAGATAGAGCTACTGTAGTGATAGGTTTGGAAAATATTTTAACGCCATCTTCGTTCCCCTTTGGATTATTTCGCAGATCAGAAGGAGAGAGGATACCTAAGTGATTTTAGAAGTCCCCAGGAGGCCTCCTTGATTATCAAAGTACTCGGCGTTGTCCGGGAGAAAAGTGCTCAATGTCCTAGATAGAACTACTGTAGTGATAAGTTTGCAAAATATTTTAACGCCATCTTCGTTCCCCTTTAGACTATTTCGCAGATCAGAAGGAGAGAGGATACCTAAGGGATTTCAGGAGTGCTCATAAAGCCTCCTCGATTTTCAAAGTACTCGGCGTTGTCCGGGAGAAAAGTGCTCAATGTCCTAGATAGAGCTACTGTAGTGATAGGTTTGGATAATATTTTAACAGCATCTACACTGAAAATTATGGGGTAATCGATAAGAGTTATTTCAGTAGTGCTCAGGAGGCCTCTTTGAGTTTGAAATACTCGGCGTTGTCTGGGAGAAAAGTGCTCAATATCCTAGATAGAGATACTGTAGTGATAGGTTTGAAAAATATTTTAACGCCATCTTCGTTCCCCTTTGGACTATTTCGCAGATCAGAAGGAGAGAGGATACCTAAGTGATTTCAGTAGTCCCTAGGAGGCCTCCTTGATTATACAAGTACTCAGCGTTGTCCGGGAGAAAAGTGCTCAATGTCCTAGATAGAGCTACTGTAGTGATGGGTTTGGAAAATATTTTAACGCCATCTTCGTTCCCCTTTGGACTATTTCGCAGATCAGAAGGAGAGAGGATACCTAAGTGATTTCAGGAGTGCTCATGAAGCCTCCTTTGATTTTTAAAGTACTCGGCGTTGTCCGGGAGAAAAGTGCTCAATATCCTAGATAGAGCTACTGTAGTGATAAGTTTAGAAAATATTTAAACGCCATCTTCGTTCCCCTTTGGACAATTTTGCAAATGAAAAGGAAGGAGGATACCTGATTTCAGTAGTCCCCAGGAGGCCTCTTTGATTTTCAAAGTACTCGGCGTTGTCCGGGAAAAAGGTGCTCAATGTCCTAGATAGAGCTACTGTAATGATAGGTTTGGATAATATTTTAACAGCATCTACGCTGAAAAGGATGGGGGAATGGATAAGAGTTATTTCAGTAGTCCCCAGGAGGCCTCTTTGATTTTGAAATACTCGGCGTTGTCCGGGAGACAAGTGCTCAATATCCTAGATAGAGCTACTGTAGTGATAGGTTTGGAAAATATTTTAACGCCATCTTCGTTCCCCTTTGGACTATTTCGCAGATCAGAAGGAGAGAGGATACCTCAGTTATTTCAGTAGTCCCCAGGACGCCTCCTTGATTATCAAAGAACTCGGCGTTGTCCGGGAGAAAAGTGCTCAATGTCCTAGATAGAGCTACTGTAGTGATAGGTTTGGAAAATATTTTAACGCCATCTTCGTTCCCCTTTGGACTATTTCGCAGATCAGAAGGAGAGAGGATACCTAAGTGATTTCAGGAGTGCTCATGAAGCCTCCTCGATGTTCAAAGTACTCGGCGTTGTCCGGGAGAAAAGTGCTCAATATCCTAGATAGAGCTACTGTAGTGATAGGTTTAGAAAATATTTAAACGCCATCTTCGTTTCCCTTTGGACAATTTTGCAGATGAAAAGGTAGGAGGATACCTGATTTCAGTAGTCCCCAGGAAGCCTCTTTGATTTTCAAAGTACTCGGCGTTGTCCGGGAAAAAGTGCTCAATGTCCTAGATAGAGCTACTGTAGTGATAGGTTTGGATAATATTTTAACAGCATCTACGCTGAAAAGGATGGGGGAATGGATAAGAGTTATTTCAGTAGTCCCCAGGATGCCTCTTTGATTTTGAAATACTCGGCGTTGTCCGGGAGAAAAGTGCTCAATATCCTAGATAGAGCTACTGTAGTGATAGGTTTGGAAAATATTTTAACGCCATCTTCGTTCCTCTTTGGACTATTTCGCAGATAAGAAGGAGAGAGGATACCTCAGTGATTTCAGTAGTCCCCAGGAGGCCTCCTTGATTATCAAAGTACTCGGCGTTGTCCGGGAGAAAAGTGCTCAATGTCCTAGATAGAGCTACTGTAGTGATAGGTTTGGAAAATATTTTAACGCCATCTTCGTTCCCCTTTGGACTATTTCGCAGATCAGAAGGAGAGAGGATACCTAAGTGATTTCAGGAGTGCTCATGAAGCCTCCTCGATTTTCAAATACTCGGCGTTGTCCGGGAGAAAAGTGCTCAATGTCCTAGATAGAGCTACTGTAGTGATAGGTTTGGATAATATTTTAACAGCATCTACGCTGAAAAGGATGGGGTAATCGATAAGTGTTATTTTAGTAGTGCTCAGGAGGCCTCTTTGATTTTGAAATACTCGGCGTTGTCCGGGAGAAAAGTGCTCAATATCCTAGATAGAGCTACTGTAGTGATAGGTTTGGAAAATATTTTAACGCCATCTTTGTTCCCCTTTGGACTATTTCGCAGATCAGAAGGAGAGAGGATACCTAAGGAATTTCATGTGGGTTCATGAAGCCTCCTCGATTTTCAAAGTACTCGGCGTTGTCCGGGAGAAAAGTGCCAAATGTCCTAGATAGAGCTACTGTAGTGATAGGTTTGGATAATATTTTAACGCCACCTTCGTTCCCATTTGGACTATTTCGCAGATCAGAAGGAGAGAGGATACCTAAGGGATTTCAGGAGTGCTCATGAAGCCTCCTCGATTTTCAAAGTACTCGGCGTTGTCCGGGAGAAAAGTGCTCAATATCCTTGATAGAGCTACTGTAGTGATAGGTTTAGAAAATATTTTAACGCCATCTTCGTTCCCCTTTGGACAATTTTGCAGATGAAAAGGAAGGAGGATACCTGATTTCAGTAGTCCCCAGGAAGCCTCTTTGATTTTCTAAGTACTCGGCGTTGTCCGGGAAAAAAGTGCTCAATGTCCTAGATAGAGCTACTGTAGTGATAGGTTTGGATAATATTTTAACAGCATCTACGGTGAAAAGGATGGGGTAATCGATAAGTGTTATTTTAGTAGTGCTCAGGAGGCCTCTTTGATTTTGAAATACTCGGCGTTGTCTGGGAGAAAAGTACTCAATATCCTAGATAGAGCTACTGTAGTGATAGGTTTGGAAAATATTTTAACGCCATCTTCGTTCCCCTTTGGACTATTTCGCAGATCAGAAGGAGAGAGGATACCTAAGGGATTTCAGGAGTGCTCATAAAGTCTCTTCGATTTTCAAAGTACTCGGCGTTGTCCGGGAGAAAAGTGCTCAATATCCTAGATAGAGCTACTGTAGTGATAGGTTTAGAAAATATTTTAATGCCATCTTCGTTCCCCTTTGGACAATTTTGCAGCTGAAAAGTAGGGAGGATACCTAACGGATTTCAGTAGTCCCCAGGAGGCCTCTTTGATTTTCAAAGTACCTGGCGTTGTCCGGGAAAAAAGTGCTCAATGTCCTTGATAGAGCTACTGTAGTGATAGGTTTGGAAAATATTTTAACAGCATCTACGCTGAAAAGGATGCAGGAATGGATAAGAGTTATTTCAGTAGTCCCCAGGAGGCCTCTTTGATTTTGAAATACTCGGCGTTGTCCGGGAGAAAAGTTCTCAATATCCTAGATAGAGCTACTGTAGTGATAGGTTTGGAAAATATTTTAACGCAATCTTCGTTCCCCTTTGGACTATTTCGCAGATCAGAAGAAGAGAGGATACCTAAGTGATTTCAGTAGTCCCCAGGAGGCCTCCTTGATTATCAAAGTACTGTGCATTGTCCGGGAGAAAAGTGCTCAATGTCCTAGATAGAGCTACTGTAGTGATAAGTTTGGAAAATATTTTAACGCCATCTTCGTTCCCTCTTTGGACTATTTCGCAGATCAGAAGGAGAGAGGATACCTAAGGGATTTCAGGAGTGCTCATGAAGCCTCCTCGATTTTCAAAGTTCTCGGCGTTATTCGGGAGCAAAGTGCTCAATATCCAAGATAGAGCTACTGTAGTGATAGGTTTAGAACATATTTTAACGCCATTTTCGTTCCCCTTTGGACAATTTTGCAGATGAAAAGGAGGGAGGATACCTAAGTGATTTCAGTAGTCCCCAGGAGGCCTCTTTGATTTTCAAAGTACTCGGCGTTGTCCGGGAAAAAAGTGCTCAATGTCCTAGATAGAGCTACTGTAGTGATAGGTTTGGATAATATTTTAACAGCATCTACGCTGAAAAGGATTGGGAATCGATAAGAGTTATTTCAGTAGTGCTCAGGAGGCCTCCTTTATTATTAAAGTACTCAGCGTTGTCCGGGAGAAAAGTGCTCAATGTCCTTGATAGAGCTACTGTAGTGATAGGTTTGGAAAATATTTTAACGCCATCTTTGTTCCTCTTTGGACTATTTCGCAGATCAGAAGGAGAGAGGATACCTAAGTGTTTTCAGTAGTGCTCATGAGGCCTCCTTGATTTTCAAAGTACTTGGCGTTGTCCGGGAGAAAAGTGCTCAATATCATAGATAGAGCTATGATAAAGACTATCATGAGAGGATTGAAAATGATGAAGACTATCAAGAGAGGATTGAAAATGATGAAGGCTATCATGAGGGGATTGAAAATGATGAAGACTATAATGAGGGGATTGAAAATGATGTACACTATCATGAGGGGATTGAAAATGATGAAGACTATCATGAGGGGATTGAAAATGATGAAGACTATCATAAGGGGATTGAAAATGATGAAGAATGTCATGAGAGGATTGAAAATGATGAAGAATGTCATGAGAGGATTTAAAATGATGAAGAATAGACTGACATGATTGGAAATAATGAAGAATACCATGAGGGGATTTAAAATGATGAATAATATCATGAGGGGATTGAAAATGATGAAGAATATCATGAGAGGATTGAAAATGATGAAGACTATCATGAGAGGTTTGAAAATGATGAAGACTATCATGAGAGGATTAAAAATGATGAAGACTCTCATGAGAGGATTAAAAATGATGAAGACTATCATGAGGGGATCGAAAATGATGAAATATACCATGAGAGGATTGAAAATAATGAAGAATATCATGAGGGGATTGAAAATGATGAAGAATATCATGAGGGGATTGAAAATAATGAAGAATATCATGAGAGGATTGAAAAAATGAAGAATATCATGAGAGGATTGAAAATTATTAAGAATATCATGAGCGGATTGAAAATGATGAGGAATATTACGAGAGGATTGAAAATGATGAAGAATATTATGAGGGGATTGAAAATGATTAATAGTATGAGGAGATTGAAAATGATGAAGAATATTATGAGGGGATTGAAAATGATTAATAGTATGAGGAGATCGAAAATGATGAATACAACGAGGGGAGTTAAAATGATGAAGGATATCATGAGGGGATTCAAAATATATAGTATGAACACCGGGGCGGTTATAAGTACCTATATAGAAGGCGCAGACAGTGGTGGTACTTTTTATAGAAATAAGTCATACTATTGCCCTGTGAAACGTAGGATGAAATGGTGGGGAAGAAACAGCTTTCGCAAAAGGCAAAATTTAAAAGTAGCGACCAGGGTAGAGAAAAGTAGAAAGATAAAGAGACAGCTATAGAGAGAGAAGGAGAGAAATAGAAGTTTTAATATAAAGATGTTACACACGCAATTTTTCTTCAATTATGTTTTTATGACCCCGAGCAACGCCGGGTAGCCCCGCTAGTCTCTTATATAAAGGGCACTTGTCTGTCTGTATGTATGTATGTATGTATGTCTGTATGTGAAGCTTCTCTACAAAAACTACGCAACGACATGTCAAAAAGTTTATATCTTCAGCACCGTACATATCCTGGGATCATAATATCTAAAAATCACGACAAACGATTCACTCGCTGACAGTCAACCGGACCACTTTCCGACAAAAGGTAGCAGTTTTTTCGACTTTTTCAACGTTAATATGTAGTAAATTCGAAATAATCTAATGTATTTATGTACTAATCCGATAAAAATACAGAGTCACTGTAAACATCCCATTATCCCTTGCCGGATGTACCCGGTCTTGCCCTAAATTGTGTCCGGTTCTATCAGATCATCCAATAACTTCTGTCCGGTTGCATCAATAACAACATAGGAATCCTACGTTAAGAGTGTGTAGTGAAACAAGGGTTGCTCAATCACATCCGCACCTGTCCCATAATCCCTTGCCGGATGTACCCGGTCTTGACCTAAATTGTGTCCGGTTATATCAGGTCATCATGACGTCAGAGAGTGGCAGTTTTTTTTCCCTCTCACACTTTCTTTCATAATTATTAATAGACGCTAATATTCCCCCCCCCTCCCTCCCTCCCTGTGGCCGTTCTGTTATCATGATAGGAATTACCTCCTCCTTTCAGGCCAAATTGGGGGGGGGGGTACGGTATTCGCTGGTGTGAGCATTACCTCCTCCTTTCTTGAGAAGTGTTGAGGTAGGGTAGTATCGGTTCCGTTGTCATGATGCACTGATCCCATGCATTACCTCCTCCTTTTTTGAGAAATGTTGATGTAGGGTCGTATCGGTTCCGTTGTCATGATGCCCTCATCCCATGCATTATCTCTTCCTTTTTTGAGAAATGTTGAGGTAGGGTCGTATCGGTTCCGTTGTCATGATGCTCTCATCCCATGCATTATCTCCTCCTTTTTTTAGAAGTGTTGAGGTAGGGTCGTATCGGTTCCGTTGTCATGATGCACTATTCCCATGCATTATCTCCTCCTTTTTTGAGAAGTGTTGAGGTAGGGTCGTATCGGTTCCGTTGTCATGATGCACTCATCCCATGCATTATCTCCTCCTTTTTTGAGAAGTGTTGAGGTAGGGTCGTATCGGTTCCGTTGTCATGATGCACTATTAGGATACCTAAGTGATTTCAGGAGTGCTTTGGACTATTTCGCAGATCAGAAGGAGAGAGGATACCTAAGGTATTTCATGTGGGTTCATGAAGCCTCCTCGATTTTCAAAGTACTCGGCGTTGTCCGGGAGAAAAGTGCTCAATGTCCTAGATAGAGCTACTGTAGTGATAGGTTTGGAAAATATTTTAACAGCATCTACGCTGAAAAAGAATAGGGTAATCGAGAAGAGTTATTTCAGTAGTGCTCAGGAGGCCTCTTTGATTTTGAAATACTCGGCGTTGTCACGGAGAAAAGTGCTCAATATCCTAGATAGAGCTACTGTAGGTATATGTTTGGAAAATATTGTAACGCCATCTTCGTTCCCCTTTGGACTATTTCGCAGATAAGAAGGAGAGAGGATACCTAAGTGATTTCAGTAGTCCCTAGGAGGCCTCCTTGATTATCAAAGTACTCGGCGTTGTCCGGGAGAAAAGTGCTCAATATCCTAGATAGAGCTACTGTAGTGATAGGTTTGGAAAATATTTTAACGCCATCTACGTTCCCCTTTGGACTATTTCGCAGATCAGAAGGAGAGAGGATACCTCAGTGATTTCAGTAGTCTCCCGGAGGCCTCCTTGATTATCAAAGTACTCGGCGTTGTCCGGGAGAAAAGTGCTCAATGTCCTAGATAGAGCTACTCTAGTGATAGGTTTGGAAAATATTTTAACGCCATCTTCGTTCCCCTTTGGACTATTTCGCAGATCAGAAGGAGAGAGGATACCTAAGTAATTTCAAGAGTGCTCATGAAGCCTCCTCGATTTTCAAAGTACTCGGCGTTGTCCGGGAGAAAAGTGCTCAATATCCTAGATAGAGCTACTGTAGTGATAGGTTTAGAACATATTTTAACGCCATCTTTGTTCCCCTTTGGACAATTTTGCAGATGAAAAGGAGGGAGAATACCTAACTGATTTCAGTAGTCCCCAGGAGCCCTCTCTGATTTTCAAAGTACTCGGCGTTGTCCGGGAAAAAAGTGCTCAATGTCCTAGATAGAGCTAATGTAGTGATAGGTTTGGAAAATATTTTAACGCCATCTTCGTTCCCCTTTGGATTATTTCGCAGATCAGAAGGAGAAAGGATACCTAAGGTATTTCAGTAGTCCCCAGGAGGCCTCCTTGATTATCAAAGTACTCGGCGTTGTCCGGGAGAAAAGTGCTCAATGTCCTAGATAGTGCTACTGTAGTGATAGGTTTGGAAAATATTTTAACGCCATCTTCGTTCGCCTTTGGACTATTTCGCAGATCAGAAGGAGAGAGGATATTTAAAAGATTTCAGGAGTGCTCATAAAGCCTCCTCGATTTTCAAAGTACTCGGCGTTGTCCGGGAGAAAAGTGCTCAATGTCCTAGATAGAGCTACTGTAGTGATAGGTTTGGATAATATTTTAACAGCATCTACGCTGAAAAGGATAGGGTAATCGAGAAGAGTTATTTCAGTAGTGCTCAGGAGGCCTCTTTGATTTTGAAATACTCGGCGTTGTCCGGGAGAAAAGTGCTCAATATCCTAGATAGAGCTACTGTAGGTATATGTTTGGAAAATATTGTAACGCCATCTTCGTTCCCCTTTAGACTATTTCGCAGATCAGAAGGAGAGAGGATACCTAAGTGATTTCAGTAGTCCCTAGGAGGCCTCCTTGATTATCAAAGTACTCGGCGTTGTCCGGGAGAAAAGTGCTCAATATCCTAGATAGAGCTACTGTAGTGATAGGTTTGGAAAATATTTTAACGCCATCTTCGTTCCCCTTTGGACTATTTCGCAGATCAGAAGGAGTGAGGATACTTAAGTGATTTCAGGAGTGCTCATGAAGCCTCCTCGATTTTCAAAGCACTCGGCGTTGTCCGGGAGAAAAGTGCTCAATATCCTAGATAGATCTACTGTAGTGATAGGTTTAGAAAATATTTTAACGCCATCTTCGTTCCCCTTTGGACAATTTTGCAGATGAAAAGGAAGGAGGATACCTAACTGATTTCAGTAGTCCCCAGGAGGCCTCTCTGATTTTCAAAGTACTCGGCGTTGTCTGGGAAAAAAGTGCTCAATGTCCTAGATAGAGCTACTGTAGTGATAGGTTTGGATAATATTTTAACAGCATCTACGCTGAAAAGGATGCAGGAATGGATAAGAGTTATTTCAGTAGTCCCCAGGAGGCCTCTTTGATTTTGAAATACTCGGCGTTGTCCGGGAGAAAAGTGCTCAATATCCTAGATAGAGCTACTGTAGTGATAGGTTTGGAAAATATTTTAATGCCATCTTCGTTCCCCTTTGGACTATTTCGCAGATAAGAAGGAGAGAGGATACCTAAGTGATTTCAGTAGTCCCTAGGAGGCCTCCTTGATTATCAAAGTACTCGGCGTTGTCCGGGAGAAAAGTGCTCAATATCCTAGATAGAGCTACTGTAGTGATAGGTTTGGAAAATATTTTAACGCCATCTACGTTCCCCTTTGGACTATTTCGCAGATCAGAAGGAGAGAGGATACCTCAGTGATTTCAGTAGTCTCCAGGAGGCCTCCTTGATTATCAAAGTACTCGGCGTTGTCCGGGAGAAAAGTGCTCAATGTCCTAGATAGAGCTACTGTAGTGATAGGTTTGGAAAATATTTTAACGCCATCTTCGTTCCCCTTTGGACTATTTCGCAGATCAGAAGGAGAGAGGACACCTAAGTAATTTCAAGAGTGCTCATGAAGCCTCCTCGATTTTCAAAGTACTCGGCGTTGTCCGGGAGAAAAGTGCTCAATATCCTAGATAGAGCTACTGTAGTGATAGGTTTAGAACATATTTTAACGCCATCTTTGTTCCCCTTTGGACAATTTTGCAGATGAAAAGGAGGGAGAATACCTAACTGATTTCAGTAGTCCCCAGGAGGCCTCTCTGATTTTCAAAGTACTCGGCGTTGTCCGGGAAAAAAGTGCTCAATGTCCTAGATAGAGCTACTGTAGTGATAGGTTTGGATAATATTTTAACAGCATCTACGCTGAAAAGGATGCAGGAATGGATAAGAGTTATTTCAGTAGTCCCCAGGAGGCCTCTTTGATTTTGAAATACTCGGCGTTGTCCGGGAGAAAAGTGCTCAATATCCTAGATAGAGCTACTGTAGTGATAGGTTTGGAAAATATTTTAACGCCATCTTCGTTCCCCTTTGGACTATTTCGCAGATCAGAAGGAGTCAGGATACCTAAGTGATTACAGTAGTTTCCAGGAGGCCTCCTTGATTATCAAAGTACTTGGCGTTGTCCGGGAGAAAAGTGCTCAATGTCCTAGATAGAGCTACTGTAGTGATAGGTTTGGAAAATATTTTAACGCCATCTTCGTTCCCCTTTGGACTATTTCGCAGATCAGAAGAAGAGAGGATACCTAAGGGATTTCAGTAGTGCTCATGAAGCCTCCTTGATTTTCAAAGAACTGGGCGTTGTCCGGGAAAAAAGTGCTCAATGTCCTAGATAGAGCTACTGTAGTGATAGGTTTGGATAATATTTTAACAGTATCTACGCTGAAAAGGATGGGGTAATCGATAAGAGTTATTTCAGTTGTGCTCAGGAGGCCTCTTTGATTTTGAAATACTCGGCGTTGTCCGGGAGAAAAGTGCCCAATATCCTAGATAGAGCTACTGTAGTGATAGGTTTGGAAAATATTTAAACGCCATCTTCGTTCCCCTTTGGAGTATTTCGCAGATCAGAAAGAAGAGAGGATACCTAAGTGATTTCAGTAGTGCCCAGGAGGCCCTCTTGATTATCAAAGTACTCGGCGTTGTCCGGGAGAAAAGTGCTCAATGTCCTAGATAGAGCTACTGTAGTGATAGGTTTGGAAAATATTTTAACGCCATCTTCGTTCCCCTTTGGACTATTTCGCAGATCAGAAGGAGAGAGGATACCTAAGGGATTTCAGGAGTGCTCATGAAGCCTCCTCGATTTTCAAAGTACTTTGCGTTGTCCGGGAGAAAAGTGCTCAATATCCTTGATAGAGCTACTGTAGTGATAGGTTTGGAAAATATTTTAACGCCATCTTCGTTCACCTTTGGACTATTTAGCAGATCAGAAGGAGAGAAGATGCCTAAGGGATTTCAGGAGTGCTCATGAAGCCTCCTCGATTTTCAAAGTACTCGGCGTTGTCCGGGAGAAAAGTGCTCAATATCCTAGATAGAGCTACTGTAGTGATAGGTTTAGAAAATATTTTAACACCATCTTCGTTCCCCTTTGGACAATTTTGGAGCTGAAAAGTAGGGAGGATACGTAACTGATTTCAGTAGTCCCCAGGAGCCTCGTTGATTTTCAAAGTACTCGGCGTTGTCAGGGAAAAAAGTGCTCAATGTCCTAGATAGAGCTACTGTAGTGATAGGTTTGGATAATATTTTAACAGTATCTACGCTGAAAAGGATGGGGTAATCGATAAGAGTTATTTCAGTAGTGCTCAGGAGGCCTCCTTGATTTTGAAATACTCGGCGTTGTCCGGGAGAAAAGTGCTCAATATCCTAGATAGAGCTACTGTAGTGATAGGTTTGGAAAATATTTTAACGCCATCTTCGTTCCCCTTTGGACTATTTCGCAGATCAGAAAGAGAGAAGATACCTAAGTGATTTCAGTAGTCCCTAGGAGGCCTCCTTAGTTATCAAAGTACTCAGCGTTGTCCAGGAGAAAAGTGCTCAATGTCCTAGATAGAGCTACTGTAGTGATAGGTTTTGGAAAATATTTTAACGCCATCTTCGTTCCCCTTTGGACTATTTCGCAGATCAGAAGGAGAGAGGATACCTAAAGGATTTCATAGGTGTTCATGAAGCCTCCTCGATTTTCAAAGTACTCGGCGTTGTCCGGGAGTAAAGTGCTCAATATCCTAGATAGAGCTACTATAGTGATAGGTTTAGAAAATATTTTAACGCCATCTTCGTTTCCCTTTCAATTATTTCGCAGATCAGAAGGAGAGAGGTCACCTAAGGGATTTCAGAAGTCCCCAGGAGGCCTCCTTGATTATCAAAGTACTCGGCGTTGTCCGGGAGAAAAGTGCTCAATGTCCTAGATAGAGCTACTGTAGTGATAGGTTTGGAAAATATTTTAACGCCATCTTCGTTCCCCGTTTGGACTATTTCGCAGATCAGAAGAAGAGAAGATACCTAAGGGATTTCAGGAGTGCTCATAAAGCCTCCTCGATTTTCAAAGTACTCGGCGTTGTCCGGGAGAAAAGTGCTCAATGTCCTAGATAGAGCTACTGTAGTGATAGGTTTGGATAATATTTTAACAGCATCTACGCTGAAAATTATGGGGTAATCGATAAGAGTTATTTCAGTAGTCCCCAGGAGGGCTCTTTGATTTTGAAATACTCGGCGTTGTCCGGGAAAAAAGTGCTCAATATCCTAGATAGAGCTACTGTAGTGATAGGTTTAGAAAATATTTTAACGCCATCTTCGTTCCCCTTTGGACTATTTCGCAGATCAGAAGGAGAGAGGATACCTAAGTGATTTCAGGAGTGCTCATGAAGCCTCCTCGATTTTCAAAGTACTCGGCGTTGTCCGGGAGAAAAGTGCTCAATGTCCTAGATAGAGCTACTGTAGTGATAGGTTTAGATAATATTTTAACAGCATCTACGCTGAAACGGATGGGGTAATCGATAAGTGTTATTTCAGTAGTGCTCAGGAGGCCTTTTTGATTTTCAAAGTACTCGGCGTTGTCCGGGAGAAAAGTGCTCAATATCCTAGATAGAGCTACTGCAGTGATAGGTTTGGAAAATATTTTAACGCCATCTTCGTTCCCCTTTGGACTATTTCGCAGATCAGAAGGAGAGACGATACCTAAGGGATTTCAGGAGTGCTCATAAAGCCTCCTCGATTTTCAAAGTACTCAGCGTTGTTGGGGAGAAAAGTGCTCAATATCCTAGATAGAGCTACTGTATGGTAGGTTTGGAAAATATTTTAACGCAATCTTCGTTCCCCTTTGGACTATTTCGCAGATCAGAAGGAGAGAGGATACCTAAGGAATTTCATGTGGGTTCATGAAGCCTCCTCGATTTTCAAAGTACTCGGCGTTGTCCGGGAGAAAAGTGCTCAATATCCTAGATAGAGCTACTGTAGTGATAGGTTTAGAAAATATTTTAACGCCATCTTCGTTCCCCTTTGGACAATTTTGCAGCTGAAAAAGAAGGGAGGATACCTAACTGATTTCAGTAGTCCCCAGGAGGCCTCTCTGATTTTCAAAGTACTCTGCGTTGTCCGGGAAAAAAGTGCTCAATGTCCTAGATAGAGCTACTGTAGTGATAGGTTTGGAAAATATTTTAACAGCATCTACGCTGAAAAGGATGAAGGAATGGATAAGAGTTATTTCAGTAGTCCCTAGGAGGCCTCTTTGATTTTGAAATACTCGGCGTTGTCCGGGAGAAAAGTGCTCAATATCCTAGATAGAGCTACTGTAGTGATAGGTTTGGAAAATATTTTAACGCAATCTTCGTTCCCCTTTGGACTATTTCGCAGATCAGAAGGAGAGAGGATACCTAAGTGATTTCAGTAGTCCCCAGGAGGCCTTTTTGCTTATCAAAGTACTGTGCATTGTCCGGGAGAAAAGTGCTCAATGTCCTAGATAGAGCTACTGTAGTGATAAGTTTGGAAAATATTTTAACGCCATCTTCGTTCCCTCTTTGGACTATTTCGCAGATCAGAAGGAGAGAGGATACCTAAGGGATTTCAAGAGTGCTCATGAAGCCTCCTCGATTTTCAAAGTACTCGGCGTTGTCCGGGAGAAAAGTGCTCAATATCCAAGATAGAGCTACTGTAGTGATAGGTTTAGAACATATTTTAACGCCATTTTCGTTCCCCTTTGGACAATTTTGCAGATGAAAAGGAGGGAGGATACCTAAGTGATTTCAGTAGTCCTCAGGAGGCCTCTTTGATTTTCAAAGTACTCGGCGTTGTCCGGGAAAAAAGTGCTCAATGTCCTAGATAGAGCTACTGTAGTGATAGGTTTGGATAATATTTTAACAGCATCTACGCTGAAAAGGATGGGGAATCGATAAGAGTTATTTCAGTAGTGCTCAGGAGGCCTCTTTGATTTTGAAATACTCGGCGTTGTCTGGGAGAAAAGTGCTCAATATCCTAGATAGAGCTACTGTAGTGATAGGTTTGGATAATATTTTAACGCCATATTCGTTCCTCTTTGTACTATTTCGCAGATCAGTAGGAGAGAGGATACCTAAGTGATTTCAGTAGTCCTCAGGAGGCCTCCTTTATTATTAAAGTACTCAGCGTTGTCCGGGAGAAAAGTGCTCAATGTCCTTGATAGAGCTACTGTAGTGATAGGTTTGGAAAATATTTTAACGCCATCTTTGTTCCTCTTTGGACTATTTCGCAGATCAGAAGGAGAGAGGATACCTAAGTGTTTTCAGTAGTGCTCATGAGGCCTCCTTGATTTTCAAAGTACTTGGCGTTGTCCGGGAGAAAAGTGCTCAATATCCTAGATAGAGCCAGTATAAAGACTATCATGAGAGGATTGAAAATGATGAAGACTATCATGAGAGGATTGAAAATGATGAAGACTATAATGAGGGGATTGAAAATGATGTACACTATCATGAGGGGATTGAAAATGATGAAGACTATCATAAGGGGATTGAAAATGCTGAAGAATGTCAAGAGAGGATTGAAAATGATGAAGAATGTCATGAGAGGATTGAAAATGATGAAGAATAGACTGACAGGATTGGAAATGATGAAGAATACCATGAGGGGATTTAAAATGATGAATAATATCATGAGGGGATTGGAAATGATGAAGAATATCATGAGAGGATTAAAAATGATGAAGACTATCATGAGGGGATGGAAAATGATGAAATATACCATGAGAGGATTGAAAATGATGAAGAATATCATGAGGGGATTGAAAATGATGAAGAATATCATGAGGGGATTGAAAATAATGAAGAATATCATGAGAGGATTGAAAAAATGAAGAATATCATGAGAGGATTGAAAATTATTAAGAATATCATGAGCGGATTGAAAATGATGAGGAATATTACGAGAGGATTGAAAATGATGAAGAATATTATGAGGGGATTGAAAATGATTAATAGTATGAGAAGATTGAAAATGATGAAGAATATTATGAGGGGATTGAAAATGATTAATAGTATGAGGAGATCGAAAATGATGAATACAACGAGGGGAGTTTAAATGATGAAGGATATCATGAGGGGATTCAAAATATATAGTATGAACACCGGGGCGGTTATAAGTACCTATATAGAAGGCGCAGACAGTGGTGGTACTTTTTATAGAAATAAGTCATACTATTGCCCTGTGAAACGTAGGATGAAATGGTGGGGAAGAAACAGCTTTCGTAAAAGGCAAAATTTAAAAGTAGCGACCAGGGTAGAGAAAAGTAGAAAGATAAAGAGACAGCTATAGAGAGAGAAGGAGAGAAATAGAAGTTTTAATATAAAGATGTTACACACGCAATTTTTCTTCAATTATGTTTTTATGACCCCGAGCAACGCCGGGTAGCCCCGCTAGTCTATTATATAAAGGCCAGTTGTCTGTATGTCTGTTTGTCTGTTTGTCTGTTTGTTTGTATGTCCACATACTCCTCCGACAGGACCCAACAAACAGTCACACGGTTGACATCATTATAACCGGCCAGCCCCGGGACGTATAATATCTCAGAACCGGAAAAAAAAATGGACTCTTCGAGGGTCGACTGAGCACTTTTCTCCAATGGGGGGGGGGGTGCCTTTTTCCTCGATTTTCAACGTTGTTTAGTACTAATTTGAGAAAAAAACAAAGAATTTGAGAAATAATGCACCGTCATGATTTTAACAGGAAATGACGTCAGAGGAAATCCCTAACGGCTCTTTTTTGAACATGAGTTTATAGTGAAGCAAGTGTTGCTTAATCAATAACGGCACTTTTTTTTAACACGAGTCCATAGTCAAGCATGGGTTGCTTACTTACTAACGGCACTTTTTTGAACATGAGTCCATAGTGATGCAAGGGTTGCGTAACTCCTAACGGCACTTTTTGATACATGCGTTTATAGTGACGCAAGTGTTGTTTAATCAATAACGGCACTTTTTTTTAACATGAGTTCATAGTGAAGCAAGGGTTGCTTAATCCTAACCACATTTTTTCTGTTGACATGATAACATCCTCCTAGGTATTACCTCCTCCTTTTTGAGAGGTGTGAAGTTAGTGTAGTATCAGTAAAATTAAAGTAATAAATAATTATGCTCCCCCACTGTTTTCACTAATATTTGTATGCTCCCCCATTGTTTTCACTAATATTTCTATACATATTGTATACATATTGAAAAATTGGGGTGGGTGTGGGGAGTGTCGGCATTCGCCGGTGTGAGCGCCTCAGGAGAAATTTGGGGGAGGGGGGGTATCGACATTCGGCGGTGGGGCGCATCAGGCGAAATTTGGGGGAGGGTCAGCATTTGCCGGTGGGGCGCCTCAGGCAAAATTCGGGGAGGAGTTACGCAAGTATGATCGCCTCAGGCGAAATTTGGGGAGGAGTGTCGGCATTCGTCAGTATGAGCGCCTCAGGTCGAATTTGGGGGAGTGTCGGCATTCGCCGGTATGAGCGCCTCAGGCCGAATTTGGGGAGGAGTGTCGGCACTTTTTTTGAACACGAGTCCATAGTGAAGCAAGGGTTGCTGAATTACTAACGGCACTTTTTGATACATGCGTTTATAGTGACGCAAGTGTTGTTTAATCAATAACGGCACTTTTTTTAACATGAGTTTTTTCTGTTGATCCTCCTAGGTATTACCTCCTCCTTTTTGTATACATATTTAAAAATTGGGGTGGGTGTAGAGGGTGCCGGCATTCGCCGGTGTTAGCGGCTCAGGCGAAGGGTCAAATTTGAGAAGTGTGAGTGTCAGCATTCGCCGGTGGGGCGCAGAATTTGGGAAGGAGTGTCGGCATTCGCCAGTATGAGCGCCTCAGGCGAAATTTGGGGAGGCCGAATTTGGTGGAGGGGGAGTTGCGTCATTCGGGGTGAGTGTCGGCATTCGGCGGTGGTGCGCGCCTCAGGCGAAATTTGGGGAGGAGCGCCACAGGCCGAATTTGGGGAGTAGTGTCGGCATGGGGAGGCCGAATTTGGTGGAGGGGGAGTTATTCGCCGGTGTGAGCGCCTCAGGCTAAATATGGGGAGGGTCGGCCTCACCGTGGTCTGGTATCAGCCCGTACTTTAGGGGAGAGGAAGTGAAAAGAAGGAAAAGGGATTCAAAAATAAAATGATAATCTGATTTTTGATTCGAGTGTAAGATCGACACCTATCGGATAAGACTAGATAATACACTTTATCTCAAGGCAAAAATGCCGAGAACAGATGCTACACTTTGATCTTAGCCAAAAGGCCAACGAAGCGTTATTTAACGCCCACCCACAATGGGAGTATGTGACACAAGGTCGGAAAGTGGGATTTGAAAAGCCAGCGCCCGAGAAGGTGAGCGCTCTGGCCATTAAAAATTGCCTGGGCAGCCCCGTCGGCATTCCCCGGTAGGGGCGCCTCAGACAGTAAGCAATAAACTTACTCCTCCCCAAAGAGGGGAGGCGAAGCCTGGGAGGGTGGACCTCCTAGAACTGCACAGGACAAGCGTGCAGTATCCATCGGAACAGATACTACACTTTGATCTTAGCCAGAAGGCCGAAAAGGCCAACGAAGCGTAAGAAGTTATTTAACCCCTACCCACAATAGGAATATGTGACACAAGGTCGGAAAGTGGGATTTGAAAAGCCAGCGCTCGAGAAGGTGAGCGCTATGGCCATTAAAAATTGCCTGGGCAGCCCCGTCGGCATTCCCCGGTAGGGGCGCCTCAGACAGTAAGCAATAAACTTACTCCTCCCCAAAGAGGGGAGGCGAAGCCTGGGAGGGTGGACCTCCTAGAACTGCACAGGACAAGCGTGCAGTATCCATCGGAACAGATACTACACTTTGATCTTAGCCAGAAGGCCGAAAAGGCCAACGAAGCGTAAGAAGTTATTTAACCCCTACCCACAATAGGAATATGTGACACAAGGTCGGAAAGTGGGATTTGAAAAGCCAGCGCTCGAGAAGGTGAGCGCTATGGCCATTAAAAATTGCCTGGGCAGCCCCGTCGGCATTCCCCGGTAGGGGCGCCTCAGACAGTAAGCAATAAACTTACTCCTCCCCAAAGAGGGGGGGGGCGAAGCCTGGGAGGGTGGACCTCCTAGAACTGCACAGGACAAGCGTGCAGTATCCATCGGAACAGATACTACACTTTGATCTTAGCCAGAAGGCCGAAAAGGCCAACGAAGCGTTATTTAACGCCCACCCACAATGGGAGTATGTGACACAAGGTCGGAAAGTGGGATTTGAAAAGCCAGCGCCCGAGAAGGTGAGCGCTCTGGCCATTAAAAATTGCCTGGGCAGCCCCGTCGGCATTCCCCGGTAGGGGCGCCTCAGACAGTAAGCAATAAACTTACTCCTCCCCAAAGAGGGGAGGCGAAGCCTGGGAGGGTGGACCTCCTAGAACTGCACAGGACAATCGTGCAGTATCCATCGGAACAGATACTACACTTTGATCTTAGCCAAAAGGCCGAAAAGGCCAACGAAGCGTAAGAAGTTATTTAACCCCTACCCACAATAGGAATATGTGACACAAGGTCGGAAAGTGGGATTTGAAAAGCCAGCGCTCGAGAAGGTGAGCGCTATGGCCATTAAAAATTGCCTGGGCAGCCCCGTCGGCATTCCCCGGTAGGGGCGCCTCAGACAGTAAGCAATAAACTTACTCCTCCCCAAAGAGGGGAGGCGAAGCCTGGGAGGGTGGACCTCCTAGAACTGCACAGGACAAGCGTGCAGTATCCATCGGAACAGATACTACACTTTGATCTTAGCCAGAAGGCCGAAAAGGCCAACGAAGCGTAAGAAGTTATTTAACCCCTACCCACAATAGGAATATGTGACACAAGGTCGGAAAGTGGGATTTGAAAAGCCAGCGCTCGAGAAGGTGAGCGCTATGGCCATTACAAATTGCCTGGGCAGCCCCGTCGGCATTCCCCGGTAGGGGCGCCTCAGACAGTAAGCAATAAACTTACTCCTCCCCAAAGAGGGGAGGCGAAGCCTGGGAGGGTGGACCTCCTAGAACTGCACAGGACAAGCGTGCAGTATCCATCGGAACAGATACTACACTTTGATCTTAGCCAGAAGGCCGAAAAGGCCAACGAAGCGTTATTTAACGCCCACCCACAATGGGAGTATGTGACACAAGGTCGGAAAGTGGGATTTGAAAAGCCAGCGCCCGAGAAGGTGAGCGCTCTGGCCATTAAAAATTGCCTGGGCAGCCCCGTCGGCATTCCCCGGTAGGGGCGCCTCAGACAGTAAGCAATAAACTTACTCCTCCCCAAAGAGGGGAGGCGAAGCCTGGGAGGGTGGACCTCCTAGAACTGCACAGGACAGACCCATAGACCGGCGTAAATCAAGCCCCGAAGGGCAAGACAATACCAGTCTATGGGGTGCAGTATCCATCGGAACAGATACTACACTTTGATCTTAGCCAGAAGGCCGAAAAGGCCAACGAAGCGTTATTTAACGCCCACCCACAATGGGAGTATGTGACACAAGGTCGGAAAGTGGGATTTGAAAAGCCAGCGCCCGAGAAGGTGAGCGCTCTGGCCATTAAAAATTGCCTGGGCAGCCCCGTCGGCATTCCCCGGTAGGGGCGCCTCAGGCAGTAAGCAATAAACTTACTCCTCCCCAAAGAGGGGAGGCGAAGCCTGGGAGGGTGGACCTCCTAGAACTGTACAGGACAAGCGTGCAGTATCCATCGGAACAGATACTACACTTTGATCTTAGCCAGAAGGCCGAAAAGGCCAACGAAGCGTAAGAAGTTATTTAACCCCTACCCACAATAGGAATATGTGACACAAGGTCGGAAAGTGGGATTTGAAAAGCCAGCGCTCGAGAAGGTGAGCGCTATGGCCATTAAAAATTGCCTGGGCAGCCCCGTCGGCATTCCCCGGTAGGGGCGCCTCAGACAGTAAGCAATAAACTTACTCCTCCCCAAAGAGGGGAGGCGAAGCCTGGGAGGGTGGACCTCCTAGAACTGCACAGGACAAGCGTGCAGTATCCATCGGAACAGATACTACACTTTGATCTTAGCCAGAAGGCCGAAAAGGCCAACGAAGCGTAAGAAGTTATTTAACCCCTACCCACAATAGGAATATGTGACACAAGGTCGGAAAGTGGGATTTGAAAAGCCAGCGCTCGAGAAGGTGAGCGCTATGGCCATTAAAAATTGCCTGGGCAGCCCCGTCGGCATTCCCCGGTAGGGGCGCCTCAGACAGTAAGCAATAAACTTACTCCTCCCCAAAGAGGGGAGGCGAAGCCTGGGAGGGTGGACCTCCTAGAACTGCACAGGACAAGCGTGCAGTATCCATCGGAACAGATACTACACTTTGATCTTAGCCAGAATTTATTTAGATGGATGCATCCTGGAAAACATTAACTCCTAGAGTTAAAATTACATTCCCAGAATGCATACCACCTTAGGCATAAAAGCCCGCTGTGGAAGGGGGGGAAGGTGGGGGTCGGGGGTCATTGTGACATTTCTAACACATTTTTAAAACATTTTTTATTTGACAAAAAGTTTTTCAAAAAAGACAAAACAAAGACATTTTTTATTTGACAAAGAACAAAATGCACAATGACAAAAACCTACTCTACCCTAAGCTAGACATTCACACTAAAAAACTCGCAGTCACTCTATGGCTTAACCCTACTTAAAATATCCCCAAAATGATACATGAAAACATGAAATAACGTGGGAGTGGGATGACACATTAAAAACACCCAAAAAGAAAGAAAAATAAAGAACCAAATAAAATGATAAGGGGTGGTTAGTAGGACCCTCCCTACCCTTTTGCTAATTTTGGACCGCCCACTGTTTTCCGGCTCGAGGCCGAAAACAAGCAGGTCGACCCCTAATTGGGAGTGGGAATAAAGTAGGGGCGTTCTGAAAATAAATTAATCGGGCTCTGTGTACGGGAATGGATGGCGTCTTCCAAGATAATAAAGCCAAGGGTTTCATCAGCCGGGGACAAAATAAATATGTGGAGTGGGCATCTCTGGAAGCTCTCTAGTGCCGGCAAAAAACAAAATCGGGACAGGACATCACTTATTCCTACTAGCTTATAGTTCGACTAGGCTAATAAAAAATAATTTTGTTTTATACTGGGCTGGGTTCCGTATGACCCAGTACCGTCTGCGCCATGCTAAGGCGGGAAAACGTATTCAAACCTGGACCCTCGTCGAATGCACAAACTAGTGTTGTGCACCCATCTTCTATTGAACTCCATGCGATGTAGTCGTTTCCAATCGCATCTGATTTTCACTTTAAGCTGATGCTTAAAGTAAACAACCAGATCACGATCCGAAACAAACCCAACCCCATGAACCTCATCTAGACGTGTAACCCACGTCACTAACCTAGCTACGGCTAGGATCGCCAGAAAAACCATTCTTTTCTCCCTAGACCATGGCGGTGCAACGTTGTTGATAACGTATGCTACATCAAGTACCATCGGCTGCTCGGCGTCGATGCGAGCCGTTACCTCTCTGACATACTCCCAGAGACGACGAACTTTGCTGCAAGTGAAGAAGGCGTGCTCGGCCGTTTCTTCCTCATTGTCCTCACAGCGCGGGCATAAGGGAACGTCCCTTATGCCATCCCTGCGTAATCTGCCATAGAGGGGCAGTGCATTTCGAACCAATCGCCAGGTCAGAGAATACTCAGAATTGTTGAGATAACTCTGGCCTGGCGCCCAACTCCACTGGGAGCGAGCCTCTTCACTCGACAATCCAAGCCGCCTCCCAAGCGGATCCGAAGCGGACCCCTCCACTAGATCCCGATATAGTCTCTTCCTAGACCGGGCAAGGTCACTGGACCCCGGCAACGCCTTAAGCGCGGCTCGGCATTCGGCGACGAACATGGACTCCCCTCTCGATCTACGTCGACCTTCGACCGAGTGGTCGGGTATGAGGTTGGGAAAGGCGTCCTCAACCGCAGGGACCCACGGGGCGTCCTCCGTCAGAGTACGACTCAGGAAAGCCAGTCTCTCGGCATGTCGATGACTTGCCAAGTCAGGCATCCCCAAGCCTCCATCGCACGGACGTTGCGTACAGACCTGTCTGCGGACGTATGCTTTCCGCCCGTTCCACAGAAGTGAAAAGAGCAAGCGCGTGAAAGCAAGAAGGCGGTCCGCGGGCAGAGGGAGTACAGACAGTCGGTAAAGTATGAGAGGAAAGACGTAAGTGGCGCACGCCTCAGCTCTCCCCTTCAAGGAAAGTTTCCTTCGAATCCAAGCCCTTACAGACGATTCGACCTTTGCCTGTACTTCCGACCAATTTTTCTCCAGCTGGAGACCCGGTCCGAACCAAACGCCAAGGATCCGAACCGGGCCATCGGTCCAGCTGAAGTCACCTGGAAGTGCGGTCTCTCCGCTCCAGGCAGCTAACCGCAGGCCGTTGGACTTGCTGCGGTTGACAATGGCCCCTGTAACATCTTCGTAACGAGCGAGCGCCTTAATCACCGCTTCTATGTCTTCACGGCTGGACACAAAAACGGTGACATCATCGGCATACGCGGAAACCCTGGCTCGCGCATAGTGAGGAGGGATAGCGATTCCGCGCAGGACTGGTGTAGCCGCCCCGTCCCTTAATTTGCGAAGGAAGGGCTCCAACGCCAGGACATAAAGCAGGGGCGACAGCGGACAACCCTGACGCACCGAACGAGAAACCACGAACGATTCCGACAGCCTACCGTTTACTTGCACCGCTACCGTCGGCAGACGATACAGAATGGAGATCCACTTGCGGAAGTCCGGATTAAAACCGGCAGCCTCTAGAACAGATTCCAAGAAACCATGGTCGACCCTATCGAAAGCCTTGGACTGATCTAAATTGATCAGCGCGGCTTCAGTGTCGTCTTCTATACTCTCTAGGATCGTGCGAACCATATGCAAATTGTTTTGAATTGACCTCCCCTTCACAGCATAGTTCTGCTCAGGTTCGATCAAGTCAGCAATAACAACCTGCAAACGATTCGCAAGAACACGGGCCAAAATCTTTAACTCTGTGTTTAGCAGAGTTATGGGCCTGTAATCATCTAAATTCCCCCCACCAGGTTGGCCCCCCTTCTTCAACAATGTGACCACTCCTTTGGTAACCTGCCCAGGGATCGAGCCCTGAGCAAACCAGTGGTTAAACACATCCTTCAGAAGAGGAACAAACATGGGCGACAGCCTCAAGTAAACTTCGTATGGCAGACCATCGAGTCCTGGAGATTTGTTGTAGCCGACCTGCTTCAACGCAGTAATGATCTCACCCTCTGTAACGTCCCCATCACAGCTAGCTGCTCGGGCCGCCTCTAGGCGGGGCGAGTCAGCCAAATAGCTGTCAAACTCCTGGCCGCGGAGTCTGGGTAGTTGGGTGAAGCGATCCTCCAAATGCTCGCGGAACCCCTCGCAAATCTCACGAGTAGATACCAGGGTATGTCCTTCCAGGTTATTCACCTTCCGAATGTACCCATCCGAGCCACGACGTAAAGCAGCCTTACGCTCAACAGCGTCAACGTTCACAGCTTCGTTAGAGACTTTCTTTAACCTAGCTCGAACTACTTGACCTTCATATCGCTCGCTAGCCAAGCGATTGAGGTCCCCCTTAATTAAGGCTATCTCTAGGGGATCCCCCCCAGCCACCGCCCGGGTCATCTTATCATCTACACGCTTCTGTGTCCTAGCCCTATCTTGAGCGAGGCGCTGGCTATAGCGGACACAAAAGCGTCTAACATAAACCTTAGTTTTAACCCACCAACTACTCCCGATAACCGCCCCCACTAAAGCCCGCTGAAGTAGTAACGTTAGCTTGTCCCGGAAGTCGGGTATCTCCAGTAAGGAGGTATTCAACTTCCAGTACCCAGCTAACCTAGGCCTATCGCTTAAACTCAAACGGGCCATAACCAATTTATGGTCCGAGTGACCTAACCAAGTGAACGTGGGACAAGATAAGAAATCTATGTCGCCTCTTCTAACTAACATTCTGTCCAAGTAAGTACTCGAACAGAAGGCCGCGCTAGTATGCCACGTCCACATCTCCCGCCCTGGGTGATCAACGCGAAATCTGTCGACAAGATCGCATGAGGCGATCAGGTCAGACAGACTGCTATCACACCTATCCGACCCTCTATTACCCCCGACCTTATCTATCTTGGGGTCAAGGACGGCGTTCCAATCCCCCATTAATACTACACGCTCCGGACCCCCGAGAAACGTCTCCAACCGTCGAAAAAAGGAAACCCTCTCACCAGTAGAGTTGGGCGCATAAACCGCAACGATCCGAAACTCACTGTTTTCAACGGCAACATCGACTACGACCAGCCGACCCACCGCATCCGTATGAACAACACTCACTGTCGCAGACAGAGTGCGTCTCACTAGCAAAGAGACACCACAACTACGGACATTGCCATATGCTGAGATGACGTCATAGTCGTCAGTCAGCACATCACAATCCCCATACGAAACGAAGTGGGTCTCCTCGATCGCAGCTATATCTACCTTAAGGTCCACGAGATCCCTCAGCACGCGAACAGCCTTGCTTCGAGATCTCATGCCCCTCACATTCAATGTGGCCAGGTTTAAAGCCATTATCCCTTACTTATATGTCGCAAATGGGCCTAAAGTCCTCGGGAGTGAGGACGCCGAAGGCCTGACCAAGATTGCCGGTCAGCAGTTCGGACGAAATCCGTCCGTCTCGAGCCAGACCTCCCACGTCCAGGGGAAAGGTTAATTTAAGTGCCCGAAATAATGAGGGGTGAACGTAAATCGGGACCCTCCCCGGACATTTCGACGCTAATTTTTTTAAAAATGGGTGCTCCTCATCTACTAGTCTCACACCTGGTATGGCGTCCCTTGCCGCCTCCAACATTCTCCAGAGGGCCTTTGCCCTACTACCTTTATCTTGTCGGACGAAGGTAGTTATCAGGGGGATGTTATTAAAGTTACGGGGATCCTGTACCTTCTTCCCTTTCACATGTGTAAAGGCCTCCAATTGCTGTAGATATTTCCGCTGCCGGACATTCAAATCGGATTGAACCAGTGAGGCGTCCGCCTCACAGATTCTTTCCCCAGGCAGGAACGGAAACTTTTTTGACCTTTCTTGTCTAGGAGGAGGTGAGGGGGTTGTTTCAATGGGAGTCACTTCAGGCTTCTCCGTACCCTTTTTCTCCACCTCTTGTGTCCCTTTCACGATTTTCTCTTGGGTTTCTACCCTAGGTTCTTCAACCATTGCCACGGGTTCTTCAACCATTGCCACGGGTTCTTCACTCACTGAAGGGGTATTGTAGAGGGGAGGGGTACATTGCTCAACCAAATCTGTCGGGACTGGGGATTGGGGTTCTGCGGGTTGAGCAATTATTTCGTCTTTTTTATCTTTGGTTTCACGGATTTTTTTCGGTTTTGGGTCTTTCGCCTTAGATGTCTGGGCTTCGTCTCCTTCCACTGTCATCCTTTCCCCTTCCTCTTGTCTTTCTCCATCAGATTCCGATGACGAGGGGTCACTAAGCTTTCTTTTTACGGCTGATGATGGGGCTATCTCAGGCCTTGGAGACACCTTCTTTCCTTTCTTGATCACCACCGTACTCCATTTTTCCTGGCCTTCTTCCTGCTGTTCTGTCTGGTCTACTACCTCCTTTTCAGCTACGGGTATGGGGGCCTTCGGAGTCGCTACTATTTTTTGTACCGGAGCCACAGGTGTTTTAGGTTTCTCCGGGTTTCTTTTTGGGCACACCTTTGCCATATGACCTGGCGTCTGGCAGTGCCAGCAATAAGGTCTACGCCCTTCCACAATTAGGGACATCACCCATCCCTCGCAGTTTAGTTGAGCCGGGATTCTGAGGAAGTTCTTATGATCTACCCTTATTTTTATCTTGTAATCCCCATTACCGATGTTTCGAGGCCCACGCACTGGGATTACCCCCTCGACGTCACCATACTGTGACATGATTGCCCCCATGTGATCAGGGCTAATGCAGCATGGGACGCCGAGGATTGTGACTACAGTTCGCCTTTTTTCCAGATACTCTGGTTTTATCTTCATATTCTTCCAAGTAAAATTTCCCTTGGCCACCTTTTCAGCCTCCGCTTGATTGGGGAGCAAAATATCCCACATCGCATATGATTTTTTAACGATATAGGTTGCTGGGATATTTAACTCCACCAACATATCCATCATTCGTTCCTTAGTAACTGTGATGAGGCCTTTTAATTTCAGGTCTGTTGTAACCAAGGATACGATTCGCAGTCTTAAAGTTTCCAGCGTCCCCGGAATGAGTTTGATCTGGTTTCCCTCCGTGAGACTTGCGTACTTTTCTTGGAAGAGAGCCCGATACTCTTGGGGAGTTTTCTGCGCTTGTGGGCCCCATCCTGTTGTTTTGGTCATTGCAGAGATGTTCTTCTTTTGAAGTTTCTGGCCAGCAATAATTTTAGTATCTTGGCTTTTCAATGTAGGCCACGCCTTTGTAGCAAGTTTTGGGGCCCCCTTTTTAACTTTTGCTAGAAGTTGACTTTGAATTTTTTCTGGACCCTCTCCCTCTGTTGAATCTGAGTCTGACTCATCTGAGGAGCACCCTAAAAATATTTTTGGGTTGTAATTCTTTTCGGCTATGTTTAGGTCCAAAGAATTACACTTCCTTAACTGTGGATTCTTAGGCATGATAAACGTGGTTTTTTTCATCTCAGCGAAAAATTCCTTCTGGGAGATAAGTACTTTGGGGATAGAACTTTGCTGATCAAAGTCCCCAAAGATGATAGAATCTGGGACGTCATCGGGTGTGTCCATCCCCTCGACTGAAGAAAGCAGGTCGCACTCGGGTGTACGACCCCCTGACGCTACTGGAGTGCCGCTCGGTGCGACACTCCCCAACACAGACAACGAGGTGCCCTGCGAGGCCACACCTGATGGGGCGCACTCGGGTGTGCAACCCCCCTCCAATACGACTGGAGTGCCGCTCGGTGCGACACTCCCCGACACAGGCAATGGGGCGCACTCGGGTGTGCAACCCCCCTCCATTACGACTGGGGCGCACTCGGGTGTGCAACCCCCCTCCAACACGACTGGGGTGCACTCGGGTGTGCAACCCCCCTCCGTCTCAACTGGGGTGCACTCGGGTGTGCAACCCCCCTCCGCTTCTACTGGGGTGCACTCGGGTGTGCAACCCCCCTTCACGGGCACCATCATCAGATCGCACTCAGGAGTACGACTGACCAGGTCTAAAAGGGTGCCCTCGGCGGTCACACCCTGGTCGTTGCTCACCTCCGTGGCAACTCGAGCTTTTGAAGCCTGGCTGGCTTCCATCTATAAACGGGTCTGAATGAGGCACGACACCCGCCGATTCGGAGACGAGGAGACCTTCACCGTTTTACGGGTTCGTCAGTCTCCCCGAAACCTGCCAGCTGCTTAAGTGCGCACCTCAGACAGACGCTGAAAGAAAGAATAAAAAATAATTAATGGCCCAAGAGGGGCGAACAAACCTGACTGTCGGACTAGACCCGCCGATTCGGAGACGAAGAGACCTTCACCGTTTTACGGGTTCGTCAGTCTCCCCGAAACCTGCCAGCTGCTTAAGTCAGCCCAACAGTCAGGGAAAAGAAGAAAAGAAAAAAGTCCCAAGAGGGGACAAAAAAGTGACAAAAGCCCCAAAAGGGGGCTTGGTCAAAGAAAAACGCTTTAAACCTTGCCAAAAGGCCCGGTAGCGGATCACTGGTCTTTGGTAGATGAAATTGCAGCAACTGAGAACAGATACTACACTTTGATCTTAGCCAGAAGGCCGAAAAGGCCAACGAAGCGTAAGAAGTTATTTAACCCCTACCCACAATAGGAATATGTGACACAAGGTCGGAAAGTGGGATTTGAAAAGCCAGCGCTCGAGAAGGTGAGCGCTATGGCCATTAAAAATTGCCTGGGCAGCCCCGTCGGCATTCCCCGGTAGGGGCGCCTCAGACAGTAAGCAATAAACTTACTCCTCCCCAAAGAGGGGAGGCGAAGCCTGGGAGGGTGGACCTCCTAGAACTGCACAGGACAAGCGTGCAGTATCCATCGGAACAGATACTACACTTTGATCTTAGCCAGAAGTTATTTAGGCCGGTGAATTCCCTCGGACAACCTCCATCTTTATCTACAGATGGAGATTTTACAAACCTTAGGGAACTCACCAGACCTTAGGCATAGCGCCCGGGATGTAGGGGGAGGGGGGGTCGGGGATAAGTGACACAAGCATTTAACATTTTTTATTTTCAACAAAAAATACAACAAAAACAGAAAATAAAAACTTTTGCTTACTCTTAACCAGATTCTTGCACCAAAATACCGCATTCACTCTGTGGATGGATCCCTACTTAACATATCCCAAAAAATTTACGTTGTAAATGACAATTATCGTGGGAGTGGGAAAAAATATTAAAAACACCCAAAAAGAAAGAAAAATAAAGAACCAAATAAAATGATAAAAAAGGGGGGTTAGTATGGCCCGTCTTTCCCTCGTTGCTAAGTGTTGGACCACCCGCTGTTTTCCGGCCCAAGACCGAAAACAAGCGGGTCAGTCCCTAAATGGGAGTGTGAATTTAAAAGAGGGGTATTCAAAAATAACTTCATCGGGAATGGGATCTGGGGTGGATGGCGGCTTCCAAGATGGTAATGCCAAAGGTTTCAAGCGACCGGGGACAAAGTAAAAAATGGAAGTGGGAATCTTTGGAAGCTCTCTAGTGCCGGCAAAAATAATATAAGGACAGGATATCTCTCATTCCTACTAGTTAAGAGTGTCTCTTTTAATTAAAAAAGTCTACTGGGGTGGGTTCCGTAGAACCTAGTACCGCGTGTGCCATAACTATGGAGGGAACACGAACTCAAACTTGGCGCCTCGTCGGATGCACAAACTAGTGTCATGCACCCATCTCCTATTGAAATCCATGCGATGTAATCGCTTCCAATCGCATCTGATTTTCACTTTAAGTTGATGTTTAAAGTAAACTACCAGATCGCGATCTGAAACCGATCCAACCCCATGAACCTCATCAAGACGTGTAACCCACGTCACTAGTCTCGCTACGGCTAGGATGGTCAGAAACACCATTCGTTTTTCCCCCGTCCATTGCGGAGCTGCGTTGTTGATGACAGATGCGACATCCAGGACCATTGGCTGCTCGGCGTCGATGCGAGCCGTCACCTCTCCGACATACTCCCAGAGACGTCGAACTTTGCTGCAGGTGAAAAAGGCGTGCTCGGCCGTTTCTTCTTCGTCGTCTTCACAGCGCGGGCAAAAGGGGACGTCACTTAAGCCATCTCTGCGTAGTCTGCCATAGAGGGGCAGTGCGTTCCGAACCAGTCGCCAGGTCAGAGAATACTCAGAATTGTTGAGATAACTCTGGCCCGGCGCCCAACTCCACTGGGAGCGGGACTCCTCCCTCGACCATCCAAGCCGCTCCTCAAGTGGGTCCGAAGCGGTACCCTCCACTAGATCCCGATATAGTCTCTTCCTAGACCGGGCAAGGTTACTGGACCCCGGCAACGCTCTAAGCGCGGCCCGGCATTCGGCGAAGAACAAGGGCTCCCCTCTCGGCCTACGTCGACCTTCGACCGAGAGGTCGGGTATGAGGTTGGGAAAGGCGCTCCCGACTGCAGGGACCCACGGAGTGTCTTCCATCAAAGTCCGACTCAGGAAAGCCAGTCTCTCGGCATGTCGATGACTTGCCAAGTCAGGCATCCCCAAGCCTCCCACACTCGGAACTTGAGTACAGACCTGTCTGCGGACGTACGCTTTCCGGCCCTTCCAAAGAAGCGAGAAGAGCAAGCGCGTGAAAGCGTGAAGGCGGGCCGCAGGCAGTGGTAGTACAGACAGCCGGTAAAGGATGAGAGGGAAGACGTAAGTGGCGCACGCCTCCGCTCTGCCCTTTAAGGAAAGCTTCCTTCGAATCCAAGCCTGGACCGACGATTCGACCTTTGTCTGTACTTCCGACCAGTTCTTTTCCAGCTGGAGGCCCGGCCCGAACCATACGCCGAGGATTCGAACCGGGCCATCCGACCAGCTGAAGTCACCTGGAAGAGCGGTCTCTCCGCTCCAGGCACCCAACCGCAGGCCGTTCGACTTGCTGCGGTTGACTATGGCCCCTGTCACTTCTTCGTACCGAGCGAGCGCCTTAATCACCGTTCGAATGTCAGTACGGCTCGACACGAAAACGGTGACATCATCGGCAAACGCGGAAACCCTGACTCGCGCTTTGCGAGGAGGGATAGCGATTCCGCGCAGGACTGGTGTTGTCGCCTGATCCCTTAATTTGCGAAGGAAGGGTTCCAACGCCAGGATGTAGAGCAGGGGCGACAGCGGACAACCCTGACGTACCGACCGAGAAACAATGAACGATTCCGACCTCTTTCCGTTGACTTGCACCACTGCCGTCGGCGAGTCATACAGAATGGAGATCCACCTGCGGAAGTCCGGACCAAAACCGGCAGCCGCTAAAACAGCTTTCAGGAAACCATGGTCGACCCTATCGAAAGCCTTGGACTGATCTAAATTGATCAGCGCGGCTTCAGCGTCGTCTTCTGTCCCCTCTATGATCATGCGAATCAAATGCAAGTTGTTCTGAATCGACCTCCCCTTCACAGCAAAGTTCTGCTCAGGCTTGATCAAATCACCGATAACAACCTGCAGGCGGTTCGCAAGAACGCGGGCCAAAATCTTTAACTCTGTGTTTAGCAGAGTTATGGGCCTGTAATCGTCTAAATTACCCCCACCAGGTTGGTCCCCCTTCTTCAGTAATGTGACCACTCCTTTGGTTACCTGTCCAGGGATTGACTCCTGAGCAAACCAGTGGTTAAACACATCCTTCAGAATTGGGACAAACATGGGCGACAGCCTCAAATACATTTCGTACGGCAGACCATCGAGTCCTGGAGATTTGTTCAAGCCGACCTGCTTCAACGCAGTAACGATCTCGCCCTCCGTAATCCTGCCATCACAGCCAGCTGCTCGAGCCGCCTCGAGGCGGGGCGAGTCAGCCAAATAGCTGTCAAACTCCTGGCCGCGGAGTCTGGGCAGTTGGGTGAAGCGTTCCTCCAAATGCTCACGGAACCCCTCACAAATCTCACGAGTCGATACCAGGGTATGTCCTTCCAGGTTTTTCACCTTCCGAATGTACCCGTCCGAGCCACGACGTAAAGCAGCCTTACGCTCAACAGCGTCAACATTCACGGCTTCGTTAGAGACTTTCTTTAACCTAGCTCTAACTACTTGACCCTCATATCGCTCGCTGGCCAAGCGATTGAGGTCCCCCGTAATTAAGGCTATCTCTAGGGGATCCCCCCCCGCCACCGCCCGGGTCATCTTATCCTCTGCCTGCTTTTGTGTCCTAGCCCTATCTTGAGCGAGGCGCTGGCTGTAGCGGACACAAAAGCTTCTAACACGAGCCTTAGTTTTGACCCAGTATCTACTCCCGATAACCACCCCCACTAATCCCTGCTGAAGTAGTAACGTCAGCTGTTCCCGGAAGTCTCGTATCTCCAGCAAGGAGGTATTAAACTTCCAGTACCCAGCCAACCTAGGCCTATCGCTTAAGTTCAGACGGGCCATAACTAATTTATGGTCCGAATGTCCTAACATAGTGAACGTGGGACAAGATAAGAAATCTATGTCGCCTCTTCTAACTAACATTCTGTCCAAGTAGGTACTCGGACAGAAGGCCGCGCTAGTATACCACGTCCACATCTCCCGCCCTGGGTGATCGACACGAAATCTGTCGACAAGATCGCACGAGGCCATCAGGTCAGACAGACTGCTCTCACACCACGCCGACCCTCTATTCCCACCGACCTTATCTATCTTGGGGTCTAGGATGGCATTCCAGTCCCCCATTAAAACTACTCGCTCCGGACCCCCGAGGAACGCCTCCAACCGTCGAAAAAAGGAAACCCTCTCGCCAGCAATGTTGGGCGCATAAACCGCAACGATCCGAAACTTACTGTTTTCGACGGCAACATCGACCACGACCAGCCGTCCCGCCGCATCCGTATGAACAACGCTAACGTTCGCCGACAGGCTGCGTCTAACCATCACCGAGATGCCACTCCTACGAACATCGCCATATGCTGAGTAGACGTCAAAGTCGTCAGTCAGCACATCACAATCCCCGTACGAACAGAAGTGGGTCTCTTCAATTGCAGCTACATCTACCTTACGTGCCACGAGATCTCTTAGCACGCGAGCAGCTTTGCCTCGGGATCTCATGCCCCTCACATTCCAACAAGCCAAGTTCAAATTTGTGATCCCCATCAGTTAGTGTCGCAAACGGGGCTAAAGTCCTCGGGAGTGAGGACGCCGAAGGCCTGACCGAGACTGCCGGTCAGCAGTTCGGACGAAATCCGTCCGTCTCGTGCCAAACCTCCCACGTCCAAGGGGAAGGTTAGTTTAAGGGCCCGAAAGAAAGAGGGGTGAACATAAACAGGGACCCTCCCCGGACATTGAAAAGATAATTTTTTAAGGGAAGGGTGCTCCTCGTCTATTAGCTTGAAGCCCGGGAAAGCTGTTTTCCCTTCCTCAACCATCCTCCAGAGAGCATTTGTCCTGCTCCCCTTGTTCTCTCTCAGGAAGGTGGTCATCATGGGGGCCTCCCGGAACTTCTGGGGGCTCTCCACCCGCTTTCCCTTCACATGGGTGAAAGCCTGCATTTGCTTGAGGTATTGCCTTTGCCTCGCACTTAGATCTGGGTGAACCTGGGAGGCGTTGGCTGCACAAATCCTCTCCCCCGGCAGGAAAGGGGACCTCTTTGTCCTTACCTGCCTTCCAGCTGGTGGAGGAGGGGGCGTCTTGGCTGGGGCGAACTCTTTGGTCCCCGCTGCTTCCGCAACGGCCGTTGTGGGTGTTTTGGAGAGCGGGGTGGAGTCCTGTACCCCCGGGGGTGTTGGTGCCTGGACAGTCGGAGTAGCCCCACAGTCTTCGGCCTCCCTGATCTTTTTGGCCCTCGGGTCCTTTTCTTTGGGCTCTACCGGCCCCTCCACTGCCATCCTCTCTTCGTTGGCCGCTGGCTCCTCCTCTGACTCCGATGACTGTTGGAGCTTCCTTTTGTTAGGGAGGGCTTTCTTTCCCCTCCTGGAGGTTACCGGGCTGAATCCCTCCTCCTCAGGCTTCTCCGCCGCCACTGGAGCTTTGGCTGGGGCGGGTGCCTCGGGTTTCCCCGCCGCCACTGGAGCTGGAGCTTTGGCTGGAACGGGTGCTTTTGGTTTTCCCGTTGCCACTGGAGCTGGAGCTTTGGCTGGGACGGGTGCCGGGGCCTTTCTCCTGGGGCAGTCCTTGGACATATGCCCCGGCGTCTGGCAATGCCAACAATGTGGCCTCCGTCCCTCCACGATGATGGACATCGTCCAGCTCTCGCACTTGAGTTGGGCAGGAATTTGTTGGAAACCTGCACGCTCCAACCTCATCCGGAATTTAAATTCCCCCGTTTGGATGTTGCGGGGGCCACGGACCGGAATAACCTCTTCGACATCTCCATACTGTGACATTATTGCGCCTAAATGGTCAGCGCTGACACAGCATGGGACGCCGAGAATGGTGACGTTCGTCCTTCTCTTTTCGAGGTACTCCGGCTTGAATTGGAGGTCTTTCCAGCCAAAGTCTCCTTTTGCCACCTTTTCCGCCTCCTGCTGGGTTGGGAGCAGGATGTCCCACATCGCGTAGGACCTCTTGGTGATATAGGTTGCCGGTATCTTGAGGTCCACCAGCATCCGGAACATTTTGTCCCTGGTGACTCCAGTGAGTCCCTTGAGTTTGGCGTCTGTTGTCACCAGGGAGACTATTCTCCTCTTCAGGTTCTCCAGAGTACCCGGGACAAGTCGAATGGTACTGCCATCCGTGTACTCCTTGTACCTTCCCCTGAAGAGTTCCCTATAGTCTTCCGGGGTCTTTTTGGACTGGGAACCCCATGCAGCGGCCTCCGGCTTGGTTTTTGCTGGGAGCTTTGTGGCGGACGGCCTGCTCCGGACTTTTGGCACTCCCTTCCTCTCCTTCTTCCTGCCAAGGCTCTCCCCCTCCGACTCCGCCGATGAAGAACCCCCCGAGGAGCACCCGAAAAACAATTTAGGGTCGTACCGGCCCTGTGCCACCCCCAAATCCAGTGATTGGGACTTTCTAAGTAACGGGGCTTTTGTATTTTTCGCAAAAGGAGCATCGTCGAAACCGGCAAAAAACTCCTCATGCGAAAGGATAACCCCTGGGATTTTCTCGAAATCCCCAAACACCAAATCTGGGACGCCATCCGACCCTGGAGCGTCGCACGGCACGACACTCCCCAACAAGGATCCGGAGGTGCCCTGCGGGGCTACACCTCCTGGGGGGCACTCGGGTGTGCCACTCCCCGACCGGACTGGAGTGTCGCACGGCACGACACTCCCCAACAAGGATCCGGAGGTGCCCTGCGGGGCTACACCTCCTGGGGGGCACTCGGGTGTGCCACCCCCCGACCGGACTGGAGTGTCGCACGGCACGACACTCCCCAACAAGGATCCGGAGGTGCCCTGCGGGGCTACACCTCCTGGGGGGCACTCGGGTGTGCCACCCCCCGACCGGACTGGAGTGTCGCACGGCACGACACTCCCCAACAAGGATCCGGAGGTGCCCTGCGGGGCTACACCTCCTAGGGGGCACTCGGGTGTGCCACCCACTTTCACAGGGGTGCCCTTCGCGGCCACACCCCTCTCGCTGTCTTTAGCCAAGACAGCTCTGGCTTTTGAGACCCAGGTGGCCTCCATCGCAACTGGATCTGTCTGCTGTCCACAACCCGCTGATTCGGAATCAGGGAGACCGTCGCCAAAAGGCACGTGAGTCTTCCCCGAACCTGCCGGCTGCTTAAGTTGGGACAAGCAGTCAGACTCTGAAAAAAGAATTTAAAAAATTAATATACAATGAAAGCCTAGCTCTACCAACGGGGAGCTGCCTCCCCAAGAGGGGGAGGAACTACAATATAGAAGACCTAGCTCTACCAACGGGGAGCTGCCTCCCCAACGGGGGAGGAGTTAGATAGAAATAACATAAAAGAGAGAAAAAAGAGAAAATAAAAAAAAAAAAAGAGAAAAAATCCCCAAAAGGGGGAGAAAAAGTGAAAAAACTCCCCAAAAGGGGGAGTCAACAAAAGCCCCAAAGGGGGGCTTAGTCAATGGTAATAAGCTTTAACGTTGCCAATAGGCCCGGTAGCTGATCACTGGACTTTGGGTAAAATGAAAATGTCGCAACTGAGAACAGATACTACACTTTGATCTTAGCCAAAAGGCCGAGAAGCGTTATTTAACGCCCACCCACAATGGGAGTATGTGACACAAGGTCGGAAAGTGGGATTTGAAAAGCCAGCGCCCGAGAAGGTGAGCGCTCTGGCCATTAAAAATTGCCTGGGCAGCCCCGTCGGCATTCCCCGGTATGGGCGCCTCAGACAGTAAGCAATAAACTTACTCCTCCCCAAAGAGGGGAGGCGAAGCCTGGGAGGATGGACCTCCTAGAACTGCACAGGACAAGCGTGCAGTATCCATCGGAACAGATACTACACTTTGATCTTAGCCAGAAGGCCGAAAAGGCCAACGAAGCGTAAGAAATTTTATTTACCTCCCCAGGAGGTTAGGCACAAGGCCAGGTTTATCTTACTCCCACAAGTAAGATGTGACCCAAGCTCGGGTCGGGAAAGTGGGGTTTTAAAAGCCAGCGCCCGAGAAGGTGAGCACTCTGGCCATTTAAAAATTGCCTGGGCAGCCCCGTCGGCATTCCCCGGTAGGGGCGCCTCAGGCAGTAAGCAATAAACTTACTCCTCCCCAAAGAGGGGAGGCGAAGCCTGGGAGGGTGGACCTCCTAGAACTGCACAGGACAAGCGTGCAGTATCCATCGGAACAGATACTACACTTTGATCTTAGCCAGAAGGCCGAAAAGGCCAACGAAGCGTTTTTTTTTTTTTCGAAGCGTAAGAAATGTATTTACTCCTCCCCAGGAGTTAGGCACAAGGCCAGTTTTATCTTACTCCCACAAGTAAGATGTGACCACAGATTGGGTCGAGAAAGTGGGGTTAAAAGCCAGCGCTCGAGAGGTGAGCACTCTGGCCATTTAAAAATTGCCTGGGCAGCCCCGTCGGCATTCCCCGGTAGGGGCGCCTCAGACAGTAAGCAATAAACTTACTCCTCCCCAAAGAGGGGAGGCGAAGCCTGGGAGGGTGGACCTCCTAGAACTGCACAGGACAATCCCATAGACCGGCGTAAATCAAGCCCCGGAGGCCAAGACAATACCAGTCTATGGGAACAGATACTACACTTTGATCTTAGCCAAAAGACCAAGTAAGCATAAGAAAGGTATTTACTCCTCCCCAGGAGTTAGGCACAAGGCCAGTTTTATCCTACTCCCACAAGTAAGATGTGACCACAGATTGGGTCGAGAAAGTGGGGTTAAAAGCCAGCGCTCGAGAGGTGAGCACTCTGGCCATTTAAAAATTGCCTGGGCAGCCCCGTCGGCATTCCCCGGTAGGGGCGCCTCAGACAGTAAGCAATAAACTTACTCCTCCCCAAAGAGGGGAGGCGAAGCCTGGGAGGGTGGACCTCCTAGAACTGCACAGGACAATCCCATAGACCGGCGTAAATCAAGCCCCGGAGGCCAAGACAATACCAGTCTATGGGGTGCAGTATCCATCGGAACAGATACTACACTTTGATCTTAGCCAAAAGGCCGACAAGTATTTATTTAACGCCCACCCACAATGGGAGTATGTGACACAAGGTCGGAAAGTGGGATTTGAAAAGCCAGCGCCCGAGAGGTGAGCGCTCTGGCCATTAAAAATTGCCTGGGCAGCCCCGTCGGCATTCCCCGGTAGGGGCGCCTCAGGCAGTAAGCAATAAACTTACTCCTCCCCAAAGAGGGGAGGCGAAGCCTGGGAGGGTGGACCTCCTAGAACTGCACAGGACAGACCCACAGACCGGCGTAAATCAAGCCCCGAAGGACAAGACAATACCAGTCTATGGGGTGCAGTATCCATCGGAACAGATACTACACTTTGATCTTAGCCAAAAGGCCGACAAGTAGATATTTATCTACCTCCCACAAGGCAAAATGTGACACAAGGTCGGAAAGTGGGATTTGAAAAGCCAGCGCCCGAGAAGGTGAGCGCTCTGGCCATTAAAAATTGCCTGGGCAGCCCCGTCGGCATTCCCCGGTAGGGGCGCCTCAGACAGTAAGCAATAAACTTACTCCTCCCCAAAGAGGGGAGGCGAAGCCTGGGAGGGTGGACCTCCTAGAACTGCACAGGACAGACCCACAGACCGGCGTAAATCAAGCCCCGAAGGACAAGACAATACCAGTCTATGGGGTGCAGTATCCATCGGAACAGATACTACACTTTGATCTTAGCCAAAAGGCCGACAAGTAAGCATAAGAAATTTTATTTACCTCCCCAGGAGGTTAGGCACAAGGCCAGGTTTATCTTACTCCCACAAGTAAGATGTGACCCAAGCTCGGGTCGGGAAAGTGGGGTTTTAAAAGCCAGCGCTCGAGAAGGTGAGCACTCTGGCCATTTAAAAATTGCCTGGGCAGCCCCGTCGGCATTCCCCGGTAGGGGCGCCTCAGGCAGCAAGCAACAAACTTACTCCTCCCCAAAGAGGGGAGGCGAAGCCCGGGAGGGTGGACCTCCTAGAACTGCACAGGACAAGCGTGCAGTATCCATCGGAACAGATACTACACCTTGATCTTAGCCAGAAGGCCGAAAAGGCCAACGAAGCGTAAGAAATTACAACTTATGAGTCACTGGGGTATTTATAACCAATCTACACCTGAACAGCGGTCTATCCACTAGACACTGTTTAAATTACATTATTAAATTAACAAGTAATAATAACTAAGATTTTCTTTCAAAAAACATTGTATACTACTATTTAACAAATTCTTATATAAGTTTAGAATATCAAAAATGAATTTTAGACTCCCCTAGGACGTTTTTCTCTAATTCAACATAGCTTTCATACGCCATTACCGAAAATGACATTAATTCACTTCTTTTGGCTAACATCAAAGTGTAGTATCTGTTTCGATGGATACTGCACCCCATAGACTGGTATCGTCTTGGCCTTCGGGGCTTCATTCCGTCGGTCTATGGGTTTGTCCTGTGCAGTTCTAGGAGGTCAAATTCGATAGTAAATTCGAAATAATCTAATGTATTTATGTACTAATCCGATAAAAATGCAGAGTCACTGTAAACATCCCATAATCCCTTGCCGGATGTACCCGGTCTTGCCCTAAATTGTGTCCGGTTGTATCAGATCATCCAATAACTTCTGTCCGGATGCATCAATAACAACATAGTAATCCTACGTTAAGAGTGTGTAGTGAAACAAGGGTTGCTCAATCACATCCGCACCTGTCCCATAATCCCTTGCCGGATGTACCCGGTCTTGCTCTAAATTGTGTCCGGTTATATCAGGTCATCATGACGTCAGAGAGTGGCAGATAATTTGAAAAATAATGCAAAGTGGAGGGAATAAATTCACTCACACTACAACCTTTTAATAGACGCTAATATTCCTCTCACTCCCTTCCGTTATCATGATACGCATTACCTCCTCCTTTCATGCCAAATTGGGGGGGGGGGGTGACGGCATTCGCCGGTGTGAGCGCCTCAGGCCAAACTTTTTCTTTGGGGGGGGGGGGTATTAAGCAAATCTATAATAAAGACCAATGTGCATTTATTTGTATCTATAATAAAGACCAATGTGCATTTATTTGTATCTATAATAAAGGCCAATGTGCATTTATTTGCATCTATAATAAAGACCAATGTGCATTTATTTGTATCTATAATAAAGACCAATGTGCATTTATTTGTATCTATAATAAAGGCCAATGTGCATTTATTTGCATGTATTTGCATCTATAATAAAAACCAATGTGCATTTATTTGTATCTATAATAAAGACCAATGTGCATTTATTTGCATCTATAATAAAGGCCAATGTGCATTTATTTGTATCTATAATAAAGAGATTATTTTTAGGGGTCATGCCAAATTTTTTAGGGGTGAAAAATTAGGGGGCTGGAGAGATTTAGGGGTCGGGGAAAATTTTAGGGGTCAGGACGAACTTTTTAGGGGTCAGGCCAATTTTTTTTGTTTTGAAGTCAAAATATATCTAATGGTTGTAAGAGAGTGAAAAATTAGGGGGCTGGAGAGATTTAGGGGACGGCGAAAATTTTAGGGGTCAAGACGAACTTTTTAGGGTTCAGGCCAAATTTTTTTGTTTTTTTTTGTTTTTTTTTGTTTTGAAGTCAAAATATTTCTCAGGGTTGGGGGAGAGTGAAAAATTAGGGGGCTGGAGAGATTTAGGGGTCGGGGAACATTTTAGGGGTCAGGACGAACTTTTTAGGGGTCAGGCCAAATTTTTTTGTTTTTTTTTTGTTTTGAAGTCAAAATATTTTTCATGGTTGGAGGAGAGTGAAAAATTAGGGGGCTGGAGAGATTTAGGGGTCGGGGAAATATGGGGGTCAGGCCAAATTTTTTTTTTGTTTTTTGTTTTGAAGTCAAAATATATCTCATGGTTGGGGGAGAGTGAAAAATTAGGGGGCTGGAGAGATTTAGGGGTCGGGGAAAATTTTAGGGGTCATGACGAACTTTTTAGGGGTCAGGCCAAATTTTTTTGTTTTTTTTTGTTTTTTTTTTTGTTTTGAAGTCAAAATATTTCTCAGGGTTGGGGGAGAGTGAAAAATTAGGGGGCTGGAGAGATTTAGTGGTCGGGGAAAATTTTAGTGGTCAGGACGAACCTTTTAGGGGTCAGGCCAAATTTTTTTGTTTTTTTTTGTTTTGAAGTCAAAATATTTCTCATGGTTGGGGGAGAGTGAAAAATTAGGGGGCTGGAGAGATTTAGGGGTCGGGGAAAATTTTAGGGGTCAGGACGAACTTTTTAGGGGTCAGGCCAAATTTTTTTGTTTTTTTTTGTTTGTAAGTCAAAATATTTCTCATGGTTGGAGGAGAGTGAAAAATTAGGGGTCTGGAGAGATTTAGGGGTCGGGGAAAATTTTAGGGGTCAGAACGAACTTTTTAGGGGTCAGGCCAAATTTTTTTGTTTTTTTTTGTTTTGAAGTCAAAATATATCTCATGGTTGGGGGAGAGTGAAAAATTAGGGGGCTGGAGAGATTTAGGGGTCGGGGAAAATTTTAGGGGTCAGGACGAACTTTTTAGGGGTCAGGCCAAATTTTTTTGTTTTTTTTTGTTTTGAAGTCAAAATATATCTCATGGTTGGGGAGAGTGAAAAATTAGGGGGCTGGAGAGATTTAGGGGTCGGGGAAAATTTTAGGGGTCAGGACGAACTTTTTAGGGGTCAGGCCAAATTTTTTTGTTTTTTTTTGTTTTGAAGTCAAAATATTTCTCATGGTTGGAGGAGAGTGAAAAATTAGGGGGCTGGAGAGATTTAGGGGTCGGGGAAAATTTTAGGGGTCGGAACGAACTTTTTAGGGGTCAGGCCAAATTTTTTTGTTTTTTTTTGTTTTGAAGTCAAAATATATCTCATGGTTGGGGGAGAGTGAAAAATTAGGGGGCTGGAGAGATTTAGGGGTCGGGGAAAATTTTAGGGGTCAGGACGAACTTTTTAGGGGTCAGGCCAAATTTTTTTGTTTTTTTTTGTTTTGAAGTCAAAATATTTCTCATGGTTGGGGGAGAGTGAAAAATTAGAGGCTGGAGAGATTTAGGGGACGGGGAAAATTTTAGGGGTCAGGCCAAATTTTTTAGGGGTCTGCCCAAATTTAGGGGCGGCGATATGTACGTATTTAGCTTCCACACCGGGGCGGCGATAGGTACTTATTTAGCATTCAGCGGTGGTGATAGGTACTTATATAGCATGTGCACATGGGCGGTAATAAGTACGTATATAGTATGCACACCGAGGCAGTGATAGGTATGTATTTAGCATGTGCACTGAGGCAGCGATCAGTTCATATATAGCACGCGCACCGGGTCGGCGATAGGTACGTATATAGCACGCGCACAGGGGCGGCGAAAGGTACATATTTAAAATTCACACAGGGCGGCGAAAGGTACATATTTAAAATTCACACCGGGGCGGCGATAGGTACGTATTTAACATTCACACCGGGGCGGCGATAGGTATGTATTTAGCATTCACACCGGGGCAGCGATAGGTATGTATTTAGCATTCGCACCGGGGCAGCGATATGTACGTATTTAGCTTCCGCACCGGGGCGGCGATAGGTACGTATTTAGAATTCACACCGGGGCGGCAATAGGTACGTATTTAGAATTCACACTGGGGCGGCGATAGGTATGTATTTAGCATTCGCACCGGGGCGGCGATATGTACGTATTTAGCTTCCACACCAGGGCGGCGATAGGTACGTATTCAGAATTCAGGGGTGGCGATACCTACGTATATAGCATGTACACATGGGCAGCAATAAGTACGTACATAGCATGCGCTCTGCGGCGGCGATCAGTACATATATTGCATGCGCACCGGGGCGGCGAAAGGTATGTATTTCGCATTCGCACCGTAGTGGTGATAGGTACGTATTTAGCATTCGCACTGGGGCGGCTATAGGTACGTATTTAGCATTCGCACCTGGGCGGCTATAGGTACGTATTTAGCATTCGCACTGGGCCGGCGATAGGTACGTATTTAGCATTCACACCAAAGCGGCAATATGTACATATTAATTATTCGCACTAGGGCAGCGATAGGTACTTATGTAGCATGCACACTGGGGCGCAATTGGTATGTCTTTAGTATTCGCACTAGGGCAGCGATAGGTACTTATGTAGCATGCACACCGGGGCGCAATAGGTATGTATTTAGCATTCACACCGGGGCAACGATAGGTACTATTTAGCATTCGCAACGGGGCGGCGATAGGTACTTAAATAGTATCTGCACCGGGGCGGCGATAGGTACGTATATAGTATGTGCACTGGGGCGGCGATAGGTACGTATATAGTATGCGCACCGGGGTGATGATAGATACGTATATAGTATGAACACCGGGGTGGAGATAAGTACCTATATAGAAGGCGCAGATAGAGGTGTTACTTTTTATAGAAATATGTCATACTATTACCCTGGGCAATAGGAGAAATGGGGGGAAGAAACAGCTTTTGCAAAAGGCAAAATTAGAAAGTAGCGGCGAAATGGGGCGACCAGGAAAGAGAAAGGTAGCAGATAAAGAGACGGCTATAGAGAGAGGGGGCGGACATAGAAGTTTGAATATAAAGATGTTACACACACGATCTTTCTTCAAATATATGTTTTTATGACCCCGAGCAACGCCGGGTAGCCCCGCTAGTCTATTATATATAGGGCACTTGTCTGTCTGTCTGTCTGTCTGTCTGTCTGTATGTCCAGATACTCCTCCGAGAGGACCCAACAAACAGTCACACGGTTGACATCATCATGACCGGCCAGCCCCGGGGCGTGTAATATCTCAGAACCGGAAATAGAAATTGACTCTTTGGGGGTCGACTGAGCACTTTTCTCCAATGGGGGTGTGGTTTTTTCCTCGATTTTCAACGTTGTTTAGTACTAATTTGAGAAAAAACAATGCTATCATGTATAATTTTAGAAATATGCAAAGTCACGCTTTTATTTAACAGGAAATGACGTCAGAGGAAAAGAGTGTAGGGAAGAAAATCCCTCACACTAAAACTCTTCTTTCCCTCTCACTCCCACCCTTTCTACCTTCCCTTCCTCCCCTACGCCCGTTCTGTTGTTATGATACCACCCTCCTAGGCATTACCTCCTCCTTTTTGAGAGTTGTGGAGATAGTGCGGCGATGTGACTGCTTCAGGGCAAATAAGGGGGGGGGTCGGCATTCGCTTAATTTGGGGGAGCGGCGTGTCAGGCGAAATTATGGGAGGGGGGAATGTCGGAAAAAAAATTGACTCTTCGGGGGGGGGGTGGGGGTGGGGGGCTTTTTCCATCACTTGTTTAGTACTAATTTGAGAAAAAAACAATGCTATCATCGTCACGCTTTTAACAGGAAATGACGTCAGAGGAAATCCCTAACGGCACTTTTTTGAACATGAGTTTATAGTGAAGCAAGTGTTGCTTAATCACAAACGGCACTTTTTTTGCACACGAGTCCATAGTCAAGCATGGGTTGCTTACTTACTAACGGCACTTTTTTGAACATGAGTCCATAGTGATGCAAGGGTTGCTTAACTTCTAACGGCACTTTTTGATACATGCGTTTATAGTGACGCAAGTGTTGTTTAATCAATAACGGCACTTTTTTTAGGGGTTAGGCCGAACTTTTTAGGGGTCAGGCCAAGTTTTTTTAGTTTTTTTTTGTTTTGAAGTCAAAATATTTCTCATGGTTGGGGAGAGTGAAAAATTAGAGGGCTGGAGAGATTTAGGGGTCGAGCAAAATTTTAGGGGTCAGGACGAACTTTTTAGGGGTCAGGCCAAATTTTTTTGTTTTTTTTTGTTTTGAAGTCAAAATATTTCTCAGGGTTGGGGGAGAGTGAAAAATTAGGGGGCTGGAGAGATTTAGGGGTCGGGGAAAATTTTAGGGGTCAGGACAAACTTTTTAGGTGTCAGGCCAAATTTTTTTGTTTTTTTTTGTTTTGAAGTCAAAATATTTCTCATGGTTGGGGGAGAGTGAAAAATTAGTGGGCTGGTGAGATTGAGGGGTCGGGGAAAATTTTAGGGTTCAGGACGAACTTTTTAGGGGTCAGGCCAATTTTTTTTCTTTTTTTTGGTTTTGAACTGAAAATATTTCTCAGGGTTGGGGGAGAGTGAAAAATTAGGGGGCTGGAGAGATTCAGGGGTCGGGACGAACTTTTTAGGGGTCAGGACGAACTTTTTAGGGGTCAGGCCAAATTTTTTTTGTTTTTTTTTGTTTTGAAGTCAAAATATATCTAATGGTTGTAAGAGAGTGAAAAATTAGGGTGCTGGAGAGATTTAGTGGTCGGGGAAAATTTTAGGGGTCAGGACGAACTTTTTAGGGGTCAGGCCAAATTTTTTTGTTTTTTTTTGTTTTGAAGTCAAAATATTTCTCATGGTTGGAGGAGAGTGAAAAATTAGGGGGCTGGAGAGATTTAGGGGTCGGGGAAAATTTTAGGGGTCAGGACGAACTTTTTAGGGGTCAGGCCAAATTTTTTTGTTTTTTTTTGTTTTGAAGTCAAAATATTTCTCAGTGTTGGAGGAGAGTGAAAAATTAGGGGGCTGGAGAGATTCAGGGGTCGGGGAAAATTTTAGGGGTCAGGACGAACTTTTTAGGGGTCAGGCCAAATTTTTTTGTTTATTTTTGTTTTGAAGTCAAAATATATCTCATGGTTGGGGGAGAGTGAAAAATTAGGGGGTTGGAGACATTTAGGGTCAGGAAAATTTTAGGGGTCAGACGGAACCTTTTAGGGGTCAGGCCAAATTTTTTTGTTTTTTTTTTGTTTTGAAGTCAAAATATTTCTCATGGTTGGGGGAGAGTGAAAAATTAGAGGCTGGAGAGATTTAGGGGACGGGGAAAATTTTAGGGGTCAGGCCAAATTTTTTAGGGTCTGCCCAAATTTAGGGGCGGCGATATGTCTGTATTTAGCTTCCAGACCAGGGCGGCGATAGGTACTTATTTAGCATTCAGCAGTGGTGATAGGTACTTATATAGCATGTGCACATGGGCGGTAATAAGTATGTATATAGTATGCACACCGGGGCAGTGATAGGTATGTATTTAGCATGCGCACTGAGGAAGCGATCAGTTCATATATAGCACGCGCACCGGGGCGGCGAAAGGTACATATTTAAAATTCACACCGGGCGGCGAAAGGTACATATTTAAAATTCACACCGGGGCGGCGATAGGTACGTATTTAGCATTCACACCGGGGCGGCGATAGGTATGTATTTAGCATTCACACCGGGGCAGCGATAGGTATGTATTTAGCATTCGCACCGGGGCAGCGATATGTACGTATTTAGCTTCCACACAGGGGCGGCGATAGGTACGTATTTAGAATTCACACCGGGGCGGCAATAGGTACGTATTTTGAATTCACAGCGGGGCGGCGATAGGTATGTATTTAGCATTCGCACCGGGGCGGCGATATGTACGTATTTAGCTTCCACACCAGGGCGGCGATAGGTACGTATTCAGAATTCAGGGGTGGCGATAGCTACGTATATAGCATGTACACACGGGCAGCAATAAGTACGTACATAGCATGCGCTCTGCGGCGGCGATCAGTACATATATTGCATGCGTACCGGGGCGGCGAAAGGTATGTATTTCGCATTCGCACCGTAGTGGTGATAGGTACGTATTTAGCATTCGCACTGGGGCGGCTATAGGTACGTATTTAGCATTCGCACCAGGGCGGCTATAGGTACGTATTTAGCATTCGCACTGGGCCGGCGATAGGTACGTATTTAGCATTCACACCAAAGCGGCAATATGTACATATTAATTATCTGCACTAGGGAAGTGATAGGTACTTATGTAGCATGCACACCGGAGCGCAATTGGTATGTCTTTAGTATTCGCACTAGGGCAGCGATAGGTACTTATGTAGCATGCACACCGGGGCGCAATAGGTATGTAGTTCGCATTCACACAGGGGCAACGATAGGTACTATTTAGCATTCGCAACGGGGCGGCGATAGGTACTTAAATAGTATCTGCACCGGGGCGGCGATAGGTACGTATATAGTATGTGCACTGGGGCGGCGATAGGTACGTATATAGTATGCGCACCGGGGTGATGATAGATACGTATATAGTATGAACACCGGGGTGGAGATAAGTACCTATATAGAAGGCGCAGATAGAGGTGTTACTTTTTATAGAAATATGTCATATTATTACCCTGGGCAATAGGAGAAATGGTGGGGAAGAAACAGCTTTTGCAAAAGGCAAAATTAGAAAGTAGCGGCGAAATGGGGCGACCAGGGAAGAAAAAGGTAGCAGATAAAGAGACGGCTATAGAGAGAGGGGTGGACATAGAAGTTTGAATATAAAGATGTTACACACACGATCTTTCTTCAAATATATGTTTTTATGACCCCGAGCAACGCCGGGTAGCCCCGCTAGTCATCTCTATAATGGGCAGTTGTCTGTATGTCTGTCTGTCTGTCTGTCTGTCTGTATGTCCAGCTACTCCTCAAAAACTACTAAGCAAACTTTCACAAATTTGATATATTTAGGACCGGACAACACCTGGGATCATAATATCTCAAAATTACAACAAAAAAAATTTTTACTGAGGGTCACCGGTGCCAGTTTTCAGCAGTGGGTCTGTTTTTTTCACGCTTTTTCAATGTTATTTACTACTAATTTGGAAATCAGCCAATGTAATTATGTAATAATAATTTTTTTTTAAACCAACTTATTCTTGTGCACGTGACGTCACAGTAATAGGTATATGACGTCATCGTTATAGGTTTTCCATTTATTTTTTTTCTCTTCGAAATTTATTTTACTTCAATAACGTCTCAATAAGTAAAATTAAAGGAACAAATAATTATGCGCCGCCATTGTTTTCACTAATATTTGTATACATATTACATAACGTCTCAAGAAGTAAAGTAAGAAGAGAAATAATTATGCTCCCCCATTGTTTTCACTTATATTTGTATACATATTAAATAACGTCTCAATAAGAATAGTAAGAAGAGAAATAATTATGCTCCGCCATTGTTTTCACTAATATTTGTATACATATTAAATAACGTCTCAATAAGTAAAGTAAGAAAGGAAATAATTTTGCTCCGCCATTGTTTTCACTTATATTTGTATACATATTGAATAACGACTCAATAAGTAAAGTAAGAAGAGAAATAATTATGCTCCGCCACTGTTTTCACTAATATTTGTATACATGTAAAATAACGTCTCAATAAGAATATTAAGAAGAGAAATAATTATGCTACACCATTGTTTTCACTAATATCTGTATACATATTAAATAACGTCTCAGAAAGTAAAGTAAAAAAAGAGATAATTATGCTCCACCACTGTTTTCACTAATATTTGTATACATATTAAATAACGTCTCAATAAGTACAGTAAGAAAAGAAATAATTATGCTCCACCATTGTTTTCACTAATATTTGTATAAATGTTAAATAACGTCTCAATAAGTAAAGTAAAAAAAGAGATAATTATGCTCCGCCATTGTTTTCACTAATATTTGTATACATGTTAAATAACGTCTCAATAAGTTAAGTAAGAAGAGAAATGATTATGCTCCACCATTGTTTTCACTAATATCTGTATACATATTAAATAACGTCTCAATAAGAATAGTAAGAAGAGCAATAATTTTGCTCCGCCATTGTTTTCACTAATATTTGTATACATATTTAATAACGACTCAATAAGTAAAGTAAGAAGAGAAATAATTATGCTCCACCATTGTTTTCACTAATATTTGTATACATATTAAATAACGTCTCAATAAGAGTAGTAAGAAGAGAAATAATTATGCTCCGCCATTGTTTTCACTAACATTTGTATACATGTTTAATAACGTCTCAATAATTAAAGTAAGATGAATAATTATGCTCCGCCATTGTTTTCACTAATATGTGTATACATGTTAAATAATGTCTCAATAAGATAAGTAAGACCAGAAATAATTATGCTCCACCACTGTTTTTACTAATATTTGTATACATATTAAATAACGTCTCCATAAGTAAAGTAAGAAAAGAAATAATTATGCTCCGCCATTGTTTTCACTTATATTTGTATACATGTAAAATAACGTCTCAATAAGTAAAGTAAGAAAAGAGATAATTATGCTCCGCCATTGTTTTCACTAATATTTGTATACATGTTAAATAACGTCTCAATAAGTAAAGTAAGAAAAGAAATAATTATGCTCCGCCATTGTTTTCACTAATACTTGTATACATGTTAAATAACGTCTCAATAAGTAAAGTAAGAACAGAGATAATTATGCTCCGCCATTTTTTCACTAATATTTGTATACATGTTAAATAACGTCTCAGTAAGTAAAGTAAGAAGAGTAATAATTATGCTCCACCATTGTTTTCACTAATATCTGTATACATGTAAAATAATGTCTCAATAAGATAAGTAAGACCAGAAATAATTAAGCTCCACCACTGTTTTCACTAATATTTGTATACATATTAAATAACGTCTCCATAAGTAAAGTTAGAAAAGAAATAATTATGCTCCGCCATTGTTTTCACTTATATTTGTATACATGTAAAATAACGTCTCAATAAGTAAAGTGAGAAAAAGAAATAATTATGCTCCGCTATTGTTTTCACTAATACTTGTATACATGTTAAATAACGTCTCAATAAGTAAAGTAAGAAAAGAGATAATTATGCTTTGCCATTGTTTTCACTAATATTTGTATACATGTTAAATAACGTCTCAGTAAGTAAAGTAAGAAGAGTAATAATTATGCTCCACCATTGTTTTCACTAATATCTGTATACATATTAAATAACATCTCAATAAGAATAGTAAGAAGAGAAATAATTTTGCTCCGCCATTGTTTTCACTAATATTTGTATACATATTGAATAACGACTCAATAAGTAAAGTAAGAGAAATAATTATGAGAGGTGTGAAGTTAGTGTAGTATCATTAAAATTAAAGTAATAAATAACTATGCTCCACCATTGTTTTCACTAATATTTGTTTACATATTAAATAACGTCTCAATAAGAATAGTAAGAGAAATAATTATGCTCCGCCATTTTTTTCACTAATATCTGTATACATATTAAATAACGTCTCAATAAGTAAAGTAAGAAGAGAAATAATTATGCTCCGCCATTGTTTTCACTAATATCTGTATACATATTAAATAACGTCTCAATAAGTAAAGTAAGTAGAGAAAAAATTATGCTCCACCATTGTTTTCACTAATATTTGTATACATGTAAAATAACGTCGACAAAGTAAAGTAAAAAGAGAAATAATGATGTTCCACCATTGTTTTAACTAATATTTGTATACATATCAAATAAGGTCTCAATCAGTGAAGAAAGAAGAGAAATAATTATGCTCCGCCATTGTTTTGACTAATATTTGTATACATGTCAAATAATTTCTCAATCAGTAAAGTAAGAGAAATAATTATGCTCCCCCACTGTTTTCACTTATATTTGTATGAAGATTTTAGGGGTCAAGCCGAGCTTTTTAAGGGTCAGGCCAAATTTTTTTCTTTTTTGTTTTGTTTTGAACTCAAAATATTTCTCAGGGTTGGGGGAGAGTCAAAAATTAGTTGGGATTGGGGACTGAAGAGATGTAGTGGTCGGGGAAAATTTTAGGGGTCAGGCCAAATTTTTTTGTTTTTTGTTGTTTTTTTTTTTGTTTTAAAACTCAAAATATTTCTCAGGGTTGGGGGACAGTTAAAAATTAGTTGGGATGGGGGCTAGAGAGAATGAGGGGTCGGGGAAAATTTTAGGGGTCAAGCCGAACTTTTTAGGGGTCAGGCCAAATTTTTTTGTTTTTTTTTTGTTTTGAAGTCACAATGTTTCTCAGGGTTGCGGGAGAGTGAAAAATTAGGGGGCTGGAGAGATTGAGGGGTCTGGGAAAATTTTAGGGGTCAGGCCGAACGTTTTAGGGGTCAGGCCAAATTTTTTTCTTTTTTTTGGTTTTGAAGTCACAATGTTTCTCAGGGTTGCGGGAGAGTGAAAAATTAGGGGGCTGGAGAGATTTAGGGGTCTGGGAAAATTTTAGGGGTCAGGCCGAACGTTTAAGGGGTCAGGCCAAATTTTTTTTTTTTTTTTGAACTCAAAATATTTCTCATGGTTGGGGGAGAGTGAAAAATTAGGGGGCTGGAAAGATTGAGGGGTCGGGGAAAATTTTAGGGGTCAGGCCGAACGTTTTAGGGGTCAGGCCAAATTTTTTTTTTTTTTTGAACTCAAAATATTTCTCATGGTTGGGGGAGAGTGAAAAATTAGGGGGCTGGAAAGATTGAGGGGTCGGGGAAAATTTTAGGGGTCAGGCCGAACTTTTTAGGGGTCAGGCCAAATTTTTTTCTTTGTTTTGGTTTTGAACTCAATATATTTCTCATGGTTGGGGGAGAGTGAAAAATTAGGGGGCTGGAGAGATTTAGGGGTCGGGGAAAATTTTAGGGGTCAGGACGAACTTTTTAGGAGTCAGGCCAAATTTTTTTCTTTTTTTTGGTTTTGAACACAAAAGATTTCTCATGGTTCGGGTAGAGTGAAAAATTAGGGGGCTGGAAAGATTTAGTGGTCGGGGAAAATTTTAGGGGTCAGGACGAACTTTTTAGGGGTCAGGCCAAATTTTTTTCTTTGTTTTGGTTTTGAAGTCAAAATATTTCTCAGGGTTGGGGAAGAGTGAAAAATTAGGGGGCTGGAGAGATTTAGGGGTCGGCAAAAATTTTCGGGGTCAGGACGAACGTTTTAGGGGTCATGCCAAATTTTTTTGTTTTTTTTTGTTTTGAAGTCAAAATATTTCTCATGGTTAGGGGAGAGTGAAAAATTTAGGGGCTGGAGAGATTGAGGGGTCGGGGAAATTTTTAGGGGTCAGGCCGAACGTTTTAGGGGTCAGGCCAAATTTTTTTTTTTTTTTGAACTCAAAATATTTCTCATGGTTGGGGGAGAGTGAAAAATTAGGGGGCTGGAAAGATTGAGGGGTCGGGGAAAATTTTAGGGGTCAGGCCGAACTTTTTAGGGGTCAGGCCAAATTTTTTTCTTTGTTTTGGTTTTGAACTCAATATATTTCTCATGGTTGGGGGAGAGTGAAAAATTAGGGGGCTGGAGAGATTTAGGGGTCGGGGAAAATTTTAGGGGTCAGGACGAACTTTTTAGGAGTCAGGCCAAATTTTTTTCTTTGTTTTGGTTTTGAACTCAATATATTTCTCATGGTTGGGGGAGAGTGAAAAATTAGGGGGCTGGAGAGATTTAGGGGTCGGGGAAATTTTTAGGGGTCAGGACGAACTTTTTAGGGGTCAGGCCAATTTTTTTTCTTTTTTTGGGTTTTGAACTGAAAATATTTCTCATGGTTGGGGGAGAGTGAAAAATTAGGGGGCTGGAGAGATTTAGGGGTCGGGGAAATTTTTAGGGGTCAGGACGAACTTTTTAGGGGTCAGGCCAATTTTTTTTCTTTTTTTGGGTTTTGAACTGAAAATATTTCTCATGGTTGGGGAGAGTGAAAAATTAGGGGGCTTGAGAGATTTAGGGGTCGGGGAAAATTTTAGGGGTCAGGAAGAACTTTTTAGGGGTCAGGCCAAATTTTTTTCTTTTTATTGGTTTTGAACTGAAAATATTTCACAGGGTTGGGGGAGAGTGAAAAATTAGGGGGCTTGAGAGATTTAGGGGTCGGGGAAAATTTTAGGGGTCAGGAAGAACTTTTTAGGGGTCAGGCCAAATTTTTTTGTTTTTTTTGGTTTTGAAGTCAAAATATTTCTCATGGTTGGGGGATCGTGAAAAATTAGGGGGCTGGAGAGATTTAGAGGTCGTGGAAAATTTTAGGGGTCAGGACGAACTTTTTAGGGGTCAGGCCAAATTTTTTTTTTTTGTTTTGAAGTCAAAATATATCTCATGGTTGGGGGAGAGTAAAAAATTAGGGGGCTGGAGAGATTTAGGGGTCGGGGAAAATTTTAGGGGTCAGGACGAACTTTTTAGGAGTCAGGCCAAATTTTTTTGTTTTTTTTTGTTTTGAAGTCAAAATATATCTCATGGTTGGGGGAGAGTGAAAAATTAGGGGGTTGGAGACATTTAGGGTCAGGAAAATTTTAGGGGTCAGACGGAACCTTTTAGGGGTCAGGCCAAATTTTTTTGTTTTTTTTTTGTTTTGAAGTCAAAATATTTCTCATGGTTGGGGGAGAGTGAAAAATTAGAGGCTGGAGAGATTTAGGGGACGGGGAAAATTTTAGGGGTCAGGCCAAATTTTTTAGGGTCTGCCCAAATTTAGGGGCGGCGATATGTCTGTATTTAGCTTCCACACCAGGGCGGCGATAGGTACTTATTTAGCATTCAGCAGTGGTGATAGGTACTTATATAGCATGTGCACATGGGCGGTAATAAGTATGTATATAGTATGCACACCGGGGCAGTGATAGGTATGTATTTAGCATGCGCACTGAGGAAGCGATCAGTTCATATATAGCACGCGCACCGGGGCGGCGAAAGGTACATATTTAAAATTCACACCGGGCGGCGAAAGGTACATATTTAAAATTCACACCGGGGCGGCGATAGGTACGTATTTAGCATTCACACCGGGGCGGCGATAGGTATGTATTTAGCATTCACACCGGGGCAGCGATAGGTATGTATTTAGCATTCGCACCGGGGCAGCGATATGTACGTATTTAGCTTCCACACAGGGGCGGCGATAGGTACGTATTTAGAATTCACACCGGGGCGGCAATAGGTACGTATTTTGAATTCACAGCGGGGCGGCGATAGGTATGTATTTAGCATTCGCACCGGGGCGGCGATATGTACGTATTTAGCTTCCACACCAGGGCGGCGATAGGTACGTATTCAGAATTCAGGGGTGGCGATAGCTACGTATATAGCATGTACACACGGGCAGCAATAAGTACGTACATAGCATGCGCTCTGCGGCGGCGATCAGTACATATATTGCATGCGTACCGGGGCGGCGAAAGGTATGTATTTCGCATTCGCACCGTAGTGGTGATAGGTACGTATTTAGCATTCGCACTGGGGCGGCTATAGGTACGTATTTAGCATTCGCACCAGGGCGGCTATAGGTACGTATTTAGCATTCGCACTGGGCCGGCGATAGGTACGTATTTAGCATTCACACCAAAGCGGCAATATGTACATATTAATTATTCGCACTAGGGCAGTGATAGGTACTTATGTAGCATGCACACCGGAGCGCAATTGGTATGTCTTTAGTATTCGCACTAGGGCAGCGATAGGTACTTATGTAGCATGCACACCGGGGCGCAATAGGTATGTAGTTAGCATTCACACAGGGGCAACGATAGGTACTATTTAGCATTCGCAACGGGGCGGCGATAGGTACTTAAATAGTATCTGCACCGGGGCGGCGATAGGTACGTATATAGTATGTGCACTGGGGCGGCGATAGGTACGTATATAGTATGCGCACCGGGGTGATGATAGATACGTATATAGTATGAACACCGGGGTGGAGATAAGTACCTATATAGAAGGCGCAGATAGAGGTGTTACTTTTTATAGAAATATGTCATATTATTACCCTGGGCAATAGGAGAAATGGTGGGGAAGAAACAGCTTTTGCAAAAGGCAAAATTAGAAAGTAGCGGCGAAATGGGGCGACCAGGGAAGAGAAAGGTAGCAGATAAAGAGACGGCTATAGAGAGAGGGGCGGACATAGAAGTTTGAATATAAAGATGTTACACACACGATCTTTCTTCAAATATATGTTTTTATGACCCCGAGCAACGCCGGGTAGCCCCGCTAGTCATCTCTATAATGGGCAGTTGTCTGTATGTCTGTCTGTCTGTCTGTCTGTCTGTATGTCCAGCTACTCCTCAAAAACTACTAAGCAAACTTTCACAAATTTGATATATTTAGGACCGGACAACACCTGGGATCATAATATCTCAAAATTACAACAAAAAGTTTTTTACTGAGGGTCAACGGTGCCAGTTTTCAGCAGTGGGTCTGTTTTTTTCACGCTTTTTCAATGTTATTTACTACTAATTTGGAAATCAGCCAATGTAATTATGTAATAATAATTTTTTTTTAAACCAACTTATTCTTGTGCACGTGACGTCACAGTAATAGGTATATGACGTCATCGTTATAGGTTTTCCATTTATTTTTTTTCTCTTCGAAATTTATTTTACTTCAATAACGTCTCAATAAGTAAAATTAAAGGAACAAATAATTATGCGCCGCCATTGTTTTCACTAATATTTGTATACATATTACATAACGTCTCAAGAAGTAAAGTAAGAAGAGAAATAATAATGCTCCCCCATTGTTTTCACTTATATTTGTATACATATTAAATAACGTCTCAATAAGAATAGTAAGAAGAGAAATAATTATGCTCCGCCATTGTTTTCACTAATATTTGTATACATATTAAATAACGTCTCAATAAGTAAAGTAAGAAAGGAAATAATTTTGCTCCGCCATTGTTTTCACTTATATTTGTATACATATTGAATAACGACTCAATAAGTAAAGTAAGAAGAGAAATAATTATGCTCCGCCACTGTTTTCACTAATATTTGTATACATGTAAAATAACGTCTCAATAAGAATATTAAGAAGAGAAATAATTATGCTACACCATTGTTTTCACTAATATCTGTATACATATTAAATAACGTCTCAGAAAGTAAAGTAAAAAAAGAGATAATTATGCTCCACCACTGTTTTCACTAATATTTGTATACATATTAAATAACGTCTCAATAAGTACAGTAAGAAAAGAAATAATTATGCTCCACCATTGTTTTCACTAATATTTGTATAAATGTTAAATAACGTCTCAATAAGTAAAGTAAAAAAAGAGATAATTATGCTCCGCCATTGTTTTCACTAATATTTGTATACATGTTAAATAACGTCTCAATAAGTTAAGTAAGAAGAGAAATGATTATGCTCCACCATTGTTTTCACTAATATCTGTATACATATTAAATAACGTCTCAATAAGAATAGTAAGAAGAGCAATAATTTTGCTCCGCCATTGTTTTCACTAATATTTGTATACATATTTAATAACGACTCAATAAGTAAAGTAAGAAGAGAAATAATTATGCTCCACCATTGTTTTCACTAATATTTGTATACATATTAAATAACGTCTCAATAAGAGTAGTAAGAAGAGAAATAATTATGCTCCGCCATTGTTTTCACTAACATTTGTATACATGTTTAATAACGTCTCAATAATTAAAGTAAGATGAATAATTATGCTCCGCCATTGTTTTCACTAATATGTGTATACATGTTAAATAATGTCTCAATAAGATAAGTAAGACCAGAAATAATTATGCTCCACCACTGTTTTTACTAATATTTGTATACATATTAAATAACGTCTCCATAAGTAAAGTAAGAAAAGAAATAATTATGCTCCGCCATTGTTTTCACTTATATTTGTATACATGTAAAATAACGTCTCAATAAGTAAAGTAAGAAAAGAGATAATTATGCTCCGCCATTGTTTTCACTAATATGTGTATACATGTTAAATAACGTCTCAATAAGTAAAGTAAGAAAAGAAATAATTATGCTCCGCCATTGTTTTCACTAATACTTGTATACATGTTAAATAACGTCTCAATAAGTAAAGTAAGAACAGAGATAATTATGCTCCGCCATTTTTTCACTAATATTTGTATACATGTTAAATAACGTCTCAGTAAGTAAAGTAAGAAGAGTAATAATTATGCTCCACCATTGTTTTCACTAATATCTGTATACATGTAAAATAATGTCTCAATAAGATAAGTAAGACCAGAAATAATTAAGCTCCACCACTGTTTTCACTAATATTTGTATACATATTAAATAACGTCTCCATAAGTAAAGTTAGAAAAGAAATAATTATGCTCCGCCATTGTTTTCACTTATATTTGTATACATGTAAAATAACGTCTCAATAAGTAAAGTGAGAAAAAGAAATAATTATGCTCCGCTATTGTTTTCACTAATACTTGTATACATGTTAAATAACGTCTCAATAAGTAAAGTAAGAAAAGAGATAATTATGCTTTGCCATTGTTTTCACTAATATTTGTATACATGTTAAATAACGTCTCAGTAAGTAAAGTAAGAAGAGTAATAATTATGCTCCACCATTGTTTTCACTAATATCTGTATACATATTAAATAACATCTCAATAAGAATAGTAAGAAGAGAAATAATTTTGCTCCGCCATTGTTTTCACTAATATTTGTATACATATTGAATAACGACTCAATAAGTAAAGTAAGAGAAATAATTATGAGAGGTGTGAAGTTAGTGTAGTATCATTAAAATTAAAGTAATAAATAACTATGCTCCACCATTGTTTTCACTAATATTTGTATACATATTAAATAACGTCTCAATAAGAATAGTAAGAGAAATAATTATGCTCCGCCATTTTTTTCACTAATATCTGTATACATATTAAATAACGTCTCAATAAGTAAAGTAAGAAGAGAAATAATTATGCTCCGCCATTGTTTTCACTAATATCTGTATACATATTAAATAACGTCTCAATAAGTAAAGTAAGTAGAGAAATAATTATGCTCCACCATTGTTTTCACTAATATTTGTATACATGTAAAATAACGTCGACAAAGTAAAGTAAAAAGAGAAATAATGATGTTCCACCATTGTTTTAACTAATATTTGTATACATATCAAATAAGGTCTCAATCAGTGAAGAAAGAAGAGAAATAATTATGCTCCGCCATTGTTTTGACTAATATTTGTATACATGTCAAATAATTTCTCAATCAGTAAAGTAAGAGAAATAATTATGCTCCCCCACTGTTTTCACTTATATTTGTATGAAGATTTTAGGGGTCAAGCCGAGCTTTTTAAGGGTCAGGCCAAATTTTTTTCTTTTTTGTTTTGTTTTGAACTCAAAATATTTCTCAGGGTTGGGGGAGAGTGAAAAATTAGTTGGGATTGGGGCCTGAAGAGATGTAGTGGTCGGGGAAAATTTTAGGGGTCAGGCCAAATTTTTTTGTTTTTTGTTGTTTTTTTTTTTGTTTTAAAACTCAAAATATTTCTCAGGGTTGGGGGACAGTTAAAAATTAGTTGGGATGGGGGCTGGAGAGAATGAGGGGTCGGGGAAAATTTTAGGGGTCAAGCCGAACTTTTTAGGGGTCAGGCCAAATTTTTTTGTTTTTTTTTTGTTTTGAAGTCACAATGTTTCTCAGGGTTGCGGGAGAGTGAAAAATTAGGGGGCTGGAGAGATTGAGGGGTCTGGGAAAATTTTAGGGGTCAGGCCGAACGTTTTAGGGGTCAGGCCAAATTTTTTTCTTTTTTTTGGTTTTGAAGTCACAATGTTTCTCAGGGTTGCGGGAGAGTGAAAAATTAGGGGGCTGGAGAGATTTAGGGGTCTGGGAAAATTTTAGGGGTCAGGCCGAACGTTTAAGGGGTCAGGCCAAATTTTTTTTTTTTTTTTTGAACTCAAAATATTTCTCATGGTTGGGGGAGAGTGAACAATTAGGGGGCTGGAAAGATTGAGGGGTCGGGGAAAATTTTAGGGGTCAGGCCGAACGTTTTAGGGGTTAGGCCAAATTTTTTTTTTTTTTGAACTCAAAATATTTCTCATGGTTGGGGGAGAGTGAAAAATTAGGGGGCTGGAAAGATTGAGGGGTCGGGGAAAATTTTAGGGGTCAGGCCGAACTTTTTAGGGGTCAGGCCAAATTTTTTTCTTTGTTTTGGTTTTGAACTCAATATATTTCTCATGGTTGGGGGAGAGTGAAAAATTAGGGGGCTGGAGAGATTTAGGGGTCGGGGAAAATTTTAGGGGTCAGGACGAACTTTTTAGGAGTCAGGCCAAATTTTTTTCTTTTTTTTGGTTTTGAACACAAAAGATTTCTCATGGTTCGGGTAGAGTGAAAAATTAGGGGGCTGGAAAGATTTAGGGGTCGGGGAAAATTTTAGGGGTCAGGACGAACTTTTTAGGGGTCAGGCCAAATTTTTTTCTTTGTTTTGGTTTTGAAGTCAAAATATTTCTCAGGGTTGGGGAAGAGTGAAAAATTAGGGGGCTGGAGAGATTTAGGGGTCGGCAAAAATTTTCGGGGTCAGGACGAACGTTTTAGGGGTCATGCCAAATTTTTTTGTTTTTTTTTGTTTTGAAGTCAAAATATTTCTCATGGTTAGGGGAGAGTGAAAAATTTAGGGGCTGGAGAGATTGAGGGGTCGGGGAAAATTTTAGGGGTCAGGCCGAACGTTTTAGGGGTCAGGCCAAATTTTTTTCTTTTTTTTGGTTTTGAAGTCACAATGTTTCTCAGGGTTGCGGGAGAGTGAAAAATTAGGGGGCTGGAGAGATTGAGGGGTCTTGGAAAATTTTAGGGGTCAGGCCGAACGTTTTAGGGGTCAGGCCAAATTTTTTTTTTTTTTTTTTTGAACTCAAAATATTTCTCATGGTTGGGGGACAGTGAAAAATTAGAAGGCTGGAAAGATTGAGGGGTCGGGGAAAATTTTAGGGGTCAGGCCGAACGTTTTAGGGGTCAGGACAAATTTTTTTTTTTTTGAACTCAAAATATTTCTCATGGTTGGGGGAGAGTGAAAAATTAGGGGGCTGGAAAGATTGAAGGGTCGGGGAAAATTTTAGGGGTCAGGCCGAACTTTTTAGGGGTCAGGCCAAATTTTTTTCTTTGTTTTGGTTTTGAACTCAATATATTTCTCATGGTTGGGGGAGAGTGAAAAATTAGGGGGCTGGAGAGATTTAGGGGTCGGGGAAATTTTTAGGGGTCAGGACGAACTTTTTAGGGGTCAGGCCAATTTTTTTTCTTTTTTTGGATTTTGAACTGAAAATATTTCTCATGGTTGGGGAGAGTGAAAAATTAGGGGGCTTGAGAGATTTAGGGGTCGGGGAAAATTTTAGGGGTCAGGAAGAACTTTTTAGGGGTCAGGCCAAATTTTTTTCTTTTTTTTGGTTTTGAACTGAAAATATTTCACAGGGTTGGGGGAGAGTGAAAAATTAGGGGGCTGGAAAGATTGAGGGGTCGGGGAAATTTTAGGGGTCAGGCCGAACGTTTTAGGGGTCAGGCCAAATTTTTTTTTTTTTTTGAACTCAAAATATTTCTCATGGTTGGGGGAGAGTGAAAAATTAGGGGGCTGGAAAGATTGAGGGGTCGGGGAAAATTTTAGGGGTCAGGCCGAACTTTTTAGGGGTCAGGCCAAATTTTTTTCTTTGTTTTGGTTTTGAACTCAATATATTTCTCATGGTTGGGGGAGAGTGAAAAATTAGGGGGCTGGAGAGATTTAGGGGTCGGGGAAAATTTTAGGGGTCAGGACGAACTTTTTAGGAGTCAGGCCAAATTTTTTTCTTTTTTTTGGTTTTGAACACAAAAGATTTCTCATGGTTCGGGTAGAGTGAAAAATTAGGGGGCTGGAAAAATTTAGGGGTCGGGGAAAATTTTAGGGGTCAGGACGAACTTTTTAGGGGTCAGGGCAAATTTTTTTCTTTGTTTTGGTTTTGAAGTCAAAATATTTCTCAGGGTTGGGGAAGAGTGAAAAATTAGGGGGCTGGAGAGATTTAGGGGTCGGCAAAAATTTTCGGGGTCAGGACGAACGTTTTAGGGGTCATGCCAAATTTTTTTGTTTTTTTTTGTTTTGAAGTCAAAATATTTCTCATGGTTAGGGGAGAGTGAAAAATTTAGGGGCTGGAGAGATTGAGGGGTCGGGGAAAATTTTAGGGGTCAGGCCGAACGTTTTAGGGGTCAGGCCAAATTTTTTTCTTTTTTTTGGTTTTGAAGTCACAATGTTTCTCAGGGTTGCGGGAGAGTGAAAAATTAGGGGGCTGGAGAGATTGAGGGGTCTTGGAAAATTTTAGGGGTCAGGCCGAACGTTTTAGGGGTCAGGCCAAATTTTTTTTTTTTTTTTTTGAACTCAAAATATTTCTCATGGTTGGGGGACAGTGAAAAATTAGGGGGCTGGAAAGATTGAGGGGTCGGGGAAAATTTTAGGGGTCAGGCCGAACGTTTTAGGGGTCAGGACAAATTTTTTTTTTTTTGAACTCAAAATATTTCTCATGGTTGGGGGAGAGTGAAAAATTAGGGGGCTGGAAAGATTGAAGGGTCGGGGAAAATTTTAGGGGTCAGGCCGAACTTTTTAGGGGTCAGGCCAAATTTTTTTCTTTGTTTTGGTTTTGAACTCAATATATTTCTCATGGTTGGGGGAGAGTGAAAAATTAGGGGGCTGGAGAGATTTAGGGGTCGGGGAAATTTTTAGGGGTCAGGACGAACTTTTTAGGGGTCAGGCCAATTTTTTTTCTTTTTTTGGATTTTGAACTGAAAATATTTCTCATGGTTGGGGAGAGTGAAAAATTAGGGGGCTTGAGAGATTTAGGGGTCGGGGAAAATTTTAGGGGTCAGGAAGAACTTTTTAGGGGTCAGGCCAAATTTTTTTCTTTTTTTTGGTTTTGAACTGAAAATATTTCACAGGGTTGGGGGAGAGTGAAAAATTAGGGGGCTTGAGAGATTTAGGGGTCGGGGAAAATTTTAGGGGTCAGGAAGAACTTTTTAGGGGTCAGGCCAAATTTTTTTGTTTTTTTTTGGTTTTGAAGTCAAAATATTTCTCATGGTTGGGGGATCGTGAAAAATTAGGGGGCTGGAGAGATTTAGAGGTCGGGGAAAATTTTAGGGGTCAGGACGAACTTTTTAGGGGTCAGGCCAAATTTTTTTTTTTTTTTTTTTTTTGAAGTCAAAATATTTCTCATGGTTGGGGGAGAGTGAAAAATTAGTGGGCTGGAGAGATTTAGGGGTCGGGGAAAATTTTAGGGGTCAGGACGAACTTTTTAGGGGTCAGGCCAAATTTTTTTGTTTTTTTTTGTTTTGAAGTCAAAATATTTCTCATGGTTGGGGGAGAGTGAAAAATTAGGGGGCTGGAGAGATTTAGGGGTCGGGGAAAATTTTAGGGGTCAGGACGAACTTTTTAGGGGTCAGGGCAAATTTTTTTCTTTTTTTTGGTTTTGAACTGAAAATATTTCTCATGGTTGGGGGATCGTGAAAAATTAGGGGGCTGGAGAGATTTAGGGGTCGGGGAAAATTTTAGGGGTCAGGACGAACTTTTTAGGGGTCAGGCCAAATTTTTTTGTTTTTTTTTGGTTTTGAAGTCAAAATATTTCTCATGGTTGGGGGAGAGTGAAAAATTAGGGGGCTGGAGAGATTTAGGGTCGGGAAAATTTTAGGGGTCAGGACGAACTTTTTAGGGGTCAGGCCAAATTTTTGTGTTTTTTTTTGTTTTGAAGTCAAAATATTTCTCATGGTTGGGGGAGAGTTAAAAATTAGGTGCTGGCGAGATTTAGGGGTCGGGGAAAATTTTAGGCGTCAGGCCAAATTTTTTAGGGGTCCGCCCAAATTTAGGGGCGGCGATATGTACGTATTTAGCTTCCACACCGGGGCAGCGATAGGTACTTATTTAGCATTCAGCGGTGGTGATTAGTACTTATATAGCATGTGCACATGGGCAGTAATAAGTACGTATATAGTATGCACACCGGGGCAGTGATAGGTATGTATTTAGCATGCGCACTGAGGCAGCGATCGGTTCATATATAGCACGCGCACCAGGGCGGCGATAGGTACGTATATAGCACGCGCACAGAGACGGCGAAAGGTACATATTTAAAATTCACACCGGGGCGGCGAAAGGTACATATTTAAAATTTACACCGGGGCGGCGATAGGTACGTATTTAGCATTCACACCGGGGCGGCGATAGGTACGTATTTAGCATTCACACTGGGGCGGCGATAGGTATGTATTTAGCATTCACACCGGGGCAGCGATAGGTATGTATTTAGCATTCGCACCGGGGTGGCGATATGTACGTATTTAGCTTCCGCACCGGGGCGGCGATAGGTACGTATTTAGAATTCACACCGGGGCGGCGATAGGTACGTATTTAGAATTCACACCGGGGCGGCGATAGGTATGTATTGTGAATTCACACCGGGGCGGCGATAAGTATGTATTTAGCATTCGCACCGGGGCGGCGATATGTATGTATTTAGCTTCCACACCAGGGCGGCGATAGGTACGTATTCAGAATTCAGGGGTGGCGATAGCTACGTATATAGTATGTACACATGGGCAGCAATAAGTACGTACATAGCATGCACTCTGCGGCGTCGATCAGTACATATATAGCACGCGCACCGGGGCGGCGAAAGGTATGTATTTCGCATTCGCACCGTGGTGGTGATAGGTACGTATTTAGCATTCGCACCGGGGCGGCTATAGGTACGTATTTAGCATTCTCACCAGGGCGGCTATAGGTACATATTTAGCATTCGCACTGGGCCGGCGATAGGTACGTATTTTGCATTCACACCAAAGCGGCAATATGTACATATTAATTAATCGCACTAGGGCAGCGATAGGTACTTATGTAGCATGCACACCGGGGCGCAATTGGTATGTCTTTAGTATTTGCACTAGGGCAGCGATAGGTACTTATGTAGCATGCACACCGGGGCGCAATAGGTATGTATTTAGCATTCACACCGGGGCAACGATAGGTACTATTTAGCATTCGCACCGGGGCGGCGATAGGTACTTAAATAGTATCTGCACCGGGGCGGCGATAGGTACGTATATAGTATGTGCACTGGGGCGGCGATAGGTACGTATATAGTATGCGCACCGGGGTGATGATAGATACGTATATAGTATGAACACTGGGGTGGAGATAAGTACCTATATAGAAGGCACAGATAGAGGTGTTACTTTTTATAGAAATATGTCATACTATTACCCTGGGCAATAGGAGAAATGGTGGGGAAGAAACAGCTTTTGCAAAAGGCAAAATTAGAAAGTAGCGGCGAAATGGGGCGACCAGGGAAGAGAAAGGTAGCAGATAAAGAGACGGCTATAGAGAGAGGGGGCGGACATAGAAGTTTTAATATAAAGATGTTACACACACGATCTTTCTTCAAATATATGTTTTTATGACCCCGAGCAACGCCGGGTAGCCCCGCTAGTTCATAATAAATAAACAATGGCAAAGTAATAAAAATACATCGTTCTTATCAATTCATCAATTAAAAGGAGGGAACAAATAAAGATTAAAATTCAAAGATTTTTTTTAGAAGACATAAAAATAATCTACTTTTTTACATTACAAATAATATCGTAAAAGATGTTTTGTTAATACTCTGTCGTATTCTTCTTCTTTTTTTCTTCTTTCCAATGATGTATCTGCTTTAAAAAAAATTACTTTGAAATTTAAAAATTTGAAAATTAAATTTCTGCTTAATCCGTTTTTTTTACAAACAAACCATGCAACTATTAAATTGTAAATAGCTTCTCCGAAATTCTAAATAGCCACTCTGAAATAAACACAAAGGATTTTGAGGACAAAATGACCTCCCTTGATTATCGCTCTTTTGGAAACCATAAGTGAAAAGGTGATTTATCCGGAAGTCAAGCATTTATATAAGGTAATTATTGCATGAAAAATACGTATCAATTATATTGTTGTATTGTTTTAAATGTTTTAAAAAATCAATAAATGATTTTATTTTAATAAAATCTCTTGTGTTTGACGGGCAAACGTGAATAAGTTGTAAATAGGAATTAAAGGGGTTAAACAAAGAAATTACCCCCCTCCCCTTCTCCGTGTCTGTTTATCTACGTTAAGACTGACCATAGAGTTAAACATTAGAAACTACCCTTTTATAAATTAGTATTTCACATGGAAATTTCCAAGGAATGGATTTACTGAGGTTAATTTATCCAATGTTGGGGTTAATAAATGGCATGCTTTCATCCTGATCGCCACTCAGGACTTAACATGAGTCACTACTACCCGAGACTTCGGGTTAGTTTTGGAGTTCCTGTTTACTTGTCTCTCCGTGAGGGAAAAGGTTAGACCAAAGTTGTTGTTTTTTGTATGTGGAAGATATCTAAATCCCCCAAAAGGGATCACTATGAATGGGACAAATATATAAATTGCCCAGTCCAGAAGGATTTCTCCTTATCTGATTGAGGATTGATACAACACTTTGATCACAGCAAGAAGGCAAAGAATAAAAAGTCTGTCTGGTGTTAATGGACGTCATATAGTTTTTTTTAAAGTTTTTTAAATTTATTTTTTATTATTATGAGTATTATTATTATTAGTAGTAGTAGTATTGCTGTTGTTGCTGTTGTAATACTAGTACTACTAATAATAATAGTATTAGTAATAGTAATAATAATAATATCTCGTATTTTATGCCTGCGTTAACCATTTTGTCCCATTATAATAACGCTTAAGAACGCGAGGTAAGCGAAACGTTACTGGGTGCTATTGAATAACTAGACTTATCACGGTGATATTTCACTTAGTTATCTCTTAAATCTTAGCCTTTTCATGCCGAGAGAACCATCCTCTTCATATTTAGAAGACAAATTTATTTAATCAATTTATGTTTGTAATCTTGCCGTTTTTAGCAAAGAATTATAAAGTACCAAAAGAATTAAAGATGTCGATGTTCAAGATAGTGGATGCAACTGTCAACGTTGGCGGAAAAATCGATCTTTTTTATTTATTTTGGTTTTATCTTGTTTTTATCATTGTGACAAATAAAAGAAATTAAATCAATGCAAATGTCTAATATGTTTGTCTACATGGATACGATATTGACGGGCATATTCCTTCTTTCTAGTTTATATTTTGAAAAAAAAACACCTTAATTATATTTTTCATTTAGTTAAATTTAGTCGATTATTAAACTTCCTAATATTTTTCGATTTCCAGTTTATTCCAAAATTCGCGATTTTATTTTGTTCGACGCGTCCAAGTATTTGTTTTATAAGAAACAATCAATTTTTAATATGAGTGTGGCTAAAAAAGTCTTGCGATGAAGTTTGAGTGAGAAATTGATTTATCCGGAAGTCAAGTTGAACAAGAAGACGGCCATTAGAATAAGGTAAATATTGCATGAAAAATACGTCTCCGTTAATGTTAAGTATTGTTTTTAATGTAAAAGAAAAGTCGGTAAATGATGATTTTATTTAAAAAATAAAACTTTAATAAGATTTGAATCGGAATAAAAGGGCTAAACTAAAATAACCTTTGAATTCACGCCATTTGTGTTTGAAGTGCAAACGTAAATCACCTTTTGCAATGAAAATAAATTTTTAAATAAATTTAAAGATTCTCAATAGTCACAAGATTAATTGTTTTTAGTTATCTGTTCTTTAGATCGCGACAAAAATAGAAATTGATTAATGAACATGTTCTTGTACTCTTCCATACAGAAAAAGTCAGTGAAAATAGTTTTTATTCAAGTAAGCAAAAATAAATTTTAAAGCGCTGCGTCAAATATCGCCATTTTAATTTAAAATTGTAGTTTCATGACTAAAGAAATACTGATTGACAAGATTATCAAAGGAAATTTAGTGTTTTTCTCACACCCATCCTAGTTTATCCCTCCAAATTAGTTTCAATTTTTTTGGTGATCACATGTAAGCAGCCTGAAAATATGATCCGCAAGATAATTTTTTTTTTTTAATATCTAAAAGTGGTGACTCACTTTCCTCTATTGATTTTACGAAAAATGATTGAACAGTAAATGGCGATTGTAACATGATGGGTTTTTTTCAATATTTTTTAGAGAAATCCGTACTGGAGGGAAGCGTGGGTTAACTAAGTGTTTTTATGGTGTGGGGGGATGACCAACAAAATGAAGGGCGAGCCTTTTCTACAGTAAAATATAGTGGGGAAACTAGTTAATGTTTTAGCATACATTTTGGGGGGCCAAAAACAATGTGTGTGTTGGGGACCGAATTGTTATTCCCACAAGAAAATAACATGTGGAAACAATATTTACTGTTGGTGTCAATTCTTAATATGCATCCATTAATTGGCAGTCGTGACGTAAACAAAAAAAACAATGTGTGTGTGTCAAAAGTCAAAGCAATTCCAACGTTTCCTGAGTCTGAAGAAAACTTATAAAATATATTTCATTACTATTTAAAGATAAACGTTCGGTTTTACATGTAATTATTTTACCTTTCTTTGAAGGTTGCATAATGATAAACGCCTTCTACGGACGGATCTCAAACCCCAACAAAATAATAAATAAATTGGAAACTCCCCCCGCCTAAATATCCTTACATTAAACTAAACGACAAAAAAAACCCTCAACACTTTTTTTTCTTAAGCTAAAAAAAACAACATTTTCCTCTTCCGTGCAATTAAAAAAATACTTTGCGTTAAATATATTGGGAAATAAACCTCCATTTTTATATCAAATAACAAAACACCAACATTTTCCTCTTCCGTGCAATGAAAAAAATACTTTGCGTAAAATATATTGGGAAATAAACCTCCATTTTTATATCAAATAACAAAAAAACAACATTTTCCTCTTCCGTGCAATGAAAAAAATACTTTGCGTAAAATATATTGGGAAATAAACCTCCATTTTTATATCAAATAACAAAACAACAACATTTTCCTCTTCCGTGCAATGAAAAAAATACTTTGCGTAAAATATATTGGGAAATAAACCTCCATTTTTATATCAAATAACAAAAAAAAAACAACCACACAAACAACAACAATAAACAATGCACTTAAACACAAAAAAAACTAAACAAATTTTTCTTTCAATAAATTCTTGCTGACCCTTTTTAAATAGGTTATATTGAAAATGTTTTTAAATACTTTATTTTAGTTTTAAAATTGTTTAATAGTTTTTTTATGAATAAAAATGTAACAAAATTTAAATATATTAAACATCATAGTAATGACGTTTCCAATACAGAATATTCCCGCAAAATTGTTTTTTTATTCGACTGAATGATTCTCACGTGTTCAAACTAGTGAAATAAAAAATCTTCCCACTTAAAACCGACGAAAATGATGGTGCACTGTTTTCTGATGAACACCACTTGTTGGTTTCCGATTTAAAGGCCGAAAGCCGTCAACAAGTAAAGTGTTTCTCTTTTACTTATAATTGTTTTTCAGTGTGTTCAGACGTAATCTCTTAAAAAGTAAAATCGCATTGGGAGGAGTGGGGAAATTAGCTAATTTTATTTTTAATCCGACAAATATTTCAAATATTCTCTTTATGATATTAATTTGTTTTAGGGTGCTTACACATCTCGTTATGTATTAGAGCCAAGATATTAATTTGTTTTAGGGTGCTTACACATCTCTTTATGTATTAGAGCCAATATATTAATTTGTTTTAGGGTGCTTACACATCTCTTTATGTATTAGAGCCAAGATATTAATTTGTTTTACGGTGCTTACACATCTCGTTATGTATTAGAGCCAATATATTAATTTGTTTTAGGGTGCTTACACATCTCGTTATGTATTAGAGCCAAGATATTAATTTGTTTTAGGGTGATTACACATCTCGTTATGTATTAGAGCCAAGATATTAATTTGTTTTAGGGTGATTACACATCTCTTTATGTATTAGAGCCAATATATTAATTTGTTTTAGGGTGCTTACACATCTCTTTATGTATTAGAGCCAAGATATTAATTTGTTTTACGGTGCTTACACATCTCGTTATGTATTAGAGCCAATATATTAATTTGTTTTAGGGTGCTTACACATCTCGTTATGTATTAGAGCCAAGATATTAATTTGTTTTAGGGTGATTACACATCTCTTTATGTATTAAAGCCAAGATATTAATTTGTTTTATTGTGCTTACACATCTCTTTATGTATTAGAGCCAAGATATTAATTTGTTTTAGGGTGCTTACACATATCTTTATGTATTAGAGCCAAGATATTAATTTGTTTTACGGTGCTTACACATTTCTTTATGTATTAGAGCCAAGATATTAATTTGTTTTATGGTGCTTACACATCTCTTTATGTATTAGAGCCAAGATATTAATTTGTTTTAGGGTGATTACACATCTCTTTATGTATTAAAGCCAAGATATTAATTTGTTTTATTGTGCTTACACATCTCTTTATGTATTAGAGCCAAGATATTAATTTGTTTTAGGGTGCTTACACATCTCTTTATGTATTAGAGCCAAGATATTAATTTGTTTTACGGTGCTTACACATTTCTTTATGTATTAGAGCCAAGATATTAATTTGTTTTATTGTGCTTACACATCTCTTTATGTATTAGAGCCAAGATATTAATTTGTTTTAGGGTGCTTACACATCTCTTTATGTATTAAAGCCAAGATATTAATTTGTTTTAGGGTGATTACACATCTCTTTATGTATTAAAGCCAAGATATTAATTTGTTTTAGGGTGATTACACATCTCTTTATGTATTAAAGCCAAGATATTAATTTGTTTTAGGGTGATTACACATCTCTTTATGTATTAAAGCCAAGATATTAATTTGTTTTAGGGTGATTACACATCTCTTTATGTATTAGAGCCAAGATATTAATTTGTTTTAGGGTGATTACACATCTCTTTATGTATTAGAGCCAATATATTAATTTGTTTTAGGGTGCTTACACATCTCTTTATGTATTAGAGCCAAGATATTAATTTGTTTTAGGGTGCTTACACATCTCTTTATGTATTAAAGCCAAGATATTAATTTGTTTTAGGGTGATTACACATCTCTTTATGTATTAAAGCCAAGATATTAATTTGTTTTAGGGTGATTACACATCTCTTTATGTATTAAAGCCAAGATATTAATTTGTTTTAGGGTGATTACACATCTCTTTATGTATTAAAGCCAAGATATTAATTTGTTTTAGGGTGATTACACATCTCTTTATGTATTAGAGCCAAGATATTAATTTGTTTTAGGGTGATTACACATCTCTTTATGTATTAGAGCCAATATATTAATTTGTTTTAGGGTGCTTACACATCTCTTTATGTATTAGAGCCAATATATTAATTTGTTTTACGGAGCTTACACATCTCTTTATGTATTAGAGCCAAGATATTAATTTGTTTTAGGGTGCTTACACATCTCTTTATGTATTAGAGCCAATATATTAATTTGTTTTACGGTGCTTACACATCTTTTTATGTATTAGAGCCAAGATATTAATTTGTTTTAGGGTGCTTACACATCTCTTTATGTATTAAAGCCAAGATATTAATTTGTTTTAGGGTGATTACACATCTCTTTATGTATTAGAGCCAAGATATTAATTTGTTTTAGGGTGATTACACATCTCTTTATGTATTAGAGCCAATATATTAATTTGTTTTAGGGTGCTTACACATCTCTTTATGTATTAGAGCCAATATATTAATTTGTTTTACGGTGCTTACACATCTCTTTATGTATTAGAGCCAAGATATTAATTTGTTTTAGGGTGCTTACACATCTCTTTATGTATTAGAGCCAATATATTAATTTGTTTTACGGTGCTTACACATCTCTTTATGTATTAGAGCCAAGATATTAATTTGTTTTAGGGTGCTTACACATCTCTTTATGTATTAGAGCCAAGATATTAATTTGTTTTACGGTGCTTACACATCTCTTTATGTATTAGAGCCAAGATATTAATTTGTTTTACGGTGCTTACACATCTCTTTATGTATTAGAGCCAAGATATTAATTTGTTTTACGGTGCTTACACATCTCTTTATGTATTAAAGCCAAGATATTAATTTGTTTTACGGTGCTTACACATTTCTTTATGTATTAGAGCCAAGATATTAATTTGTTTTACGGTGCTTACACATCTCTTTATGTATTAGAGCCAAGATATTAATTTGTTTTACGGTGCTTACACATCTCTTTATGTATTAGAGCCAAGATATTAATTTGTTTTACGGTGCTTACACATCTCTTTATGTATTAGAGCCAAGATATTAATTTGTTTTAGGGTGCTTACACATCACTTTATGTATTAGAGCCAAGATATTAATTTGTTTTAGGGTGCTTACACATCACTTTATGTATTAGAGCCAAGATATTAATTTGTTTTAGGGTGCTTACACATCTCTTTATGTATTAGAGCCAAGATATTAATTTGTTTTACGGTGCTTACACATCTCTTTATGTATTAGAGCCAAGATATTAATTTGTTTTACGGTGCTTACACATCTCTTTATGTATTAGAGCCAAGATATTAATTTGTTTTAGGGTGATTACACATCTCTTTATGTATTAGAGCCAAGATATTAATTTGTTTTAGGGTGATTACACATCTCTTTATGTATTAGAGCCAAGATATTAATTTGTTTTAGGGTGCTTACACATCTCTTTATGTATTAGAGCCAAGATATTAATTTGTTTTATTGTGCTTACACATCTCTTTATGTATTAGGGCCAAGATATTAATTTGTTTTAGGGTGATTACACATCTCTTTATGTATTAGAGCCAAGATATTAATTTGTTTTAGGGTGATTACACATCTCTTTATGTATTAGAGCCAAGATATTAATTTGTTTTAGGGTGATTACACATCTCTTTATGTATTAGAGCCAAGATATTAATTTGTTTTATTGTGCTTACACATCTCTTTATGTATTAGAGCCAAGATATTAATTTGTTTTAGGGTGCTTACACATCTCTTTATGTATTAGAGCCAAGATATTAATTTGTTTTACGGTGCTTACACATCTCTTTATGTATTAGAGCCAAGATATTAATTTGTTTTACGGTGCTTACACATTTCTTTATGTATTAGAGCCAAGATATTAATTTGTTTTACGGTGCTTACACATTTCTTTATGTATTAGAGCCAAGATATTAATTTGTTTTAGGGTGCTTACACATCTCTTTATGTATTAGAGCCAAGATATTAATTTGTTTTACGGTGCTTACACATCTCTTTATGTATTAGAGCCAAGATATTAATTTGTTTTACGGTGCTTACACATCTATTTATGTATTACAGCCAAGATATTAATTTGTTTTAGGGTGCTTACACATCTCTTTATGTATTAGAGCCAAGATATTAATTTGTTTTACGGAGCTTACACATTTCTTTATGTATTAGAGCCAATATATTAATTTGTTTTACGGTGCTTACACATTTCTTTATGTATTAGAGCCAAGATATTAATTTGTTTTACGGTTATTACACATCTCTTTATGTATTAGAGCCAATATATTAATTTGTTTTAGGGTGCTTACACATCTCTTTATGTATTAAAGCCAAGATATTAATTTGTTTTACGGTGCTTACACATCTCTTTATGTATTAGAGCCAAGATATTAATTTGTTTTATTGTGCTTACACATCTCTTTATGTATTAGAGCCAAGATATTAATTTGTTTTACGGTGCTTACACATTTCTTTATGTATTAGAGCCAAGATATTAATTTGTTTTACGGTGCTTACACATCTCTTTATGTATTAGAGCCAAGATATTAATTTGTTTTACGGTGCTTACACATTTCTTTATGTATTAAAGCCAAGATATTAATTTGTTTTACGGTGCTTACACATCTCTTTATGTATTAGAGCCAATATATTAATTTGTTTTACGGTGCTTACACATCTCTTTATGTATTAGAGCCAAGATATTAATTTGTTTTACGGTGCTTACACATTTCTTTATGTATTAGAGCCAAGATATTAATTTGTTTTACGGTGCTTACACATCTCTTTATATATAAGAGCCAAGATATTAATTTGTTTTACGGTGCTTACACATCTCTTTATGTATTAGAGCCAATATATTAATTTGTTTTACGGTGCTTACACATGTCTTTATGTATTAGAGCCAAGATATTAATTTGTTTTAGGGTGATTACACATCTCTTTATGTATTAGAGCCAAGATATTAATTTGTTTTACGGTGCTTACACATCTCTTTATGTATTAGAGCCAAGATATTAATTTGTTTTACGGTGCTTACACATCTCTTTATGTATTAGAGCCAAGATATTAATTTGTTTTAGGGTGATTACACATCTCTTTATGTATTAGAGCCAAGATATTAATTTGTTTTACGGTGCTTACACATTTCTTTATGTATTAGAGCCAAGATATTAATTTGTTTTACGGTGCTTACACATCTCTTTATATATAAGAGCCAAGATATTAATTTGTTTTACGGTTCTTACACATCTCTTTATGTATTAGAGCCAAGATATTAATTTGTTTTACGGTGCTTACACATCTCTTTATGTATTAGAGCCAAGATATTAATTTGTTTTACGGTGCTTACACATCTCTTTATGTATTAGAGCCAATATATTAATTTGTTTTACGGTTCTTACACATCTCTTTATGTATTAGAGCCAAGATATTAATTTGTTTTACGGTGCTTACACATCTCTTTATGTATTAGAGCCAAGATATTAATTTGTTTTACGGTGCTTACACATCTCTTTATGTATTAGAGCCAAGATATTAATTTGTTTTATTGTGCTTACACATCTCTTTATGTATTAGAGCCAAGATATTAATTTGTTTTACGGTGCTTACACATCTCTTTATGTATTAGAGCCAAGATATTAATTTGTTTTACGGTGCTTACACATCTCATTATGTATTAGAGCCAAGATATTAATTTGTTTTAGGGTGCTTACACATCATGGAATGTGCAGAATTGAAAGTGAACCTGATTTGAAGAAACCATCAGCATCAGAAAGCAAAAGTTGCATGAGGAATGGGTTACTGTTGAATGTTTCGATGAATTGATAGTCGTGGGCATTATGTATGCACCTGTAACAAAGCCGTTTGATGTGCTTACAGAAGATCGACTATCCTTTAATCCGTCCGGGTTTGGTCCAGTATGATCCTGTTGTGATAAACTTCGCAATATATTGAAGATGTATATAAAAAAACTGATAACAGGAACAGTGTTTTTTTTTTACTTAACAGTTGCATATGATATAATAAACAGTAAAACACTTACTGGAGATAGTCCAAATGTCGAAAAACGCAGCAGCTGTCAGGATTATCCAATCACTGCACACGAACCGGGAGTTTTTCATTTAAATTGGTGGGAAGAATAGCCTGTAGAGACCTCAGAAAATGGATTCAATGAAAGCTCAGAACTTGTGCTTCACCTTCTCAACATATATACTAATGACCAACCTGAATTGTATTAAATCCGCAGATTGATCTATGAAGATCATCTTTGTCTGGCGATACCAGCAGAAAATTTCATAAATATTTAGCAACTACTCTGAGATGCTCTTAATACCCCGACAGAGTACTACACAAACAGTGCAACGATGGATCTAGTTGAGTGACATGAAATAAAATTCTACTATTTGTTCTGCATTTAATTACATTTCAAATTATTGAAACTAATTGAAGAAGTCATGGCTGTGCAAACATCGGATAACTTTGGATCTGATGACTACTGTCAAAATTTATTTATGAAACCGTAACAATATATTTCTGTGAAATCTGATTGTATTAAATATGAATTTGGTTTCTATTTTTCTCAGATAAATCACAAGAATACATGAAAATGGAAGTATCATCTCAAACTATTACTTTTCATTACCTGCTTTTTTGTATTTTCGAAAACAGTTTTTTTATGTAATTAAGTAGTTTTATTTTTTTGTATTTTGAAAAACACAACAGTTTTTTATGTAATTCATAAGTTTTCACTTTTTGTAGAATAATTAATTTAATATTGACTCCAAATTATTTGATTTTAATTAGATTTTTGAGCTTAAGATTTATATTATGTTCAAATAAAAGATGTAATATCTAAATTTTTAGTGTGAAAAATATATTAAATAATAAGACTTATATAAATACATTTTTAACAATGAAAAATAAAGACTTCTCACGTTTTTTCATTATCTAAAACAAACATTAATTAATTTATTATTTTTACAGACTTATTCCCGAAAATTTTAACTGCACCCATAACTTCGTGACCTTTACAGAAAACAGACAGCTTTAATGTTTAAATATTTTTTTGAATAACAGGTAATTATCCGAATTTGTAAAAATGTTTAGTGTTTATTATTTTTTTAATTGTTTATTGTAATTGCATGAGTTTATTTAATTTTTGCAAATTGCAGGTTTTTCTGAGGTCAATTGATTCGACCAGTGCAACCATTATGAACATTCTACTCTGAAATTAATACAGTTTATTGGTGTTTTTTAAATAAAAATCTGAACCTTTGAAGGTTTAAATGAGATAGAATGAAAAATTAGTTTAAAAGACTTAAGTATTTACAAAAATATGAACATTAACAGTAGGCTAGAAAATTTAGTTTTAATTATAAGAAAATTATGATAAAGTATATTTCTACTTAAAAAAATCAAGCATTTATCCTAATGGTTTATTTCGGGAATTAAACACAAACATATGCTTCTAAAATATATCTTAGATCTGGTGTTTGAATTATATTTATGCTTTTAATTATATCTTTCTATTTAGGAAGGTACGCATCCAGATATCTTTTGTCTAGCTGTGGATTAAATAATAAGATAGACTAGTCCGTTAAACATTGATTGTGCAACTAGCTTAGGAGAAGGAAACCTCCGAAATAACAGCTTTTCTCTGCTTATCTCGGAATTTTTTCCAGTCGTCTTGTACTACTCTTCCCCATTAGCCTGGAACAATTCATATGTGTGTAGGAACACAGATTTTTATGGATGGATTTTTATTTAAAACAAAATTTTATTTTAAATCATATAAAAAATATGATCAAATATATCTCTACTTCAAATAGCATGTCTTTAATTTTTGAAATGAGATAATAAATAACAAAAAAATAAATAAGATAAATATTTTCGTAAATGATTTCTACATCAAAATATAGAATTATATAGATAAAGAATAGTTTACTAACCAAACGTATAAGATTTAATTAAATATATTCTACAATATTTATTTTTATTCGTATATGGGTTTAGATAAAAATACACAAAATATGCATGGGGTTCGAGAATTTCAATTGAAATTATAAAAAGGTGTAATTAAATTAGAATAGAAACATTAAATCACGAAAAAGGAAATGATGAAAATGTAATTTAACAAAAAAAAGATAAAAGCTATAAAAATGTGAGAAAATTAAATTTTTAAATAAAAATACCTAATGTAAGTAGTACAAAAGAGAAAGAGTTATAAAATAAAACAAAAATTAAATTTGACGAAAAAGATAATTATTAGTATTGAAGAAACTAAACTAAAATGACTAAAACTAAATTATTGGAAGGTAAAATAAACACGGGTGTGAATTTAGGAAGAAACAAAATAGAAATTTCTATGAAACGAATTAAAAGAGGAATTTAAGAAAAAAGATCATTTATGTAAACATATGAGAACAATTCTTTTTTTTAAATAGAAAATATTTTAAAGCATTATGAGCTTTAGAAAAGAAATATCAAAGATAAAACTCAAAAGATAAGCAGAGAATTAAAAAGAGGAATATTTCACAATTTTTTTGTTTAGAAACAATCATTGCAAAATACTACAACATAATATCTTAATTGTATATTCAAAAACTAGAAAGCATTCTTACTTTCCTCTTGAAAGTAAAATTAAAAAAACTAAACTACTATAGATACAACAATGTGCATTGGTAAAAAATGACCACATATTTAAATTGTAAGTGACATGTTAAGGTAATACAGGAGAGTTTCGAATTCAAGAATATATTCGACATTTGGTGAGTAAAGTTTTACTCAGTTAATGTATTTTTTATACAAATTTTATATTTTTAAAAGGTAAAAAATTGTTCAAATTTTAATATTTAGCTAGTACGAGGTTGCAAGATTACTAATAAAATTAAGTATTTTAAATGTATTAAAGATTTATTAAACTTTTCATACGTTTTACTGTTATTTTTTTCTTCCTTTAATTCATCCCAAAGAAAGCAGAATGCCACTGAGAAGTAGAAGTCGACTGTAAATTTGGGGCCATATTTATAGTAGCATTTTAAGTGGGGAGTTGTGCAGTGAGATTGTTTTTTTTCACATTACATTTGAATTTCTGTATCTTAGTATAGTTAGAAAAACCCGAGAATGGAGGTAATTCCAAAGGTTAGAAGTTCGAGGAAAGACACTATTAAAGTAGAAATTAAATAATAAAAAATCAGATAATTTAAGTAAATATATATAAAAAAAGACAAGTTGTTATAAAACTAGAAAATATTTTAAAACGTTTACAGGTTTCAGAAAAAGAAATATCAAAGATAAAACTCAAAAGTTAAGCAAAGAAAAATGGGAATATTTTAGAATTAACTAGTTTAGAAACAAAAATAGCAAATTATTACAAAATAATATTCACTTGTACATTTAAAAATCATATTAGTTTACTTTCCTCTTGAAAGTATTAGGTAAATCTTAGCCACTATAGATACAAGGGTTTTGTGAGTTTGTAAGAAAATGACCCCATCTTTACATTGAAAGTGACATGTTGAGTTAATGCAGAAGAGTTTTTTGATTCAAAAATATATTCGACATTTGGTGCATAACATTTTACTTAGTTAATGTATTTTTAATACAAAATTCAATTTTTTACAAACAGCAAAAAATTGTTCAAATTTTGATCATTAGCTAGTACGAGGTTGCAAGATCACTAATGAAATTAAGTGTTTCAAATGTATTAAAAATTTATTAGATTTTTCTACGATTTTACTGATTTTAATTTTTACTTTAATTCATCCCAAACAAGACAAAATGCCACTGAGACGTAGGGGTCTACTGTGAATGAGGGGCCATTTTTATTGGGGAGTTGTGTAGTGAGATGTTTGTTCAAATTACATTTAAATTTCTATATATTGGTATGATCAAAAAAATCAGGGAGCAAGGAGTGGATAACTAAGCCACCAGCCCGTATGTGGCAACAATACTTTCTGCATGGGTGAGTGGTGGATTTGTTGATATTGAACACTAGCAGGTGTGAGAAGTTTTCCATCATGCTAGAGGGAGCCCACTTTTCTTGCAGAAGCTTTGGCAATATTTTTTTATTTGTTCAAATCCATGTTACCTGTAATAGTCTCTTAGGTAGGGTTCTCTTCATCGTGACAATCTTTGGTTGAAAAGGTTTTATATAACTTTATTAAAATAACTTTGTCTTAGTAGCAATAAATCTGACCATCCATTTATGGTCATATTCTACTACACAGCGTAGGTCATTTTCTAGGGATTCAGACATTGTCTTGTATATGCCTGCATTCGTTTTGACCACGTGCCGAGAATAGAGCATGCTGTAATCAGTAAATATATTCATCTCAGACATAATTGCATGAGAGGGTTTGTTAATGAAAATCAGGAATAATAAAGGTCATGATCGACTTTCTAAATCTAATTTAATGTCATGTTTAGATGTACGGCCAGCAAAGACAACCTGGATCTTTTCTTTACCAAAAATGATCTGATATGTAATATTTGTTTACTAATACTGTACGAATAACTTTTCTGAGAAGACCCTCATGCCAGACATTGTCAAACACTTTAAACATATCGATCGCTGCCGCCCTAGCTTCATCTGCTTTGTCAACTGCATTGTCTATGTATTAAGAGATGACAATTAAGATTAGTGGAACAGACTTGCTTAAATCATAATTAAGTTTGCCATTAACGAGGTGGTAAACGAACACTAGATTGATTGAAGATTCAAATATTTTAGCAAGGAGTGGGACGAGTCTTATGGAGCTATAATTATGCCGGTCAGATCTTTCCCTAGAGTTCGTAAACACTAGTACACATATGCTATTATTCAAATATCATAGAAGCAAGATTCAGCAAGCCATTTATTGTAGAGTTTGGAGAGCACAGCTATTGATGATAATTACGTTAGTATTCTTACTTAAAACGTAACATTATATAACCAGTTTTTGAATTTTGCACGAAGAAACGACCTAACATTTTCTGTCATTTAAAAAAATGGAATCTTGTATTCTTTTGAAAATGCTGAAAGATAATTCCATAGAAACCCCAACAAAATAATAAATAAATTGGAAACTCTCCCCGCCTTAATATCCTTACATTAAACTAAACGACAAAAAAACCCTCAAAACTTTTTTTTCTTAAGCTAAAAAAAAACAATTTCCTCTTCAGTGCAATTAAAAAATACTTTGCGTTAAATATATTGGAAAATAAACTTCCATTTTTATATCAAATAACAAAAAAACAAACATTTTCCTCTTCCGTGCAATGAAAAATATACTTTGCGTTAAATATATTGGAAAATAAACCTCCATTTTTATATCAAATAACAAAAAAACAAACATTTTCCTCTTCCGTGCAATGAAAAAATACTTTGCGTTAAATATATTGGAAAATAAACTTCCATTTTTATATCAAATAACAAAAAAACAAACATTTTCCTCTTCCGTGCAATGAAAAATATACTTTGCGTTAAATATATTGGAAAATAAACCTCCATTTTTATATCAAATAACAAAAAAAAAAACATTTTCCTCTTCCGTGCAATGAAAAAAATACTTTGTGTTAAATATAATGGGAAATAAACCTCCATTTTTATATCAGATAACAAAAAAAAAACATTTTCCTCTTCCGTGCAATGAAAAAATCCTTTGCGTTAAATATATTGGAAAATAAACCTCTATTTTCATATCAAATAACAAAAAAACAAACATTTTCCTCTTCCGTGCAATGAAAAAATCCTTTGCGTTAAATATATTGGAAAATAAACCTCCATTTTTATATCAAATAACAAAAAAAAAACATTTTCCTGTTCCGTGCAATGAAAAAATACTTTGCGTTAAATATATTGGAAAATAAACTTCCATTTTTATATCAAATAACAAAAAAACAAACATTTTCCTCTTCTGTGCAATGAAAAATATACTTTGCGTTAAATATAATGGGAAATAAACCTCCATTTTTATATCAAATAACAAAAAAAAAACATTTTCCTGTTCCGTGCAATGAAAAAAGTACTTTGCGTTAAATATATTGGAAAATAAACCTCCATTTTTATATCAAATAACAAAAAAAAAACATTTTCTTCTTCCGTGCAATGAAAAAAGTGCTTTGCGTTAAATATAATGGGAAATAAACCTCTATTTTTATATCAAATTACAAAAAAAAAAACATTTTACTCTTCCGTGCAATAAAAAAAATACTTTGCGTTAAATATATTGGAAAATAAACCTCCATTTTAAAATCAAATAACAAAAAAACAACATTTTCCTCTTCCGTGCAATGAAAAAAATACTTTGCGTTAAATATATTGGAAAATTAACCTCCATTTTTATATAAAATAACAAAAAAAAAACATTTTCCTCTTCCGTGCAATGAAAAAAGTACTTTGCGTTAAATATAATGGGAAATAAACCTCTATTTTTATATCAAATTACAAAAAAAAAAACATTTTACTCTTCCGTGCAATAAAAAAAAATTATTTGCGTTAAATATATTGGAAAATAAACCTCCATTTTTATATCAAATAACAAACAAACAAACATTTTCCTGTTAAGTGCAATGAAAAAAGTACTTTGCGTTAAATATATTGGAAAATAAACTTCCATTTTTATATGAAATAACAAAAAAACAAACATTTTCCTCTTCCGTGCAATGAATAATATACTTTGCGTTAAATATATTGGAAAATAAACCTCCATTTTTATATCAAATAACAAAAAAAAAAACATTTTCCTCTTCCGTGCAATGAAAAAAGTACTTTGCGTTAAATATATTGGAAAATTAACCTCCATTTTTATATCAAATAACAAAAAAAAAAAACATTTTCCTCTTCCGTGCAATGAAAAAAATACTTTGTGTTAAATATATTGGAAAATAAACCTCCGTTTTTTATATCAAATAACAAAAAAAAAAACATTTTCCTCTTCCGTGCAATGAAAAAAGTACTTTGCGTTAAATATATTGGAAAATAAACCTCCATTTTTATATCAAATAACAAAAAAAAAACATTTTCCTGTTCCGTGCAATGAAAAAATACTTTGCGTTAAATATATTGGAAAATAAACTTCCATTTTTATATCAAATAACAAAAAAACAAACATTTTCCTCTTCCGTGCAATGAAAAATATACTTTGCGTTAAATATATTGGAAAATAAACCTCTATTTTTATATCAAATAACAAAAAAAAAAACATTTTCTTCTTCCGTGCAATGAAAAAAGTACTTTGCGTTAAATATAATGGGAAATAAACCTCTATTTTTATATCAAATTACAAAAAAAAAAACATTTTACTCTTCCGTGCAATAAAAAAAATACTTTGCGTTAAATATATTGGAAAATAAACCTCCATTTTTAAATCAAATAACAAAAAAACAACATTTTCCTCTTCCGTGCAATGAAAAAAATACTTTGCGTTAAATATATTGAGAAAATTAACCTCCATTTTTATATAAAATAACAAAAAAAAAACATTTTCCTCTTCCGTGCAATGAAAAAAGTACTTTGCGTTAAATATAATGGGAAATAAACCTATATTTTTATATCAAATTACAAAAAAAAAAACATTTTACTCTTCCGTGCAATAAAAAAAATTATTTGCGTTAAATATATTGGAAAATAAACCTCCATTTTTATATCAAATAACAAACAAACAAACATTTTCCTCTTCCGTGCAATGAAATAATCCTTTGCGTTAAATATATTGGAAAATAAACCTCCATTTTTATATCAAATAACAAAAAAAAAACATTTTACTTTTTCAGTGCAATCAAAAAAAAATTATTTGCGTTAAATATATTGGAAAATAAACCTCCATTTTTATATCAAATAACAAAAAAACAAACATTTTCCTCTTCCGTGCAATGAAAAAATCCTTTGCGTTAAATATATTTGAAAATAAACCTCCATTTTTATATCAAATAACAAAAAAAAAACATTTTCCTGTTCCGTGCAATGAAAAAATTCTTTGCGTTAAATGTATTGGAAAATAAACTTCCATTTTTATATCAAATAACAAAAAAACAAACATTTTCCTCTTCCGTGCAATGAAAAATATACTTTGCGTTAAATATAATGGGAAATAAACCTCCATTTTTATATCAAATAACAAAAAAAAAACATTTTCCTGTTCCGTGCAATGAAAAAAGTACTTTGCGTTAAATATATTGGAAAATTAACCTCCATTTTTATATCAAATAACAAAAAAAAAAAACATTTTCCTCTTCCGTGCAATGAAAAAAATACTTTGTGTTAAATATATTGGAAAATAAACCGCCGTTTTTTATATCAAATAACAAAAAAAAAAACATTTTCCTCTTCCGTGCAATGAAAAATATACTTTGCGTTAAATATATTGGAAAATAAACCTCCATTTTTATATCAAATAACAAAAAAAAAACATTTTCCTGTTCCGTGCAATGAAAAAATACTTTGCGTTAAATATATTGGAAAATAAACTTCCATTTTTATATCAAATAACAAAAAAACAAACATTTTCCTCTTCCGTGCAATGAAAAATATACTTTGCGTTAAATATATTGGAAAATAAACCTCCATTTTTATATCAAATAACAAAAAAAAAAACATTTTCTTCTTCCGTGCAATGAAAAAAGTACTTTGCGTTAAATATAATGGGAAATAAACCTCTATTTTTATATCAAATTACAAAAAAAAAAACATTTTACTCTTCCGTGCAATAAAAAAAATACTTTGCGTTAAATATATTGGAAAATAAACGTCCATTTTTAAATCAAATAACAAAAAAACAACATTTTCCTCTTCCGTGCAATGAAAAAAATACTTTGCGTTAAATATATTGAAAAATAAACCTCCATTTTTATATCAAACAACAAACAAACAAACATTTTCCTCTTCCGTGCAATGAAAAAATCCTTTGCGTTAAATATATTGGAAAATAAACCTCCATTTTTATATCAAATAACAAAAAAACAACATTTTCCGGTTTGTGCAATGAAAAAATACTTTGCGTTAAATATATTGGAAAATAAACTCCATTTTTATATCAAATTACAAAAAAAAAAACATTTTACTCTTCCGTGCAATAAAAAAAATTATTTGCGTTAAATATATTGGAAAATTAACCTCCATTTTTATATAAAATAACAAAAAAAAAACATTTTCCTCTTCCGTGCAATGAAAAAAGTACTTTGCGTTAAATATAATGGGAAATGAACCTATATTTTTATATCAAATTACAAAAAAAAAAACATTTTACTCTTCCGTGCAATAAAAAAAATTATTTGCGTTAAATATATTGGAAAATAAACCTCCATTTTTATATCAAATAACAAACAAACAAACATTTTCCTCTTCCGTGCAATGAAAAAATCCTTTGCGTTAAATATATTGGAAAATAAACCTCCATTTTTATATCAAATAACAAAAAAACAACATTTTCCTGTTCCGTGCAATGAAAAAATACTTTGCGTTAAATATATTGGAAAATAAACTTTCATTTTTATATCAAATAACAAAAAAACAAACATTTTCCTCTTCTGTGCAATGAAAAATATACTTTGCGTTAAATATAATGGGAAATAAACCTCCATTTTTATATCAAATAACAAAAAACAAACATTTTCCTGTTCCGTGCAATGAAAAAAGTACTTTGCGTTAAATATATTGGAAAATAAACTTCCATTTTTATATCAAATAACAAAAAAACAAAAATTTTCCTCTTCCGTGCAATGAAAAATATACTTTGCGTTAAATATATTGGAAAATAAACCTCCATTTTTATATCAAATAACAAAAAAAAAAACATTTTCCTCTTCCGTGCAATGAAAAAAGTACTTTGCGTTAAATATATTGGAAAATTAACCTCCATTTTTATATCAAATAACAAAAAAAAAAACATTTTCCTCTTCCGTGCAATGAAAAAAATACTTTGTGTTAAATATATTGGAAAATAAACCTCCGTTTTTTATATCAAATAACAAAAAAAAAAACATTTTCCTCTTCCGTGCAATGAAAAATATACTTTGCGTTAAATATATTGGAAAATAAACCACCATTTTTATATCAAATAACAAAAAAAAAAACATTTTCCTCTTCCGTGCAATGAAAAAAGTACTTTGCGTTAAATATAATGGGAAATAAACCTCTATTTTTATATCAAATTACAAAAAAAAAAAAAATTTTACTCTTCCGTGCAATAAAAAAAATACTTTGCGTGAAATATATTGGAAAATAAACCTCCATTTTTATATCAAATAACAAAAAAAAAAACATTTTCCTCTTCCGTGCAATGAAAAAAGTTCTTTGCGTTAAATATAATGGGAAATAAACCTCTATTTTTATATCAAATTACAAAAAAAACAACATTTTACTCTTCCGTGCAATAAAAAAAATACTTTGCGTTAAATATATTGGAAAATAAACCTCCATTTTTATATCAAATAACAAAAAAACAACATTTTCCTCTTCCGTGCAATGAAAAAAATACTTTGCGTTAAATATATTGGAAAATTAACCTCCATTTTTATATCAAATAACAAAAAAAAAACATTTTCCTCTTCCGTGCAATGAAAAAAGTACTTTGCGTTAAATATATTGGAAAATTAACCTCCATTTTTATATCAAATAACAAAACAAAAAAAACATTTTCCTCTTCCGTGCAATGAAAAAAATACTTTGTGTTAAATATATTGGAAAATAAACCTCCGTTTTTTATATCAAATAACAAAAAAAAAAACATTTTCCTCTTCCGTGCAATGAAAAATATACTTTGCGTTAAATATATTGGAAAATAAACCTCCATTTTTATATCAAATAACAAAAAAACAACATTTTCCGGTTTGTGCAATGAAAAAATACTTTGCGTTAAATATATTGGAAAATAAACTTCCATTTTTATATCAAATTACAAAAAAAAAAACATTTTACTCTTCCGTGCAATAAAAAAAATTATTTGCGTTTAATATATTGGAAAATTAACCTCCATTTTTATATCAAATAACAAAAAAAAAACATTTTCCTCTTCCGTGCAATGAAAAAAGTACTTTGCGTTAAATATAATGGGAAATAAACCTATATTTTTATATCAAATTACAAAAAAAAAAACATTTTACTCTTCCGTGCAATAAAATAAATTATTTGCGTTAAATATATTGGAAAATAAACCTCCATTTTTATATCAAATAACAAACAAACAAACATTTTCCTCTTCCGTGCAATGAAAAAATCCTTTGCGTTTAATATATTGGAAAATAAACCTCCATTTTTATATCAAATAACAAAAAAAAAACATTTTCCTGTTCCGTGCAATGAAAAAATACTTTGCGTTAAATATATTGGAAAATAAACTTTCATTTTTATATCAAATAACAAAAAAACAAACATTTTCCTCTTCCGTGCAATGAAAAATATACTTTGCGTTAAATATAATGGAAAATAAACCTCCATTTTTATATCAAATAACAAAAAAAAAACATTTTCCTGTTCCGTGCAATGAAAAAAGTACTTTGCGTTAAATATATTGGAAAATAAACTTCCATTTTTATATCAAATAACAAAAAAACAAACATTTTCCTCTTCCGTGCAATGAAAAATATACTTTGCGTTAAATATATTGGAAAATAAACCTCCATTTTTATATCAAATAACAAAAAAAAAAACATTTTCCTCTTCCGTGCAATGAAAAAAGTACTTTGCGTTAAATATATTGGAAAATTAACATCCATTTTTATATCAAATAACAAAAAAAAAAACATTTTCCTCTTCCGTGCAATGAAAAAAATACTTTGTGTTAAATATATTGGAAAATAAACCTCCGTTTTTTATATCAAATAACAAAAAAAAAAACATTTTCCTCTTCCGTGCAATGAAAAATATACTTTGCGTTAAATATATTGGAAAATAAACCACCATTTTTATATCAAATAACAAAAAAAAAAACATTTTCCTCTTCCGTGCAATGAAAAAAGTACTTTGCGTTAAATATAATGGGAAATAAACCTCTATTTTTATATCAAATTACAAAAAAAAAAAAATTTTACTCTTCCGTGCAATAAAAAAAATACTTTGCGTTAAATATATTGGAAAATAAACCTCCATTTTTATATCAAATAACAAAAAAAAAAACATTTTCCTCTTCCGTGCAATGAAAAAAGTTCTTTGCGTTAAATATAATGGGAAATAAACCTCTATTTTTATATCAAATTACAAAAAAAACAACATTTTACTCTTCCGTGCAATAAAAAAAATACTTTGCGTTAAATATATTGGAAAATAAACCTCCATTTTTATATCAAATAACAAAAAAACAACATTTTCCTCTTCCGTGCAATGAAAAAAATACTTTGCGTTAAATATATTGGAAAATTAACCTCCATTTTTATATCAAATAACAAAAAAAAAACATTTTCCTCTTCCGTGCAATGAAAAAAGTACTTTGCGTTAAATATAATGGGAAATAAACCTCTGTTTTTATATCAAATTACAAAAAAAAAAACATTTTACTCTTCCGTGCAACAAAAAAAATTATTTGCGTTAAATATATTGGAAAATAAACCTCCATTTTTATATCAAATAACAAAAAAACAAACATTTTCCTCTTCCGTGCAATGAAAAAATCCTTTGCGTTAAATATATTGGAAAATAAACCTCCATTTTTATATCAAATAACAAAAAAAAAACATTTTCCTCTTCCGTGCAATGAATAATATACTTTGCGTTAAATATATTGGAAAATAAACCTCCATTTTTATATCAAATAACAAAAAAAAAAACATTTTCCTCTTCCGTGCAATGAAAAAAGTACTTTGCGTTAAATATATTGGAAAATTAACCTCCATTTTTATATCAAATAACAAAAAAAAAAACATTTTCCTCTTCCGTGCAATGAAAAAAATACTTTGTGTTAAATATATTGGAAAATAAACCTCCGTTTTTTATATCAAATAACAAAAAAAAAAACATTTTCCTCTTCCGTGCAATGAAAAATATACTTTGCGTTAAATATATTGGAAAATAAACCTCCATTTTTATATCAAATAACAAAAAAAAAACATTTTCCTGTTCCGTGCAATGAAAAAATACTTTGCGTTAAATATATTGGAAAATAAACTTCCATTTTTATATCAAATAACAAAAAAACAAACATTTTCCTCTTCCGTGCAATGAAAAATATACTTTGCGTTAAATATATTGGAAATAAACCTCCATTTTTATATCAAATAACAAAAAAAAAACATTTTCCTGTTCCGTGCAATGAAAAAAGTACTTTGCGTTAAATATATTGGAAAATAAACTTCCATTTTTATATCAAATAACAAAAAAACAAACATTTTCCTCTTCCGTGCAATGAAAAATATACTTAGCGTTAAATATAATGGGAAATAAACCTCCATTTTTATATCAAATAACAAAAAAAAAAACATTTTCCTGTTCCGTGCAATGAAAAAAGTACTTTGCGTTAAATATATTGGAAAATAAACTTCCATTTTTATATCAAATAACAAAAAAAAAAATATTTTCCTCTTCCGTGCAATGAAAAAAGTACTTTGCGTTAAATATAATGGGAAATAAACCTCTATTTTTATATCAAATTACAAAAAAAAAAACATTTTACTCTTCCGTGCAATAAAAAAAATACTTTGCGTTAAATATATACGAAAATAAACCTCTATTTTTATATCAAATAACAAAAAAAAAAACATTTTCCTCTTCCGTGCAATGAAAACAGTTCTTTGCGTTAAATATAATGGGAAATAAACCTCTATTTTTATATCAAATTACAAAAAAAAAACATTTTACTCTTCCGTGCAATAAAAAAAATACTTTGCGTTAAATATATTGGAAAATAAACCTCCATTTTTATATCAAATAACAAAAAAACAACATTTTCCTCTTCCGTGCAATGAAAAAAATACTTTGCGTTAAATATATTGGAAAATTAACCTCCATTTTTATATCAAATAACAAAAAAAAAAACGTTTTCCTCTTCCGTGCAATGAAAAAAGTACTTTGCGTTAAATATAATGGGAAATTAACCTCTATTTTTATATCAAATTACAAAAAAAAAACATTTTCCTCTTCCGTGCAATGAAAAATATACTTTGCGTTAAATATAATGGGAAATAAACCTCCATTTTTATATCAAATAACAAAAAAAAAACATTTTCCTGTTCCGTGCAATGAAAAAAGTACTTTGCGTTAAATATATTGGAAAATAAACTTCCATTTTTATATCAAATAACAAAAAAACAAACATTTTCCTCTTCCGTGCAATGAAAAATATACTTTGCGTTAAATATAATGGGAAATAAACCTCCATTTTTATATCAAATAACAAAAAAAAAACATTTTCCTCTTCCGTGCAATGAAAAAAATACTTTGTGTTAAATATATTGGAAAATAAACCTCCGTTTTTTATATCAAATAACAAAAAAAAAAACATTTTCCTCTTCCGTGCAATGAAAAATATACTTTGCGTTAAATATATTGGAAAATAAACCACCATTTTTATATCAAATAACAAAAAAAAAAACATTTTCCTCTTCCGTGCAATGAAAAAAGTACTTTGCGTTAAATATATTGGGAAATAAACCTCTATTTTTATATCAAATTACAAAAAAAAAAAAATTTTACTCTTCCGTGCAATAAAAAAAATACTTTGCGTTAAATATATTGGAAAATAAACCTCCATTTTTATATCAAATAACAAAAAAAAAAACATTTTCCTCTTACGTGCAATGAAAAAAGTACTTTGCGTTAAATATAATGGGAAATAAACCTCTATTTTTATATCAAATTACAAAAAAAACAACATTTTACTCCTCCGTGCAATAAAAAAAATACTTTGCGTTAAATATATTGGAAAATAAACCTCCATTTTTATATCAAATAACAAAAAAACAACATTTTCCTCTTCCGTGCAATGAAAAAAATACTTTGCGTTAAATATATTGGAAAATTAACCTCCATTTTTATATCAAATAACAAAAAAAAAACATTTTCCCCTTCCGTGCAATGAAAAAAGTACTTTGCGTTAAATATAATGGGAAATAAACCTCTGTTTTTATATCAAATTACAAAAAAAAAAACATTTTACTCTTCCGTGCAATAAAAAAAATTATTTGCGTTAAATATATTGGAAAATAAACCTCCATTTTTATATCAAATAACAAAAAAACAAACATTTTCCTCTTCCGTGCAATGAAAAAATCCTTTGCGTTAAATATATTGGAAAATAAACCTCCATTTTTATATCAAATAACAAAAAAAAAACATTTTCCTGTTCCGTGCAATGAAAAAAGTACTTTGCGTTAAATATATTGGAAAATAAACTTCCATTTTTATATCAAATAACAAAAAAAAAAACATTTTCCTCTTCCGTGCAATGAATAATATACTTTGCGTTAAATATATTGGAAAATAAACCTCCATTTTTATATCAAATAACAAAAAAAAAACCATTTTCCTCTTCCGTGCAATGAAAAAAGTACTTTGCGTTAAATATATTGGAAAATTAACCTCCATTTTTATATCAAATAACAAAAAAAAAAACATTTTCCTCTTCCGTGCTATGAAAAAAATACTTTGTGTTAAATATATTGGAAAATAAACCTCCGTTTTTTATATCAAATAACAAAAAAAAAAACATTTTCCTCTTCCGTGCAATGAAAAATATACTTTGCGTTAAATATATTGGAAAATAAACCTCTATTTTTATATCAAATAACAAAAAAAAAACATTTTCCTGTTCCGTGCAATGAAAAAATACTTTGCGTTAAATATATTGGAAAATAAACTTCCATTTTTATATCAAATAACAAAAAAACAAACATTTTCCTCTTCCGTGCAATGAAAAATATACTTTGCGTTAAATATAATGGGAAATAAACCTCCATTTTTATATCAAATAACAAAAAAAAAACATTTTCCTGTTCCGTGCAATGAAAAAAGTACTTTGCGTTAAATATATTGGAAAATAAACCTCCATTTTTATATCAAATAACAAAAAAACAAACATTTTCCTCTTCCGTGCAATGAAAAATATACTTTGCGTTAAATATAATGGGAAATAAACCTCCATTTTTATATCAAATAACAAAAAAAAAAACATTTTCCTGTTCCGTGCAATGAAAAAAGTACTTTGCGTTAAATATATTGGAAAATAAGCTTCCATTTTTATATCAAATAACAAAAAAAAAAACATTTTCCTCTTCCGTGCAATGAAAAAAGTACTTTGCGTTAAATATAATGGGAAATAAACCTCTATTTTTATATCAAATTACAAAAAAAACAACATTTTACTCTTCCGTGCAATAAAAAAAATACTTTGCGTTAAATATATACGAAAATAAACCTCCATTTTTATATCAAATAACAAAAAAAAAAACATTTTCCTCTTCCGTGCAATGAAAACAGTTCTTTGCGTTAAATATAATGGGAAATAAACCTCTATTTTTATATCAAATTACAAAAAAAAAACATTTTACTCTTCCGTGCAATAAAAAAAATACTTTGCGTTAAATATATTGGAAAATAAACCTCCATTTTTATATCAAATAACAAAAAAACAACATTTTCCTCTTCCGTGCAATGAAAAAAATACTTTGCGTTAAATATATTGGAAAATTAACCTCCATTTTTATATCAAATAACAAAAAAAAAAACATTTTCCTCTTCCGTGCAATGAAAAAAGTACTTTGCGTTAAATATAATGGGAAATTAACCTCTATTTTTATATCAAATTACAAAAAAAAAACATTTTACTCTTCCGTGCAATAAAAAAAATTATTTGCGTTAAATATATTGGAAAATAAACCTCCATTTTTATATCAAATAACAAAAACACAAACATTTTCCTCTTCCGTGCAATGAAAAAATCCTTTGCGTTAAATATATTGGAAAATAAACCTCCATTTTTATATCAAATAACAAAAAAAAAACATTTTCCTCTTCCGTGCAATGAAAAAATACTTTGCGTTACATATATTGGAAAATAAACTTCCATTTTTTTATCAAATAACAAAAAAACAGACATTTTCCTCTTCCGTGCAATGAAAAATATACTTTGCGTTAAATATATTGGAAAATAAACTTCCATTTTTATATCAAATAACAAAAAAACAAACATTTTCCTCTTCCGTGCAATGAAAAATATACTTTGCGTTAAATATAATGGGAAATAAACCTCCATTTTTATATTAAATAACAAAAAAAAAACATTTTCCTGTTCCGTGCAATGAAAAAAGTACTTTGCGTTAAATATATTGGAAAATAAACTTCCATTTTTATATCAAATAACAAAAAAACAAACATTTTCCTGTTCCGTGCAATGAAAAAAGTACTTTGCGTTAAATATATTGGAAAATAAACTTCCATTTTTATATCAAATAACAAAAAAACAAACATTTTCCTCTTCCGTGCAATGAAAAATATACTTTGCGTTAAATATATTGGAAAATAAACCTCCATTTTTATATCAAATAACAAAAAAAAAAACATTTTCCTCTTCTGTGCAATGAAAAAAGTACTTTGCGTTAAATATATTGGAAAATAAGCTTCCATTTTTATATCAAATAACAAAAAAAAAAACATTTTCCTCTTCCGTGCAATGAAAAAAGTACTTTGCGTTAAATATAATGGGAAATAAACCTCTATTTTTATATCAAATTACAAAAAAAACAACATTTTACTCTTCCGTGCAATAAAAAAAATACTTTGCGTTAAATATATACGAAAATAAACCTCCATTTTTATATCAAATAACAAAAAAAAAAAACATTTTCCTCTTCCGTGCAATGAAAACAGTTCTTTGCGTTAAATATAATGGGAAATAAACCTCTATTTTTATATCAAATTACAAAAAAAAAACATTTTACTCTTCCGTGCAATAAAAAAAATACTTTGCGTTAAATATATTGGAAAATAAACCTCCATTTTTATATCAAATAACAAAAAAACAACATTTTCCTCTTCCGTGCAATGAAAAAAATACTTTGCGTTAAATATATTGGAAAATTAACCTCCATTTTTATATCAAATAACAAAAAAAAAAACATTTTCCTCTTCCGTGCAATGAAAAAAGTACTTTGCGTTAAATATAATGGGAAATTAACCTCTATTTTTATATCAAATTACAAAAAAAAAACATTTTACTCTTCCGTGCAATAAAAAAAATTATTTGCGTTAAATATATTGGAAAATAAACCTCCATTTTTATATCAAATAACAAAAACACAAACATTTTCCTCTTCCGTGCAATGAAAAAATCCTTTGCGTTAAATATATTGGAAAATAAACCTCCATTTTTATATCAAATAACAAAAAAAAAACATTTTCCTCTTCCGTGCAATGAAAAAATACTTTGCGTTACATATATTGGAAAATAAACTTCCATTTTTTTATCAAATAACAAAAAAACAGACATTTTCCTCTTCCGTGCAATGAAAAATATACTTTGCGTTAAATATATTGGAAAATAAACTTCCATTTTTATATCAAATAACAAAAAAACAAACATTTTCCTCTTCCGTGCAATGAAAAATATACTTTGCGTTAAATATAATGGGAAATAAACCTCCATTTTTATATCAAATAACAAAAAAAAAACATTTTCCTGTTCCGTGCAATGAAAAAAGTACTTTGCGTTAAATATATTGGAAAATAAACTTCCATTTTTATATCAAATAACAAAAAAACAAACATTTTCCTGTTCCGTGCAATGAAAAAAGTACTTTGCGTTAAATATATTGGAAAATAAACTTCCATTTTTATATCAAATAACAAAAAAACAAACATTTTCCTCTTCCGTGCAATGAAAAATATACTTTGCGTTAAATATATTGGAAAATAAACCTCCATTTTTATATCAAATAACAAAAAAAAAAACATTTTCCTCTTCTGTGCAATGAAAAAAGTACTTTGCGTTAAATATATTGGAAAATTAACCTCCATTTTTATATCAAATAACAAAAAAAAAAACATTTTCCTCTTCCGTGCAATGAAAAAAATACTTTGTGTTAAATATATTGGAAAATAAACCTCCATTTTTATATCAAATAACAAAAAAAAAAACATTTTCCTCTTCCGTGCAATGAAATAATCCTTTGCGTTAAATATATTGGAAAATAAACCTCCATTTTTATATCAAATAACAAAAAAAAAAACATTTTCCTCTTCCGTGCAATGAAAAAAGTACTTTGCGTTAAATATAATGGGAAATAAACCTCTATTTTTATATCAAATTACAAAAAAAAAAAACATTTTACTCTTCCGTGCAATAAAAAAAATACTTTGCGTTAAATATATACGAAAATAAACCTCCATTTTTATATCAAATAACAAAAAAAAAAACATTTTCCTCTTCCGTGCAATGAAAAAAGTTCTTTGCGTTAAATATAATGGGAAATAAACCTCTATTTTTATATCAAATTACAAAAAAAAAAACATTTTACTCTTCCGTGCAATAAAAAAAATACTTTGCGTTAAATATATTGGAAAATAAACCTCCATTTTTATATCAAATAACAAAAAAACAACATTTTCCTCTTCCGTGCAATGAAAAAAATACTTTGCGTTAAATATATTGGAAAATTAACCTCCATTTTTATATCAAATAACAAAAAAAAAAACATTTTACTCTTCCGTGCAATGAAAAAAGTACTTTGCGTTAAATATAATGGGAAATTAACCTCTATTTTTATATCAAATTACAAAAAAAAAACATTTTACTCTTCCACGCAATAAAAAAAATTATTTGCGTTAAATATATTGGAAAATAAACCTCCATTTTTATATCAAATAACAAAAAAACAAACATTTTCCTCTTCCGTGCAATGAAAACATCCTTTGCGTTAAATATATTGGAAAATAAACCTCCATTTTTATATCAAATAACAAAAAAAAAACATTTTCCTCTTCCGTGCAATGAAAAAATACTTTGCGTTAAATATATTGGAAAATAAACTTCCATTTTTTTATCAAATAACAAAAAAACAAACATTTTCCTCTTCCGTGCAATGAAAAATATACTTTGCGTTAAATATATTGGAAAATAAACTTCCATTTTTATATCAAATAACAAAAAAACAAACATTTTCCTCTTCCGTGCAATGAAAAATATACTTTGCGTTAAATATATTGGAAAATAAACCTCCATTTTTATATCAAATAACAAAAAAAAAAACATTTTCCTCTTCCGTGCAATGAAAAAAGTACTTTGCGTTAAATATATTGGAAAATTAACCTCCATTTTTATATCAAATAACAAAAAAAAAAACATTGTCTCTTCCGTGCAATGAAAAAAATACTTTGTGTTAAATATATTGGAAAATAAACCTCCATTTTTATATCAAATAACAAAAAAAAAAAACATTTTCCTCTTCTGTGCAATGAAAAATATACTTTGCGTTAAATATATTAGAAAATAAACCTCAATTTTTATATCAAATAACAAAAAAAAAAACATTTTCCTGTTCCGTGCAATGAAAAATATACTTTGCGTTAAATATAATGGGAAATAAACCTCTATTTTTATATCAAATTACAAAAAAAAAAACATTTTACTCTTCTGTGCAATAAAAAAAGTACTTGCGTTAAATATATACGAAAATAAACCTCCATTTTTATATCAAATAACAAAAAAAAAAACATTTTCCTCTTCCGTGCAATGAAAAAAGTTCTTTGCGTTAAATATAATGGGAAATAAACCTCTATTTTTATATCAAATTACAAAAAAAAAAACATTTTACTCTTCCGTGCAATAAAAAAAAATACTTTGCGTTAAATATATTGGAAAATAAACCTCCATTTTTATATCAAATAACAAAAAAACAAACATTTTCCTCTTCCGTGCAATGAAAAAAATACTTTGCGTTAAATATATTGGAAAATTAACCTCCATTTTTATATCAAATAACAAAAAAAACAACATTTTCCTCTTCCGTGAAATGAAAAAAGTACTTTGCGTTAAATATAATGGGAAATTAACCTCTATTTTTATATCAAATTACAAAAAAAAAACATTTTACTCTTCCGTGCAATAAAAAAAATTATTTGCGTTAAATATATTGGAAAATAAACCTCCATTTTTATATCAAATAACAAAAAAACAAACATTTTCCTCTTCCGTGCAATGAAAAAATCCTTTGCGTTAAATATATTGGAAAATAAACCTCCATTTTTATATCAAATAACAAAAAAAAAACATTTTCCTCTTCCGTGCAATGAAAAAATACTTTGCGTTAAATATATTGGAAAATAAACTTCCATTTTTTTATCAAATAACAAAAAAACAAACATTTTCCTCTTCCGTGCAATGAAAAATATACTTTGCGTTAAATATATTGGAAAATAAACTTCCATTTTTATATCAAATAACAAAAACAAACATTTTCCTCTTCCGTGCAATAAAAAAAATTATTTGCGTTAAATATATTGGAAAATAAACCTCCATTTTTATATCAAATAACAAAAAAACAAACATTTTCCTCTTCCGTGCAATGAAAAAAGTACTTTGCGTTAAATATATTGGAAAATTAACCTCCATTTTTATATCAAATAACAAAAAAAAAAACATTTTCCTCTTCCGTGCAATGAAAAAAATACTTTGTGTTAAATATATTGGAAAATAAACCTCCATTTTTATATCAAATAACAAAAAAAAAAACATTTTCCTCTTCCGTGCAATGAAAAATATACTTTGCGTTAAATATATTAGAAAATAAACTTCAATTTTTATATCAAATAACAAAAAAAAAAACATTTTCCTCTTCCGTGCAATGAAAAAAGTACTTTGCGTTAAATATAATGGGAAATAAACCTCTATTTTTATATCAAATTACAAAAAAATAACATTTTACTCTTCCGTGCAATGAAAAAAAATACTTTGCGTTAAATATATACGAAAATAAACCTCCATTTTTATATCAAATAACAAAAAAAAAAAACATTTTCCTCTTCCGTGCAATGAAAAAAGTTCTTTGCGTTAAATATAATGGGAAATAAACCTCTATTTTTATATCAAATTACAAAAAAAAAACATTTTACTCTTCCGTGCAATAAAAAAAATACTTTGCGTTAAATATATTGGAAAATAAACCTCCATTTTTATATCAAATAACAAAAAAACAACATTTTCCTCCTCTGTGCAATGAAAAAAATACTTTGCGTTAAATATATTGGAAAATTAACCTCCATTTTTATATCAAATAACAAAAAAAAAAACATTTTCCTCTTCCGTGCAATGAAAAAAGTACTTTGCGTTAAATATAATGGGAAATAAACCTCTATTTTTATATCAAATTACAAAAAAAAAACATTTTACTCTTCCGTGCAATAAAAAAAATCATTTGCGTTAAATATATTGGAAAATAAACCTCCATTTTTATATCAAATAACAAAAAAACAAACATTTTCCTCTTCCGTGCAATGAAAAAATCCTTTGCGTTTAATATATTGGAAAATAAACCTCCATTTTTATATCAAATAACAAAAAAAAAACATTTTCCTCTTCCGTGCAATGAAAAAATACTTTGCGTTAAATATATTGGAAAATAAACTTCCATTTTTATATCAAATAACAAAAAAACAAACATTTTCCTCTTCCGTGCAATGAAAAATATACTTTGCGTTAAATATAATGGGAAATAAACCTCCATTTTTATATCAAATAACAAAAAAAAAACATTTTCCTGTTCCGTGCAATGAAAAAAGTACTTTGCGTTAAATATATTGGAAAATAAACTTCCATTTTTATATCAAATAACAAAAAAAAAACATTTTCCTCTACCGTGCAACGAAAAAATCCTTTGCGTTAAATATATTGGAAAATAAACCTCCATTTTTATATCAAATAACAAAAAAAAAACATTTTCCTGTTCCGTGCAATGAAAAAATACTTTGCGTTAAATATATTGGAAAATAAACTTCCATTTTTATATCAAATAACAAAAAAACAAACATTTTCCTCTTCTGTGCAATGAAAAATATACTTTGCGTTAAATATATTGGAAAATAAACCTCCATTTTTATATCAAATAACAAAAAAAAAAACATTTTCCTCTTCCGTGCAATGAAAAAAGTACTTTGCGTTAAATATAATGGGAAATAAACCTCTATTTTTATATCAAATTACAAAAAAAAAAACATTTTACTCTTCCGTGCAATAAAAAAAATACTTTGCGTTAAATATATTGGAAAATAAACCTCCATTTTTTATATCAAATAACAAAAAAACAACATTTTCCTCTTCCGTGCAATGAAAAAAATACTTTGCGTTAAATATATTGGAAAATTAACCTCCATTTTTATATCAAATAACAAAAAAAAAACATTTTCCTCTTCCGTGCAATGAAAAAATCCTTTGCGTTAAATATATTGGAAAATAAACCTCCATTTTTATATCAAATAACAAAAAAAAAACATTTTCCTGTTCCGTGCAATGAAAAAATACTTTGCGTTAAATATATTGGAAAATAAACTTCCATTTTTATATCAAATAACAAAAAAACAAACATTTTCCTCTTCCGTGCAATGAAAAATATACTTTGCGTTAAATATATTGGAAAATAAACCTCCATTTTTATATCAAATAACAAAAAAAAAACATTTTCCTCTTCCATGCAATGAAAAAAATACTTGGCGTTAAATATATTGGGAAATAAACCTCCATTTTTATATCAAATAACAAAAAAAAAACATTTTCCTCTTCCGTGCAATGAAAAAATACTTTGCGTTAAATATATTGGGAAATAATCCTCCATTTTTATATCAAATAACAAAAAAAACAATATATTAAACATCATAGTAATAATGTATCCAATACAGAATATTCACGCAAAATTGTTTTTTTATTCGACTGAATGATTCTCACGTGTTCAAACTAGTGAAATAAAAAATCTTCCCACTTAAAACCGACGAAAATGATGGGGCACTGTTTTCTCATGAACACCACTTGTTGGTTTCCAATTTAAAGGCCGAAAGCCGTCAACAAGTAGAGTTTTTCTCTTTTACCAATAATTGTTTTTCAATGTGTTCAGACGTAATCTCTTAAAAAGTAAAATCGAATTGGGAGGGTGGGGAAATTAGCTAAATTAATTTTTAATCCGACAAACTTTTCAAATATTCTCTTTATGTATTAGAGCCAAGATATTAATTTGTTTTAGGGTGATTACACATCTCTTTATGTATTAGAGCCAAGATATTAATTTGTTTTACGGTGCTTACACATCTCTTTATGTATTACAGCCAAGATATTAATTTGTTTTAGAGTGCTTACACATCTCTTTATGTATTAGAGCCAAGATATTAATTTGTTGTAGGGTGCTTACACATCTCTTTATGTATTAGAGCCAAGATATTAATTTGTTTTACGGTGCTTACACATTTCTTTATGTATTAGAGCCAAGATATTAATTTGTTTTACGGTGCTTACACATTTCTTTATGTATTAGAGCCAAGATATTAATTTGTTTTAGGGTGCTTACACATTTCATTATGTATTAGAGCCAAGATATTAATTTGTTTTACGGTGCTTACACATCTCTTTATGTATTAGAGCCAAGATATTAATTTGTTTTACGGTGTTTACACATCTCTTTATGTATTAGAGCCAATATATTAATTTGTTTTAGGGTGCTTACACATCTCTTTATGTATTAGAGCCAAGATATTAATTTGTTTTAGGGTGCTTACACATCTCTTTATGTATTAGAACCAATATATTAATTTGTTTTAGGGTGATTACACATCATGGAATGTGCAGAATTGAAAGTGAACCTGATTTAAAGAAACCATCGGCATCAGAAAGCAAAAGTTGCATGAGGAATGGGTTACTGTTGAATGTTTCGATGAATTGATAGTCGTGGGCATTATGTATGCACCTGTAACAAAGCCGTTTGATGTGCTTACAGAAGATCGACTATCCTTTAATCCGTCCGGGTTTGGTCCAGTATGATCCTGTTGATATAAACTTCGCAATATATTGAAGATGTATATAAAAAAACTGATAACAGGAACAGTGTTTTTTTTTTACTTAACAGTTGCATATGATATAATAAACAGTAAAACACTTACTGGAGATAGTCCAAATGTCGAAAAACGCAGCAGCTGTCAGGATTATCCAATCACTGCACACGAACCGGGAGTTTTTCATTGAAATTGGTGGGAAGAATAGCCTGTAGAGACCTCAGAAAATTGGTTCAATGAAAGCTCAGAACTTGTGCTTCCCCTACTCAACATATATACCAATGACAAACCTGAATTATATTAAATCCGCAGATTGATCTATGAAGATCATCTTTGTCTGGCGATACAAGCAGAGGATTTCATAAATATTTAGCAACGACTCTGAGATGCTTTTAATACTCTGACAGAGTACTACACAAACAGTGCAACGATGGATCTAGTTGAGTGACATGAAATAAAAATTATACTATTTGTTCTGCATTTAATTACATTTCAAATTATTGAAACTAATTGAAGAAGTCATAGCTGTGGAAACATCGGATAACTTTGGATCTGATGACTACTGTACAAAATTTATTTATGAAACCGTAACAATATATTTCTGTGAAATCTGTTTGTATTAAATATGAATTTGGTTTCTATTTTTCTCAGATAAATCACAAGAATACATGAAAATGGAAGTATCATCTCAAACTATTACTTTTCATTACCTGCTTTTTTGTATTTTCGAAAGCAGTTTTTTTATGTAATTAAGTAGTCTTATTTTTTTGTATTTTGAAAAACACAACAGTTTTTTTTATGTAATTTATAAGTATTCACTTTTTGTAGAATAATTAATTTAATATTGACTCCAAATTATTTGATTTTAATTAGATTTTTTAGCTTAAGATTTATATAATGTTCAAATAAAAGATGTAATATCTACATTTTTAGTGTGAAAAATATATTAAATAATAAGACTTATATAAATACATTTTTAACAATGAAAAATAAAGACTTCTCACGTTTTTTCATTATCTAAAACAAAAATTAATTAATTTATTATTTTTACAGACTTATTCCCGAAAATTTGAACTGCAACCATAACTTCGTGACCTTTACAGAAAACAGACAGCTTTAATGTTTAAATATTTTTTGAATAACAGGTAATTATCCGAATTTGTAAAAATGTTTAGTGTTTATTATTTCTTTAATTGTTTATTGTAATTGCATGAGTTTATTTCATTTTTGCAAATTGCAGGTTTTTCTAAGGTCAATTGATTTGACCAGTGCAACCATTATGAACATGCTACTCTGAAATGAAATACAGTTTATTGGTGTTTTTTTAATAAAAATCTGAACCTCTGAAGGTTTAAATGAGATAGAATGAAAAATTAGTTTAAAAGACTTAAGTATTTACAAAAATAGGAACATTAACAGTAGGCTAGAAAATTTAGTTTTAAATTATAAGAAAATTATGATAAAGTAAAAAAATCAAGCATTTATCCTGATGTTTTATTTCGGGAATTAAACACAAACATATGCTTCTAAAATATATCTTAGATCTAGTGTTTGAATTATATTTATACTTTTAATTATATCTTTCTTTTTAGGAAAGTATGCATCCAGATATCTTTTGTCTAGCTATGGATTAAATAATAAGATAGACTAGTCCGTTAAACATTGATTGTGCAACTAGCTTAGGAGAAGGAAACCTCCGAAATAACAGCGTTTCTCTGCTTATATCGGAATTTTTTCCAGTCGTCTTGTACTACTCTTCCCCATTAGACTGAAACAATTCATATGTGTGTAGGAACACAGAGTTTTATGGATGGATTTTTATTTAAAACAAAATTTTATTTTAAATCATATAAAAAATATGATCAAATATATCTCTACTTCAAATAGCATGTCTTTAATTTTTTAAATGAGATAATAAATAACAAAAAAATAAATAAGATAAATATTTTTCGTAAATGATTTCTACATCAAAATATAGAATTATATAGATAAAAAATAGTTTACTAACCAAACGTATAAGATTTAATTAAATATATTCTACAATATTTATTTTTATTCGTATATGGGTTTAGATAAAAATACACAAAATATGCATGGGGTTCGAGAATTTCAATTGAAATTATAAAAAGGTGTAATTAAATTAGAATAGAAAAATTAAATTATGAAAAAGGAAATGATGAAAATGTAATTTAACAAAAAAAGATAAAAGCTATAAAAATGAGAGAAAATTAAATTTTTAAATGAAAATACCTAATGTAAGTTGTACAAAAGAGAAAGAGTTATAAAATAAAACTAAAATTAAATTTGACGAAAAAGATAATTATTAGTATTGAAGAAACTAAACTAAAATTACTAAAACTAAATTATTGGAAGGTAAAATAAACACGGGTGTGAATTTAGGAAGAAACGAAATAGAAATTTCTATGAAACGAATTAAAAGAGGAATTTAAGAAAAAAGATCATTCATGTAAACATATGAGAACAATTCTTTTTTTTAAATAGAAAATATTTTAAAGCATTATGAGCTTTAGAAAAGAAATATCAAAGATAAAACTCAAAAGATAAGCAGAGAATTAAAAAGAGGAATATTTGACAATTTTTTTGTTTAGAAACCATCATTGCAAAATACTACAACATAATATCATAATTGTATATTCAAAAACTAGAAAGCATTCTTACTTTCCTCTTGAAAGTAAAACAAAAAAATAAACTACTATAGATACAACAATGTGCATTGGTAAAAAATGACCACATATTTAAATTGTAAGTGACATGTTAAGGTAATACAGGAGAGTTTCGAATTCAAGAATATATTCGACATTTGGTGAGTAAAGTTTTACTCAGTTAATGTATTTTTCATACAAATTTAATATTTTTAAAAGGTAAAAAATTGTTCAAATTTTAATATTTAGCTAGTACGTGGTTGCAAGATTACTAATGAAATTAAGTATTTAAATGTATTAAAAATTTATTAAACTTTTACTGATATTTTTTTTACTTTAATTAATCCCAAAGAAAGCATAATGCCACTGAGAAGTAGAAGTCGACTGTAAATTTGGGGCCATATTTATAGTAGCATTTTAAGTGGGGAGTTGTGCAGTGAGATGTTTTTTCACATTACATTTGAATTTCTGTATGTTAGTATAGTTAGAAAAACCCGAGAATGGAGGTAATTCCAAAGGTTAGAAGTTCGAGGAAAGACACTATTAAAGTAGAAATTAAATAATAAGAAATCCGATGATTTAAGTAAACATATGAGTAAAAGACAATTTGTGATAAAAATAGAAAATATTTTAAAACGTTTACGGGTTTTAGAAAAAATAATATCAAAGATAAAACTTAAAAGAAAATCAAAGAAAAAGGGGAATATTTTAAAATTAACTAGTTTAGAAACAAAAATAGAAAATTATTACAAAATAATATTCACTTGTACATTTAAAAATCATATTAATTTACTTTCCTCTTGAAAGTATTAGACAAATCTAAACCACTATAGATTCAATGGTTTTGTGAGTTTGTAAGAAAATGACCCCCTATTTACATTGAAAGTGACATGTTGAGTTAATGCAGAAGAGTTTTTTGATTCAAGAATATATTCGACATTTGGTGCATAAAATTTTTCTTAGTTAATGTATTTTTAATACAAAATTCAATTGTTTACAAACAACAAAAAATTGTTCAAATTTTGATCATTAGCTAGTACGAGGTTGTAAGATCACTAATGAATTTAAGTGTTTCAAATGTATTAAAAATTTTATTAGATTTTTATACGATTTTACTGTTTTTTATTTTTACTTTAATTCATCCCAAACAATAAAAAATGCCACTGAGACGTAGGGGTCTACTGTGAATGAGGGGCCATTTTTATTGGGGAGTTGTGCAGTGAGATGTTTGTTCAGATTACATTTAAATTTCTCTATATTGGTATGATCAGAAAATCAGGGAGCAAGGAGGGGATGACTAGTTGTTAAGCCACCAGCCCGTATGTGGCAACAATACTTTCTGCATGGGTGAGTGGTGGATTTGTTGATATTGGACACTAGCAGGTTTGAGAAGTTTTCCATCATACTAGAGGGAGCCCACCTTTCTTGCAGAAGCTTTGGCAATATTTTTTATTTGTCCAAATCCATGTTACCTGTAAAAGTCTCTTAGGTAGGGTTCTCTTCATCATGACAATTTTTGGTTGAAAAGGTTTTATATAACTTTTAATGAAAATAACTTTGTCTTAGTAGCAATAAATCTGACCATCCATTTATGGTCATATTCTATTACACAGCGTAGGTCATTTTCTAGGGATTCAGACATTGTCTTGTATATGTCTGCATTCGTTTTGACCACATGCCGAGAATAGAGCATGCTGTAATCAGTAAATCTATTCATCTCAGATATAATTGCATGAGAGGGTTCGTTAATGAAAATCAGGAATAATAAAGGTCATGATCGACTTTCTAAATCTAATTTAATGTCATGTTTCGATGTACGGCCTGCAAAGACAACCTGGATTTTTTTTTACCAAAAATGATCTGATATGTAATATTTGTTTACTAATACTGTACGAATAACTTTTCTGAGAAGACCCTCATGCCAAACATTGTCAAACGCTTTAAATATATCGATCGGTGTGACCCTAGCTTCATCTGCTTTGTCAACTGCATTGTTTATGTATTAAGTGATGACAATTAAGATTAGTGGAACAGACTTGCTTAAATCATAATTAAGTTTGCCATTAACGAGGTGGTAAACGAACACTAGATTGATTGAAGATTCAAATATTTTAGCAAGGAGTGGGACGAGTCTTATGGAGCTATAATTATGCCGGTCAGATCTTTCCCTAGAGTTCGTAAACACTAGTACACATATGCTATTATTCAAATATCATAGAAGCAAGATTCAGCAAGCCATTTATTGTAGAGTTTGGAGAGCACAGCTATTGATGATAATTACGTTAGTATTCTTACTTAAAACGTAACATTATATAACCAGTTTTTGAATTTTGCACGAAGAAACGAACGTAATTTTTCTGTCATTTAAAAAAATGGAATCTTGTATTCTTTTGAAAATGCTGAAAGATAATTCCATAGAAAATGTTTACTTTTGTCCCTGAGATATAAAACCAGTATATCTCCACGGTTATGAGATAAAATCATTAAATGTTCAGCGTTTATTTCATGCCATAAAATCATTAAATGCCCAGCGTTTATTCCATGACATGAAATCATGAAATGTCAATTGTTTATTCCATGATATCAGATAAGTAAATCTAAATTTAGTTTATTTAATGAAATAAAATGTATCTCCATTGTTTATTTCTTTTGTATAAAATTGGTAAATCTGCAGTTTATTCCATTATAAAAAAATTATTAAATCTTGTGTATTTATTCCACTATTTTTATGTGTGACCATGTGCCAATAAACAACCTCCCTTACAGTGCATCACTTCTTTGCCACAATTAGCTATTGATTGATCTGTGGATCGCATAACAATACCTTTAACGACAGTTTGTATGCAAACCGGAAATACAGTCAAGCACCTCAGCTCCCAGTAAAGTTTCTAAAGTTCTTGCTCTTATGTGCCTGAGGCACTTTACTAAGACAGCCGAATTATCTCGCTATAAGAGTCACCATACTTTAAACTTTGTGAGCCCACAGTTAATGAAGGTGAGGTAGTGAGCACTCCGATAGGAGGTAACACATATACCAACATTTGCCATGAATTTGAGTATTCTAGTTTTCTCTCTTCGGATAAAGGAACATACACTATCAACAAAATACAATTGCAGATTCAAAGGCCATTTTTTTCTGGTAGTAGTGGCAATCTACTTGAAGTTCCTTGTCTATTTCATTTCAGTGTGACAGCTGTTCGAATTGATTCATTGTATTTGTCGTAGCTCGTGGTGTCACTGACAGCGACATTTTCTGTAACACAGGCTCTGCCCCCTTCTAATTGCCTCCCACAACATTTGCATAGATCGGCTTCTTTTATCATACTGATAGTCTCCATTAGCATATCTCAGTGACGGATCATCCATTCAGTTATTGTATCCTTTTGACAATGCAATTGCTTTTCACTTAGTATGCCGATGGATACTCGAAGGTGGGAAGATGTACACTGAGTTCTCACAGATAGAAAAAAAACCTTCCTTCTAGTAATAAGGTTTGGGACATCTGGAAGCTCGTTTCTAAAATAGAAAACCATCCAATCCGAGCAACTAATCAAAAGTACAAGAAGTGTTCAGAAATGCAAGTTTTAGATGCAACACTTTAATATATGTTGTCGACATATACCGAGATTGCCATTCGTGATTTGGTTGTCAGGTTATAATGCTACGTGGAGAATGTTGTAAATTAAGACTCTTTTATAAAAGCAAATTCTCCCTTTTCCTTACTTAACTGATGACAGACCCTTAGCACAGAACCTGTTATATGCATCGATATCAAAGACTACACTCTATTTATCAACAATGCTAGACACTCGAGCTCAACTTTCTCAATCTATTAAATGATGGATTGGCTGAGGTTCGAAATACGAGTCATTGGTATCAGCTTTTAGTCAAATATCTGAATCACTTATGTTGGAAATTACTTGTTTTATTAAAAAGAATGTTATTCCCAACATGAGTGAGTGACACTTGACGGACATGTAAAGCATGACTACTTTATTCATCAGTTACTAAATTATATGAAACCAGTTAAATAAATGACAATCAACATTTTGTATACGTGTATAACCAAAGTGCTTAAGCTTTCCTTAACGATTCAGTTAATAACAAAATGTCAAACCATTCATACATATGAAATACAATTTTATCAAACTGGAAATCAAAAAAACGAGTCTTATTAAATTATTGAAGATTTCGTTACTCAAAACCCATTTTCTAAATAAATTAAATATTTTTTAAAAATAAATAAAAAATATGGCTTATGTTTTTAAAAACCTTTTATCAAAACCACTGTACAAAAATATTTATTGCTTATCTAAAATGACAGTGCATTTGAAAATATATTTGTTCAAATTTTATATAAATGTTGTTTCATAAGAATTGATGTACTTTGAACGGTTTAATTTAATTCATTCCAAAACATTAATCATATTTCTGTCTGTAAGATTTGGGATGTCTTTATTGTTATTACTGTTAGATCTTATGTCTTTAAAATTGTCATGTCTTTAATGTTTCTTGAAATAACGTTTTATTCTATTTTGGTTTATTCAACATAATATTCAAACATATAACCTTATTCGGTATGATCAATATAATGAAATATTTCATGACATATGTGAAAAAATGAATGGTTCCTTTGGTTATGTTTTATGGCATATCAAGACTTTGTGGGTAATTTTGGTGATTTTAATATATTCTCCAATTTCTTAGTATTTTCAAATATTTATACAATAATTTGTTGAACAGATTCTCGCACGTCAAATATGTTTGTCAATCCCATGGCTTAACCTGGTCAGTCAAATGTTTCGTGCATTTTTAGTGCAATATTTTGTAAAAAGGAAAGTTATTCATATTATTTATACATAAGCATTGCAACAAATGTTAAATTTAATTAATAATTAATTTTCTCCATAAAATTGTACATTACTTCAATTTTGTCATTTTATAATAACTTACATCATCTTGTCAACATTTAAATATAATTTTGTTTGCACAGAACATGTATAGAAGATTCAAATGTTTTCTTGAAATGTGTCTTTTAACTTTTTATATTGCAGAAATTCCAACAATCAAATAAAAGCAAAATGTCTTATTAGATTTCCCTGTATTTACGTTCCTTTATTTTTTCATTAAAATAATCTTTTCTTTTTTTTACATATTTGCAGAATATCCAGCATTCATTAGACGAAAACGTATTATAAAGTTTGAATTAATCTTCAGTGGCTTGGTGACTTGAAATATGGAAATGTCTTACCGAAATATATTTTTGGATTTCCCGATGTAAATCAAACTAGAGTTAAAAGCATAAAACGACTGAAATCATACCCTTATGAACTATGCGATTGCTTTCTTTCATCAAATCGAACTTTGTGATAACATATGGGAAAAAAGTTTCTTGTGAAGTGTATATGTAGTTCTGCTCTTCCTAGTCTTATGAAATAATTGAATACTTGTCGCAACTCAAATTTAAGGTAGCAAAAATACTGAAAAAGAAACAGATACTGCTAATGGTAAAAAAACCTTAATTATAGTTAATCTAACAGCAAATTGGTCAGTTTTGTTGAATTATCTATTAAAAGTGTTATAGAATTATTTATGTTGCACCAAATTCTTGAGAATAACTATACATTGTTATTTATCTAAGTCAACGTTTGACAGGTAAAGGAGAACATTAATGGAATATACGAATATCAATGTATCATAGAAATCAGGTGTTAGTCCCAGAGGGCGCTTCATTTCTGAAAACTTCGACAAAACCGAAAAATGAGAGAAACCATATTCTTGTGAAGTATGTGGCTTTTTTATTACAACAAAACAACATATGTTGCAACTTATGCGAACACATACTGGAGAGAAACCATATATTTGAAGTATGTAGCTATTTTTTTCAACTAAAGAAAATATGTTGCAACATATGCGAACGCATACTGGAGAGAAACCATATTCTTGTGACGTATGTTGCTCTTCTTTTTCCGAGAAACAAAATATGTTGAAATATATGCAGACGCACACTGGAGAGAAACCATATTCTTGTGAAGTATGTGGATCTTCTTTTACAACTAAACAAAGTATGTTGGAACATATGCGAACGCATACTGGAGAGAAACCATATTCTTGTAAAGTATGTGGATCTTCTTTTACAACTAAAAAAAGTATGTTGCAACATATGCGAACGCATACTGGTGAGAAACCATATTCGTGTGATGTATGTGGCTCTTCTTTTACACAAAAACAACATATGTTGAAACATATGCGAACGCATACTGGAGAGAAACCATATTCTTGTGAAGTATGTGGATCTTCTTTTACAACTAAACAAAGTGTGTTGCAACATATGCGAACGCATACTGGTGAGAAACCATATTCTTGTGAAGTATGTGGATCTTCTTTTACAACTAAACAAAGTATGTTGGAACATATGCGAACGCATACTGGAGAGAAACCATATTCTTGTGAAATATGTGGATCTTCCTTTACAACTAAACAACATATGTAAACACATATGCGAACGCATACTGGAGAGAAACCATATTCTTTAGAAGTATGTGGCTCTTCCTTTACAACTAAACAAAATATGTTGCAACATATGCGAACGCATACTGGAGAGAAACCATATTCTTGTGACGTATGTGACTCTGTTTTTAGATTTAAACTAAATATGTTGAAACATATGCGAACACATACTGGAGAGAAACCATATTCTTGTGACGTATGTTGTTCTTCTTTTACCAGGAAACAAAATATATTGAAACATATGCGAATGCATACTGGAGATATACTATATTCTTGTGAAGTATGTGGATCTTCTTTTTCAACTAAACAAAGTATGTTGCAACATTTGCGAACGCATACTGGAGAGAAACCATATTTTTGTGAAGTATGTAGATTCTCTTTTACAACTAAACAAAGTATGTTGCAACATATGCGGATGCATACTGGAGAGAAACCATATTCTTGTGAAGTATGTGGATCTTCTTTTACAATAAAACAAAGTATGTTACGACATATGCGAATGCATGCTGGAGAGAAACCATATTCTTGTGACGGATGTGGCTCTTTTACACAAAAACAACATATGTTGAAACACATGCGAATGCATACCGGAGAGAAACCATATTCTTGTTAAGTATGTGGCTTTTCTTTTACAACTAAACAAATTATGTTGCGACATATGCGTGTGCATACTGGAGAGAACTTTGGTTGAGGTAAGTGTTCCTAATAATTGGATCCTGAACAGAGCTGAAAGGTAGAAAATAACAAAATATCATGGTCTAATGTATGATATGAAAAGAAACACGAATCTCAAAGAGATTTCTATCATTCCCTCATCAGGACTTATGCAGAAGAACTTGATAAAATATTTGGCAAGTATAATTGGTGAACCATGTGCAAGAGGAATCCAAACAACTGAACCGTAGAAAACAGCCAGAATCGTGAAAAGAGCTCTCGGTTAGAGTCTGTAAATAGTGGGTGATCGTATGAAATTTGGAAGAATGCCGCGTCCCCAACAAATGAAAAGATTTTTTTTAAGTTATAAAATATGTTGTTTGTAATATTTGTGCACTCGTTTTAAAATAAATTGTAATATGTTGCATGTGAACAGTTGTCGTAAAGAAACAGTATTCTTGTTAATATATCGCACATACTTTTTAAACAGATATACTATGTATAAGCACAGCTGAACACATACTAAATGAAAACGAAATTACTGTGCCGTATATTGCTCTTTTTTTAGACAAATCCAATATGTTGATGCTTAAGAGAAACAATATTCTCAAAGTATTTAGTTCATTTAGAATGAAGCAGGATATGTTACGACACAGGCGAAAACATACATGAGTGAAACATATTTATTTCACCGTGTATGTTTTTTACAAGACACCCACATGTGATGCATCATATGTGAACACATAGTGAAAGGAAATTATATTCTTGTAGACTCTTGCTCTTTTACACAGAAATAGAATATGTTACGTCACATGAAAATAAATGATAGAAACCACATTCTTGTGAAATATGTGACTCGTCTTTTTCAAAAGAATCCATTAAGTCGCAGCATATAATAACACCGAAGAATATATTCCACTGAAGTTTGTGGCTATTCATTTATACAAAGGGCTAATATGTTTTAGCTCATACGAAAGCATATTTCATAGAAACCAAAATGTGAAGTATGTTGCTCTTTTTTAGGAAAACGTTATATTGAAAAAACCACTTCATTGTGAAGTGTGTGCTTTATCTCTTCCACAGAAACCAAGTTGGTTGCAACACATACGTACACATACTATTGCTAAATTTCAGTAATCATCCGAACCATTTATGATCTTGTACTTACCCGACAATTTACCTGGTGCACCAATTACAAAAAAATGTAAAAAGCATTGCACTAAAACAGTTTGAATCGTAAAATGATCTCTCAGAATCTCTAGAATAGCAGGTGAATGTCTGGCATCTGGTAGGATGCACCATCCCCAGAAAAAGACAGAGTAGATACATTTAAAAAAGAAATATGTTTGTGAAGTATGGTGCTCTACTTTTCCACTAAAATACGCTCTGTTAACACGTGTAAATACGTACAGGATAAAAACTATATTCTTATGAAATATTTTTTTTTTCAGAAAAATAAAACTTTGTTTATGAAATAAGAGGTAAGGCACTACTCAGAAATTAAATGACATTTTTTCTTTTGACTAACATTAAAAGCTCTGAAAATTCTGAGCCAAACACTTGATGAACTTTTTTTTCTCGGAGGTTTGGCTTACTTGTTTTTTTTTTAATTTTATGAGCTAGGCACCTTCCAAGATGTTTTGTTAATAAATAATAAAATATATATGTGTGTGTAAAATGAAACAATGTTTTACATAAAGTAGATTACACATTCATTATTATTGGGACTATTCATTTATGAGCAACTGGTTATTCCAAAATAAAAAAGTATAATTTTAAAACTATTTTCAGTCCATCGTAGATTTTAATTAACAAATGTATTTTTGACAGATGACACTAAAGGAAATTCTGATAATTAGTTATTTTACCCATGAACAAAACCCAAATTTGAAATTAATTGTTTCCCTATTATGACACTACCATGGCCAAGCGACAACCCATTGTGACAAGATTCTGGTACGTGTTGTGTCTTGTTGTAGCCATATGTTTCATCTACAGCGATACGAGGGTTTCATTCGATCTGACCAGTCTCTTGTCGAAAGCTTTGTAGGGAACATGAAGGGGGCTTACCTGCGAAACGTCCTCGTGTTTGTCTGTCCTGTGCGCTGCGGATGAAAGAAAGGAATTCAACATGGCTTCCATGAACCTTTATTACCTACGGTTCATGCAGAGTCTCGCAAAGTCACGTTGCACGCATGCAAATTAGGTGTGCCTCAGTATAATAAAAGCGGGTCTCTTACCGTCTGAATCGACTCGGTGCGAAGTAAGTGCACGTGTGAAGAACGGTGAGATCTGCTTTAGAAGTTGACAGAGTAATTTGCGACCTTCGTTATTACTACAGGTGATACTGACCTCACTAGTTCAGAGGAAGGGTAATTCATTGTTAGCATTACTCTTCTGCAGCTTTGAGGAAAATGTTGTTTTTAAATGTTGGAGTGCATTCGAATTTGTATTCTAACAAAAATAAGACTTTCACCCTGAAGACAGAATTATTGGCTCTGAGAAATACAATAGTATCTCTAGTAGTTTGAATATCTTACAATGGGTGTGTCTGCTGTTTGGTTTCGGGAACTTGACGGAAGTTGATTCACACTGTAAAATATTGCTTGTACAAGACGGTGGGTTGCTCTGAGATTAATTATTTCAAACTTCAACACATGTCTCAGATCTTAAGAAAATTATTAACAATTGCCCGTTGACATATAACAGTTGAACAAAGGGATGAAGTAAATATCCCTTGACTTGTGATAATTCGTGCACATACATCCTTTTATTAGAAGCTGCTTATAGATTGTTTTAGGGTTATCTGTCGATTGCCTGAAAATGTCATCAGAAAACACCAATAACTACTTAAAAAAGTTTACTCAGACTTTCATATTGATCCAAGTGAATTACAGTCGCTGCTGTTTATGTTAGGGTGCCTAAAATTATCCTTTTATCTCCCCCTTAAGCAGGTGAAAGGTCATTCTATTTGTCTCTGGGTCAGCAATATTGGGTCATGTATACACTGATAAAATATCATTCAAAGGTGTTCACTGTCCTCTGCTTGAAGATCTACTGGGTTCTGCGCTGATATTAAATGTATGTGACTACCTAAGGACGGAAAACATGGAATGACGAAGGACCCCGGTGGCAGTGGATTTGAGATCCCAATTCACGTGCTGAATATGGATATGTTTTATCCTTAAATACGGTGAAATCTCGACTGTTTCCTTCGACAATCTACTGAGACTATGGAGTTTATATATCATAGAATTCCTACTTCATAAGAAAGTATTTAGCGTACTTCTTATCTAAAGATGGTGATATACTCCTTGTAATGGAGGAAGGAGACCTTTATAAAAGGTTCAATCTCTCGCATTCAACTGACCCCCCCCAAATTAATTGGAGACAACTTTGATTAATCCCACTAAGTGAATTTACAACGAATAACTTTAACCAAACGAAAGTAACTCAATTTTGAGCACAACAAATATGAAAATGTCGGTCTCTACATAAGAGACACTTCTATTAAAATCATTACCGTTTCAAGCAAGGTTTTAACAAACAGTTATTCCAGTAAATATTATCTCCATTATCGACAACAACAAATTGAGAGAAAAAAACGGGAACTAGTTTCGCTTTCCTACTCAAAACCAACCATAAATAAAAAAAAAGTGTTACTTGAAGAGACGACTGACACACAAAGTAGACATACAATAAAATTCAGTAAAACATTTAGATTTAGTTTTCGTCCAATATATTTTACTTTCGACAGAACGTTTCGAATTCTCAGTCTACAGTAAAACGCGTTACCAGGGAAAACGCAAACATTCATAATAACGCAGTGTGCGTCGACAAATAAGGAAAAAAATTAAACTCATGTGCGTTTATTTAACGTTTGTTTTGGCAAACGTTGGCACGAACAAAAATGAAGAAATAAACATTTACTACAAGTCCTAAAACAATTGAATGCACATATAGTCTAGTCGAAATGTGGCTGAACCTCAAACAAATTGCTAACAAAAGTGTTTAACTTTGATATTCGGCATGAATAACCTCTTTCAGATAAAAGAAAAATTTACCAAAATTAGCCTTGCGGAAAAAGTCAACGGGCGCCATTTTAAAAATCCAACTTAACAATATTAAAATTTCGAGACATAAAATTCCTGACAAGTATGTTCATTATTCCTGACAATTACTGACAAAAAATAAACGTTTTTCCTGACAATAAACTTTATTAAATTAGAAATTAAAAAAAATTATAATGAAAACCTACACAGAGCCAACCCTAAGCCAGTTTGACATTTTATAGGTGTTTTAAATTGTAATTATAAGTGTCTATATGCTTAATAATAAACGAACAGCAGAAAATGACTAGCTCTTTTCATTTGTTTTCATGTTTTTTTATTAATTTCTTATACAAATATAAATATAAAAAATACAAAAACAGAATAAGTAGCTTTTTTCAAGGCAACAATTGTCACATTAATTCCTGACATTTAAACGTAAAAAATATGTACAAAATCAGTACAATTTACAATAAAGGAAATGATCAGTTAGTCAAAATGCTGAGGCAGGGACTTGCATAACCACTACAGAACAAGTTCATGAACGGACCAAAGAACATTTCTTGTCAAGAACGAGTCAAAGGGAACGTCGACATCATCAAGTTCTGGCTGTGGTAAGTTGCTGCAGTGGAGGCCTTTGCAATTACTACAAAAGTTTGAACAGTCAATGCCATGTTTCTTGCAGCTGCATCTTGCTGCAGTACACCCTCAAGTACAGTTATATCTAATTATAGCAAAGAATGTACAGGATCAGCTGGAAAGTCAGTCTTGATTGGTTGTAATTTACCATCTAAAAGTTTCCTTCCAAACTTGTCAGGTTTTAGCTGGTTTCTACATTTCAACCATTGTACATGTACACTAAAGTCTTCTCGCCAGCTTCTATAACCTCTTCTGCACTGCTATCATTGTCAAACACTTCTGCCAGTTTGAGGAAGTTTCTATTGTTCATCACCTTCCGAGGGATTCTGCTTTCCTAATTTCATAAACACTGGATGTAGAATCACAACCCAAAAGTGCATAGATGAAAAGAATGTTAGAACAGATCACAAATCTCAAAGATTTCCTAATCTCTTTTATGTTGCAGACCTTCACACTTTTTGCACTATCATTTGGTTGTGGCGTGAACAAGATGTTGTAACCATCATCTCTATTAGCATGATAACATAGAAAGACCAATAGGCATCTGCTATCAAAATGGTTTATCCCGTATGTGTCAGTTCTAGAGCAGTCTTCACAATCAATACGTCAGCGTCTCCAGATGCATGGACTACTTTACAACCAGCTTCCGTCAAGCTCTTTCCCATCAAGTAGATGAACAATTGTTTGTTTTTTGATTAGCTAGGAAAACATCCTTTTTTTAATTTAAACAACATTAAAGAATTCAAACGCATGCGAACGTCGAGACGTTCTCTCCACAACTGCCATCAACCCAAAAGACACCGCCTTTTATTTAGCGTTCTTTTCCGCACCTGATTTGCATAATGCAACCCAAATAAACACCTGCCTTTTATTTAGCGTTCTTTACCGCATCTGATTCGCATAATGCAACCCAAATAAACACCTGCCTTTTATTTAGCGTTCTTTTCCGCACCTGATTTGCATAATGCAACACCAAAAAACACCTGCCTTTTATTTAGCGTTCTTTTCCGCACCTGATTTGCATAATGCAACCCAAATAAACACCGCCTTTCATTTAGCGTTCTTTTCCGCACCTGATTTGCATAATGCAACCCCAAAAAACACCTGCCTTTTATTTAGCGTTCTTTTCCGCACCTGATTTGCATAATGCAACCCAAATAAACACCTGCCTTTTATTTAGCGTTCTTTTCCGCACATGATTTGCATAATGCAACACCAAAAAACACCTGCCTTTTATTTAGCGTTCTTTTCCGCACCTGATTTGCATAATGCAACCCAAATAAACACGTGCCTTTTATTTAGCGTTCTTTTCCGCACCTGATTTGCATAATGCAACACCAAAAAACACCTGCCTTTTATTTAGCGTTCTTTTCCGCACCTGATTTGCATAATGCAACCCCAAAAAACACCTGCCTTTTATTTAGCGTTCTTTTCCGCACCTGATTTGCATAATGCAACCCAAATAAACACCTGCCTTTTATTTAGCGTTCTTTTCCGCACCTGATTTGCATAATGCAACACCAAAAAACACCTGCCTTTTATTTAGCGTTCTTTTCCGCACCTGATTTGCATAATGCAACCCAAATAAACACGTGCCTTTTATTTAGCGTTCTTTTCCGCACCTGATTTGCATAATACAACACCAAAAAACACCTGCCTTTTATTTAGCCTTTTTTGCCGCACCTGATTTGCATAATGCAACACCAAAAAACACCTGCCTTTTATTTAGCCTTTTTTGCCGCACCTGACTTGCATAATGCAACCCCAAAAAACACCTGCCTTTTATTTAGCGTTCTTTTCCGCACCTGATTTGCATAATGCAACACCAAAAAACACCTGCCTTTTATTTAGCGTTCTTTTCCGCACCTGATTTGCATAATGCAACCCCAAAAACACCTGCCTTTAATTTAGCGTTCTTTTCCGCACCTGATTTGCATAATGCAACCCAAATAAACACCTGCCTTTTATTTAGCGTTCTTTTCCGCACCTGATTTGCATAATGCAACATTAAAAAACACCTGCCTTTTATTTAGCCTTTTTTGCCGCACCTGATTTGCATAATGCAACCATCCCTTTTTTCCCCTCCGGACCCGCGTGGTGGCTGCTACACTCCCCATGATCTCTTAATCACACATGATGCAGGGTGGTGGTGGCCTTTTCATTCGTGAGCTTCTCCGAAGTGGGACATGTATCTTAGTTTCTGCTTCTGAAGCGTCCGATAAAGTTTCCGCTACTAAATCTACTGACAAAGTTTTTACTTCTGAACTTGGGACTGATTTTTTATTAACCTCGTCAAACGAAGGCAAGATAGAGTGATAAAACAAGGAAAAGTTCTTTCAACTCAGGGCCGATCGACACCGAATGGATAAAACAGAAAATATAAGGGAAGATAACTCTTGTCCCTTCATTACGATGTATGACGAGAGTGAAACAATCAACAGCTTTTATTATTCTTTTTAAATGCTTTAGATTATGTTGCCGGTTCACTTTTATTGTTATTAAATTATAAAATATTTGCTTTAAAAATTACTATTAAAATACTAAGCTATTATTATATTTTCATGAAAAATACAACTGAGATTATATATGAGAATAACTTGGACATTGATACAAATACAACAGATTATATATGAGAATAACTTGGACATTGATACAAATACAACTGAGATTATATATGAGAATAACTTGGACATTGATACAAATACAACCGAGATTATATATGAGAATAACTTGGACATTGATACAAATACAACCGAGATTATATATGAGAATAACTTGGACATTGATACAAATACAACTGAGATTATATATGAGAATAACTTGGACATTGATACAAATACAACTGAGATTATATATGAGAATAACTTGGATATTGATACAAATACAACTGAGATTATATATGAGAATAACTTGGACATTCATACAAATACAACTGAGATTATATATGAGAATAACTTGGACATTCATACAAATACAACTGAGATTATATATGAGAATAACTTGGACATTCATACAAATACAACTGAGATTATATATGAGAATAACTAGGACATTTATACAAATACAACTGAGATTATATATGAGAATAACTTGGACATTGATACAAATACAACCGAGATTATATATGAGAATAACTTGGATATTGATACAAATACAACTGAGATTATATATGAGAATAACTTGGACATTCACACAAATACAACTGAGATTATATATGAGAATAACTTGGACATTCATACAAATACAACTGAGATTATATATGAGAATAACTTGGACATTCATACAAATACAACTGAGATTATATATGAGAATAACTAGGACATTCATACAAATACAACCGAGATTATATATGAGAATAACTTGGACATTGATACAAATACAACTGAGATTATATATGAGAATAACTTGGACATTGATACAAATACAACCGAGATTATATATGAGAATAACTTGGACATTCATACAAATACAACCGAGATTATATATGAGAATAACTTGGACATTGATACAAATACAACTGAGATTATATATGAGAATAACTTGGACATTCATACCAATACAACTGAGATTATATATGAGAATAACTTGGACATTCATACAAATACAACCGAGATTATATATGAGAATAACTTGGACATTCATACAAATACAACTGAGATTATATATGAGAATAACTTGGACATTGATACAAATACAACTGAGATTATATATGAGAATAACTTGGACATTCATACAAATACAACCGAGATTATATATGAGAATAACTTGGACATTGATACAAATACAACCGAGATAATATATGAGAATAACTTGGACATTGATACAAATACAACTGAGATTATATATGAGAATAACTTGGACATTCATACAAATACAACCGAGATTATATATGAGAATAACTTGGACATTCATACAAATACAACCGAGATTATATATGAGAATAACTTGGACATTCATACAAATACCACCGAGATTATATATGAGAATAACTTGGACATTGATACAAATACAACCGAGATTATATATGAGAATAACTTGGACATTGATACAAATACAACCGAGATTATATATGAGAATAACTTGGACATTCATACAAATACAACCGAGATTATATATGAGAATAACTTGGACATTGATACAAATACAACTGAGATTATATATGAGAATAACTTGGACATTGATACAAATACAACCGAGATTATATATGAGAATAACTTGGACATTGATACAAATACAACTGAGATTATCTATGAGAATAACTTGGACATTGATACAAATACAACTGAGATTATATATGAAAATAACTTGGACATTCATACAAATACAACCGAGATTATATATGAGAATAACTTGGACATTGATACAAATACAACTGAGATTATATATGAGAATAACTTGGACATTGATACAAATACAACTGAGATTATATATGAGAATAACTTGGACATTGATACAAATACAACTGAGATTATATATGAGAATAACTTGGACATTCATACAAATACAACCGAGATTATATATGAGAATAACTTGGACATTCATACAAATACCACCGAGATTATATATGAGAATAACTTGGACATTCATACAAATACAACCGAGATTATATATGAGAATAACTTGGACATTGATACAAATACAACCGAGATTATATATGAGAATAACTTGGACATTCATACAAATACAACCGAGATTATATATGAGAATAACTTGGACATTCATACAAATACAACCGAGATTATATATGAGAATAACTTGGACATTGATACAAATACAACTGAGATTATATATGAGAATAACTTGGACATTGATACAAATACAACTGAGATTATATATGAGAATAACTTGGACATTCATACAAATACAACCGAGATTATATATGAGAATAACTTGGACATTGATACAAATACAACTGAGATTATATATGATAATAACTTGGACATTCATACAAATACAACTGAGATTATATATGAGAATAACTTGGACATTGATACAAATACAACTGAGATTATATATGAGAATAACTTGGACATTGATACAAATACAACCGAGATTATATATGAGAATAACTTGGACATTCATACAAATACAACCGAGATTATATATGAGAATAACTTGGACATTGATACAAATACAACTGAGATTATATATGATAATAACTTGGACATTCATACAAATACAACCGAGATTATATATGAGAATAACTTGGACATTGATACAAATACAACCGAGATTATATATGAGAATAACTTGGACATTCATACAAATACAACTGAGATTATATATGAGAATAACTTGGACATTCATACAAATACAACTGAGATTATATATGAGAATAACTTGGACATTGATACAAATACAACCGAGATTATATATGAGAATAACTTGGACATTCATACAAATACAACTGAGATTATATATGAGAATAACTTGGACATTGATACAAATACAACCGAGATTATATATGAGAATAACTTGGACATTGATACAAATACAACCGAGATTATATATGAGAATAACTTGGACATTGATACAAATACAACCGAGATTATATATGAGAATAACTTGGACATTCATACAAATACAACCGAGATTATATATGAGAATAACTTGGACATTCATACAAATACAACCGAGATTATATATGAGAATAACTTGGACATTCATACAAATACAACCGAGATTATATATGAGAATAACTTGGACATTCATACAAATACAACCGAGATTATATATGAGAATAACTTGGACATTCATACAAATACAACCGAGATTATATATGAGAATAACTTGGACATTGATACAAATACAACTGAGATTATATATGAGAATAACTTGGACATTGATACAAATACAACCGAGATTATATATGAGAATAACTTGGACATTCATACAAATACAACCGAGATTATATATGAGAATAACTTGGACATTGATACAAATACAACTGAGATTATATATGATAATAACTTGGACATTCATACAAATACAACTGAGATTATATATGAGAATAACTTGGACATTGATACAAATACAACTGAGATTATATATGAGAATAACTTGGACATTGATACAAATACAACCGAGATTATATATGAGAATAACTTGGACATTCATACAAATACAACCGAGATTATATATGAGAATAACTTGGACATTGATACAAATACAACTGAGATTATATATGATAATAACTTGGACATTCATACAAATACAACCGAGATTATATATGAGAATAACTTGGACATTGATACAAATACAACCGAGATTATATATGAGAATAACTTGGACATTCATACAAATACAACCGAGATTATATATGAGAATAACTTGGACATTGATACAAATACAACTGAGATTATATATGAGAATAACTTGGACATTCATACCAATACAACTGAGATTATATATGAGAATAACTTGGACATTCATACAAATACAACCGAGATTATATATGAGAATAACTTGGACATTCATACAAATACAACTGAGATTATATATGAGAATAACTTGGACATTGATACAAATACAACTGAGATTATATATGAGAATAACTTGGACATTCATACAAATACAACCGAGATTATATATGAGAATAACTTGGACATTGATACAAATACAACCGAGATAATATATGAGAATAACTTGGACATTGATACAAATACAACCGAGATAATATATGAGAATAACTTGGACATTGATACAAATACAACTGAGATTATATATGAGAATAACTTGGACATTCATACAAATACAACCGAGATTATATATGAGAATAACTTGGACATTCATACAAATACAACCGAGATTATATATGAGAATAACTTGGACATTCATACAAATACCACCGAGATTATATATGAGAATAACTTGGACATTGATACAAATACAACCGAGATTATATATGAGAATAACTTGGACATTGATACAAATACAACCGAGATTATATATGAGAATAACTTGGACATTCATACAAATACAACCGAGATTATATATGAGAATAACTTGGACATTGATACAAATACAACTGAGATTATATATGAGAATAACTTGGACATTGATACAAATACAACCGAGATTATATATGAGAATAACTTGGACATTGATACAAATACAACTGAGATTATCTATGAGAATAACTTGGACATTGATACAAATACAACTGAGATTATATATGAAAATAACTTGGACATTCATACAAATACAACCGAGATTATATATGAGAATAACTTGGACATTGATACAAATACAACTGAGATTATATATGAGAATAACTTGGACATTGATACAAATACAACTGAGATTATATATGAGAATAACTTGGACATTGATACAAATACAACTGAGATTATATATGAGAATAACTTGGACATTCATACAAATACAACCGAGATTATATATGAGAATAACTTGGACATTCATACAAATACCACCGAGATTATATATGAGAATAACTTGGACATTCATACAAATACAACCGAGATTATATATGAGAATAACTTGGACATTGATACAAATACAACCGAGATTATATATGAGAATAACTTGGACATTCATACAAATACAACCGAGATTATATATGAGAATAACTTGGACATTCATACAAATACAACCGAGATTATATATGAGAATAACTTGGACATTGATACAAATACAACTGAGATTATATATGAGAATAACTTGGACATTGATACAAATACAACGTAGATTATATATGAGAATAACTTGGACATTCATACAAATACAACCGAGATTATATATGAGAATAACTTGGACATTGATACAAATACAACTGAGATTATATATGATAATAACTTGGACATTCATACAAATACAACTGAGATTATATATGAGAATAACTTGGACATTGATACAAATACAACTGAGATTATATATGAGAATAACTTGGACATTGATACAAATACAACCGAGATTATATATGAGAATAACTTGGACATTCATACAAATACAACCGAGATTATATATGAGAATAACTTGGACATTGATACAAATACAACTGAGATTATATATGATAATAACTTGGACATTCATACAAATACAACCGAGATTATATATGAGAATAACTTGGACATTGATACAAATACAACCGAGATTATATATGAGAATAACTTGGACATTCATACAAATACAACTGAGATTATATATGAGAATAACTTGGACATTCATACAAATACAACTGAGATTATATATGAGAATAACTTGGACATTGATACAAATACAACCGAGATTATATATGAGAATAACTTGGACATTCATACAAATACAACTGAGATTATATATGAGAATAACTTGGACATTGATACAAATACAACCGAGATTATATATGAGAATAACTTGGACATTGATACAAATACAACCGAGATTATATATGAGAATAACTTGGACATTGATACAAATACAACCGAGATTATATATGAGAATAACTTGGACATTCATACAAATACAACCGAGATTATATATGAGAATAACTTGGACATTCATACAAATACAACCGAGATTATATATGAGAATAACTTGGACATTCATACAAATACAACCGAGATTATATATGAGAATAACTTGGATATTGATACAAATACAACTGAGATTATATATGAGAATAACTTGGACATTCATACAAATACAACCGAGATTATATATGAGAATAACTTGGACATTGATACAAATACAACCGAGATTATATATGAGAATAACTTGGACATTCATACAAATACAATCGAGATTATATATGAGAATAACTTGAACATTCATACAAATACAACTGAGATTATATATGAGAATAACTTGGACATTGATACAAATACAACTGAGATTATATATGAGAATAACTGTGACATTGATACAAATACAACTGAGATTATATATGAGAATAACTTGGACATTGATACAAATACAACTGAGATTATATATGAGAATAACTTGGACATTCATACAAATAAAACTGAGATTATATATGAGAATAACTTGGACATTGATACAAATACAACTGAGATTATATATGAGAATAACTTGAACATTCATACAAATACAACTGAGATTATATATGAGAATAACTTGGACATTGATACAAATACAACTGAGATTATATATGAGAATAACTTGGACATTGATACAAATACAACTGAGATTATATATGAGAATAACTTGGACATTCATACAAATAAAACTGAGATTATATATGAGAATAACTTGGACATTGATACAAATACAACTGAGATTATATATGAGAATAACTTGAACATTCATACAAATACAACTGAGATTATATATGAGAATAACTTGGACATTGATACAAATACAACTGAGATTATATATGAGAATAACTTGGACATTGATACAAATACAACTGAGATTATATATGAGAATAACTTGAACATTCATACAAATACAACTGAGATTATATATGAGAATAACTTGGACATTGATACAAATACAACTGAGATTATATATGAGAATAACTTGAACATTCATACAAATACAACTGAGATTATATATGAGAATAACTTGAACATACATACAAATACAACTGAGATTATATATGAGAATAACTTGGACATTGATACAAATACAACTGTGATTATATATGAGAATAACTTGGACATTGATACAAATACAACCGAGATTATATATGAGAATAACTTGGACATTGGTACAAATACAACCGAGATTATATATGAGAATAACTTGAACATTCATACAAATACAACTGAGATTATATATGAGAATAACTTGGACATTGATACAAATACAACTGAGATTATATATGAGAATAACTTGGACATTGATACAAATACAACTGAGATTATATATGAGAATAACTTGAACATTCATACAAATACAACTGAGATTATATATGAGAATAACTTGGACATTGATACAAATACAACTGAGATTATATATGAGAATAACTTGGACATTGATACAAATACAACTGAGATTATATATGAGAATAACTTGAACATTCATGCAAATACAACTGAGATTATATATGAGAATAACTTGGACATTGATACAAATACAACTGAGATTATATATGAGAATAACTTGAACATTCATACAAATACAACTGAGATTATATATGAGAATAACTTGAACATACATACAAATACAACTGAGATTATATATGAGAATAACTTGGACATTGATACAAATACAACTGAGATTATATATGAGAATAACTTGGACATTCATACAAATACAACTGAGATTATATATGAGAATAACTTGGACATTGATACAAATACAACCGAGATTATATATGAGAATAACTTGGACATTGATACAAATACAACCGAGATTATATATGAGAATAACTTGGACATTGATACAAATACAACTGAGATTATATATGAGAATAACTTGGACATTGATACAAATACAACTGACATTATATATGAGAATAACTTGGACATTCATACAAATACAACTGAGATTATATATGAGAATAACTTGGACCTTTATACAAATACAACTGAGATTATATATGAGAAGAACTTGGACATTCATACAAATACAACTGAGATTATATATGAGAATAACTTGGACATTCATACAAATACAACTGAGATTATATATGAGAATAACTTGGACATTGATACAAATACAACCGAGATTATATATGAGAATAAAATGGACATTGATACAAATACAACTGAGATTATATATGAGAATAACTTGGATATTGATACAAATACAACTGAGATTATATATGAGAATAACTTGGACATTCATACAAATACAACTGAGATTATATATGAGAATAACTTGGACATTCATACAAATACAACTGAGATTATATATGAGAAGAACTTGGACATTGATACAAATACAACCGAGATTATATATAAGAATAACTTGGACATTGATACAAATACAACTGAGATTATATATGAGAATAACTTGGACATTGATACAAATACAACTGAGATTATATATGAGAATAACTTGGACATTCATACAAATACAACTGAGATTATATATGAGAATAACTTGGACATTCATACAAATACAACTGAGATTATATATGAGAAGAACTTGGACATTCATACAAATACAACTGAGATTATATATGAGAATAACTTGGACATTCATACAAATACAACTGAGATTATATATGAGAAGAACTTGGACATTGATACAAATACAACCGAGATTATATATAAGAATAACTTGGACATTGATACAAATACAACTGAGATTATACATGAGAATAACTTGGACATTGATACAAATACAACTGAGATTATATATGAGAATAACTTGGACATTCATACAAATACAACTGAGATTATATATGAGAATAACTTGGACATTCATACAAATACAACCGAGATTATATATGAGAAGAACTTGGACATTCATACAAATACAACTGAGATTATATATGAGAATAACTTGGACATTCATACAAATACAACTGAGATTATATATGAGAATAACTTGGACATTGATACAAATACAACCGAGATTATATATGAGAATAACTTGGACATTGATACAAATACAACTGAGATTATATATGAGAATAACTTGGATATTGATACAAATACAACTGAGATTATATATGAGAATAACTTGGACATTCATACAAATACAACTGAGATTATATATGAGATTAACTTGGACATTCATACAAATACAACTGAGATTATATATGAGAATAACTTGGACATTCATACAAATACAACTGAGATTATATATGAGAATAACTTGGACATTCATACAAATACAACCGAGATTATATATGAGAATAACTTGGACATTCATACAAATACAACTGAGATTATATATGAGAATAACTTGGACATTCATACAAATACAACCGAGATTATATATGAGAATAACTTGGACATTGATACAAATACAACTGAGATTATATATGAGAATAACTTGGACATTCATACAAATACAACTGAGATTATATATGAGAATAACTTGGACATTGATACAAATACAACTGAGATTATATATGAGAATAACTTGGACATTCATACAAATACAACCGAGATTATATATGAGAATAACTTGGACATTCATACAAATACAACCGAGATTATATATGAGAATAACTTGGACATTCATACAAATACAACTGAGAATGTATATGAGAATAACTTGGACATTGATACAAATACAACTGAGATTATATATGAGAATAACTTGGACATTCATACAAATACAACCGAGATTATATATGAGAATAACTTGGACATTCATACAAACACAACCGAGATTATATATGAGAATAACTTGGACATTGATACAAATACAACTGAGATTATATATGAGAATAACTTGTACATTCATACAAATACAACTGAGATTATATATGAGAATAACTTGGACATTGATACAAATACAACTGAGATTATATATGAAAATAACTTGGACATTGATACAAATACAACTGAGATTATATATGAGAATAACTTGAACATTCATACAAATACAACTGAGATTATATATGAGAATGACTTGACATTCATACAAATACAACTGAGATTATATATGAGAATAACTTGAACATTCATACAAATACAACTGAGATTATATATGAGAATAACTTGACATTCATACAAATACAACTGAGATTATATATGAGAATAACTTGGACATTGATACAAATACAACTGTGATTATATATGAGAATAACTTGGACATTGATACAAATACAACCGAGATTATATATGAGAATAACTTGGACATTGATACAAATACAACCGAGATTATATATGAGAATAACTTGGACATTGATACAAATACAACTGAGATTATATATGAGAATAACTTGGACATTGATACAAATACAACTGAGATTATATATGAGAATAACTTGGACATTGATACAAATACAACTGAGATTATATATGAGAATAACTTGGACATTCATACAAATACAACTGAGATTATATATGAGAATAACTTGGACATTCATACAAATACAACTGAGATTATATATGAGAAGAACTTGGACATTCATACAAATACAACTGAGATTATATATGAGAATAACTTGAACATTCATACAAATACAACTGAGATTATATATGAGAATAACTTGGACATTGATACAAATACAACCGAGATTATATATGAGAATAAAATGGACATTGATACAAATACAACTGAGATTATATATGAGAATAACTTGGATATTGATACAAATACAACTGAGATTATATATGAGAATAACTTGGACATTCATACAAATACAACTGAGATTATATATGAGATTAACTTGGACATTCCTACAAATACAACCGAGATTATATATGAGAATAACTTGGACATTGATACAAATACAACTGAGATTATATATGAGAATAACTTGGACATTGATACAAATACAACTGAGATTATATATGAGAATAACTTGGACATTGATACAAATACAACTGAGATTATATATGAGAATAACTTGGACATTCATACAAATACAACTGAGATTATATATGAGAATAACTTGGACATTCATACAAATACAACTGAGATTATATATGAGAAGAACTTGGACATTCATACAAATACAACTGAGATTATATATGAGAATAACTTGGACATTCATACAAATACAACCGAGATTATATATGAGAATAACTTGGACATTGATACAAATACAACCGAGATTATATATGAGAATAAAATGGACATTGATACAAATACAACTGAGATTATATATGAGAATAACTTGGATATTGATAGAAATACAACTGAGATTATATATGAGAATAACTTGGACATTCATACAAATACAACTGAGATTATATATGAGAATAACTTGGACATTCATACAAATACAACTGAGATTATATATGAGAATAACTTGGACATTCATACAAATACAACTGAGATTATATATGAGAATAACTTGGACATTCATACAAATACAACTGAGATTATATATGAGAATAACTTGGACATTCATACAAATACAACTGAGATTATATATGAGAATAACTTGGACATTCATACAAATACAACCGAGATTATATATGAGATAAACTTAGACATTCATACAAATACAACTGAGATTATATATGAGAATAACTTGGACATTCATACAAATACAACCGAGATTATATATGAGAATAACTTGGACATTGATACAAATACAACTGAGATTATATATGAGAATAACTTGGACATTCATACAAATACAACTGAGATTATATATGAGAATAACTTGGACATTCATACAAATACAACCGAGATTATATATGAGAATAACTTGAACATTCATACAAATACAACTGAGATTATATATGAGAATAACTTGGACATTGATACAAATACAACTGAGATTATATATGAGAATAACTTGGACATTGATACAAATACAACTGAGATTATATATGAGAATAACTTGGACATTCATACAAATGAGATTATATATGAGAATAACTTGGACATTGATACAAATACAACTGAGATTATATATGAGAATAACTTTGAATATTCATACAAATACAACCGAGATTATATATGAGAATAACTTGGACATTGATACAAATACAACCGAGATTATATATGAGAATGACTTGGACATTGATACAAATACAACTGAGATTATATATGAGAATAACTTGGACATTCATACAAATACAACTGAGATTATATATGAGAATAACTTAGACATTGATACAAATACAACCGAGATTATATATGAGAATAACTTGGACATTCATACAAATACAACTGTGATTATATATTAGAATAACTTGGACATTCATACAAATACAACTGAGATTATATATGAGAATAACTTGGACATTCATACAAATACAACTGAGATTATATATGAGAATAACTTGGACATTGATGCAAATACAACCGAGATTATATATGAGAATAACTTGGACATTGATACAAATACAACTGAGATTATATATGAGAATAACTTGGACATTCATACAAATACAACCGAGATTATATATGAGAATAACTTGGACATTGATACAAATACAACTGAGATTATATATGAGAATAACTTGGACATTCATACAAATACAACTGAGATTATATATGAGAATAACTTGGACATTCATACAAATACAACCGAGATTATATATGAGAATAACTTGGACATTGATACAAATACAACTGAGATTATATATGAGAATAACTTGGACATTCATACAAATACAACTGAGATTATATATGAGAATAACTTGGACATTCATACAAATACAACTGAGATTATATATGAGAATAACTTGGACATTGATACAAATACAACTGAGATTATATATGAGAATAACTTGGACATTCATACAAATACAACCGAGATTATATATGAGAATAACTTGGACATTCATACAAATACAACCGAGATTATATATGAGAATAACTTGAACATTCATACAAATACAACTGAGATTATATATGAGAATAACTTGGACATTGATACAAATACAACTGAGATTATATATGAGAATAACTTGGACATTGATACAAATACAACTGAGATTATATATGAGAATAACTTGGACATTCATACAAATGAGATTATATATGAGAATAACTTGGACATTGATACAAATACAACTGAGATTATATATGAGAATAACTTGGACATTCATACAAATACAACCGAGATTATATATGAGAATAACTTGGACATTGATACAAATACAACTGAGATTATATATGAGAATAACTTGGACATTCATACAAATACAACCGAGATTATATATGAGAATAACTTGGACATTCATACAAATACAACCGAGATTATATATGAGAATAACTTGGACATTGATACAAATACAACTGAGATTATATATGAGAATAACTTAGACATTCATACAAATACAACTGAGATTATATATGAGAATAACTTGGACATTCATACAAATACAACCGAGATTATATATGAGAATAACTTGGACATTCATACAAATACAACTGAGATTATATATGAGAATAACTTGGACATTCATACAAATACAACTGAGATTATATATGAGAATAACTTGGACATTCATACAAATACAACTGAGATTATATATGAGAATAACTTGGACATTCATGCAAATACAACTGAGATTATATATGAGAATAACTTGGACATTCATACAAATACAACCGAGATTATATATGAGTATAACTTGGACATTGATACAAATACAACTGAGATTATATATGAGAATAACTTGGACATTGATACAAATACAACTGAGATTATATATGAGAATAACTTGAACATTCATACAAATACAACTGAGATTATATATGAGAATAACTTGGACATTGATACAAATACAACTGAGATTATATATGAGAATAACTTGGACATTGATACAAATACAACTGAGGTTATATATGAGAATAACTTGAACATTCATACAAATACAACTGAGATTATATATGAGAATAACTTGGGCATTGATACAAATACAACTGAGATTATATATGAGAATAACTTGAACATTCATACAAATACAACTGAGATTATATATGAGAATAACTTGGACATTGATACAAATACAACTGAGATTATATATGAGAATAACTTGAACATTCATACAAATACAACTGAGATTATATATGAGAATAACTTGGACATTGATACAAATACAACTGAGATTATATATGAGAATAACTTGGACATTGATACAAATACAACTGAGATTATATATGAGAATAACTTGAACATTCATACAAATACAACTGAGATTATATATGAGAATAACTTGAGCATTCCTACAAATACAACTGAGATTATATATGAGAATAACTTGGACATTGATACAAATACAACTGAGATTATATATGAGAATAACTTGGACATTGATACAAATACAACTGAGATTATATATGAGAATAACTTGGACATTCATACAAATACAACCGAGATTATATATGAGAATAACTTGGACATTGATACAAATACAACTGAGATTATATATGAGAATAACTTGGACATTCATACAAATACAACCGAGATTATATATGAGAATAACTTGGACATTCATACAAATACAACCGAGATTATATATGAGAATAACTTGGACATTCATACAAATACAACTGAGATTATATATGAGAATAACTTGGACATTGATACAAATACAACTGAGATTATATATGAGAATAACTTGGACATTCATACAAATACAACTGAGATTATATATGAGAATAACTTGAACATTCATACAAATACAACCGAGATTATATATGAGAATAACTTGGACATTCATACAAATACAACCGAGATTATATATGAGAATAACTTGGACATTGATACAAATACAACTGAGATTATATATGAGAATAACTTGGACATTGATACAAATACAACTGAGATTATATATGAGAATAACTTGGACATTCATACAAATGAGATTATATATGAGAATAACTTGGACATTGATACAAATACAACTGAGATTATATATGAGAATAACTTGGACATTCATACAAATACAACCGAGATTATATATGAGAATAACTTGGACATTGATACAAATACAACCGAGATTATATATGAGAATGACTTGGACATTGATACAAATACAACTGAGATTATATATGAGAATAACTTGAACATTCATACAAATACAACTGAGATTATATATGAGAATAACTTGGACATTGATACAAATACAACCGAGATTATATATGAGAATAACTTGGACATTCATACAAATACAACTGAGATTATATATGAGAATAACTTGGACATTCATACAAATACAACTGAGATTATATATGAGAATAACTTGGACATTCATACAAATACAACCGAGATTATATATGAGAATAACTTGGACATTGATACAAATACAACTGAGATTATATATGAGAATAACTTGGATATTGATACAAATACAACTGAGATTATATATGAGAATAACTTGGACATTGATACAAATACAACTGAGATTATATATGAGAATAACTTGGACATTGATACAAATACAACTGAGATTATATATGAGAATAACTTGGACATTGATACAAATACAACTGAGATTATATATGAGAATAACTTGGACATTGATACAAATACAACTGAGATTATATATGAGAATAACTTGGGCATTGATACAAATACAACTGAGATTATATATGAGAATAACTTGAACATTCATACAAATACAACTGAGATTATATATGAGAATAACTTGGACATTGATACAAATACAACCGAGATTATATATGAGAATAACTTGGACATTCATACAAATACAACTGAGATTATATATGAGAATAACTTGGATATTGATACAAATACAACTGAGATTATATATGAGAATAACTTGGACATTGATACAAATACAACTGAGATTATATATGAGAATAACTTGGACATTGATACAAATACAACTGAGATTATATATGAGAATAACTTGGACATTGATACAAATACAACTGAGATTATATATGAGAATAACTTGGACATTCATACAAATACAACCGAGATTATATATGAGAATAACTTGGACATTCATACAAATACAACCGAGATTATATATGAGAATAACTTGGACATTGATACAAATACAACTGAGATTATATATGAGAATAACTTGGACATTCATACAAATACAACTGAGATTATATATGAGAATAACTTGGACATTCATACAAATACAACCGAGATTATATATGAGAATAACTTGGACATTCATACAAATACAACTGAGATTATATATGAGAATAACTTGGACATTCATACAAATACAACTGAGATTATATATGAGAATAACTTGGACATTCATACAAATACAACTGAGATTATATATGAGAATAACTTGGACATTCATGCAAATACAACTGAGATTATATATGAGAATAACTTGGACATTCATACAAATACAACCGAGATTATATATGAGTATAACTTGGACATTGATACAAATACAACTGAGATTATATATGAGAATAACTTGGACATTGATACAAATACAACTGAGATTATATATGAGAATAACTTGAACATTCATACAAATACAACTGAGATTATATATGAGAATAACTTGGACATTGATACAAATACAACTGAGATTATATATGAGAATAACTTGGACATTGATACAAATACAACTGAGATTATATATGAGAATAACTTGGACATTGATACAAATACAACTGAGATTATATATGAGAATAACTTGGGCATTGATACAAATACAACTGAGATTATATATGAGAATAACTTGAACATTCATACAAATACAACTGAGATTATATATGAGAATAACTTGGACATTGATACAAATACAACTGAGATTATATATGAGAATAACTTGAACATTCATACAAATACAACTGAGATTATATATGAGAATAACTTGGACATTGATACAAATACAACTGAGATTATATATGAGAATAACTTGGACATTGATACAAATACAACTGAGATTATATATGAGAATAACTTGAACATTCATACAAATACAACTGAGATTATATATGAGAATAACTTGAGCATTCCTACAAATACAACTGAGATTATATATGAGAATAACTTGGACATTCATACAAATACAACTGAGATTATATATGAGAATAACTTGGACATTGATACAAATACAACTGAGATTATATATGAGAATAACTTGGGCATTGATACAAATACAACTGAGATTATACATGAGAATAACTTGAACATTCATACAAATACAACTGAGATTATATATGAGAATAACTTGGACATTGATACAAATACAACTGAGATTATATATGAGAATAACTTGAACATTCATACAAATACAACTGAGATTATATATGAGAATAACTTGGACATTCATACAAATACAACTGAGATTATATATGAGAATAACTTGGACATTGATACAAATACAACTGAGATTATATATGAGAATAACTTGGGCATTGATACAAATACAACTGAGATTATACATGAGAATAACTTGAACATTCATACAAATACAACTGAGATTATATATGAGAATAACTTGGACATTGATACAAATACAACTGAGATTATATATGAGAATAACTTGGACATTGATACAAATACAACTGAGATTATATATGAGAATAACTTGAGCATTCATACAAATACAGCCGAGATTATATATGAGAATAACTTGGACATTCATACAAATACAACTGAGATTATATATGAGAATAACTTGGACATTGATACAAATACAACTGAGATTATATATGAAAATAACTTGGACATTCATACAAATACAACTGAGATTATATATGAGAATAACTTGGATATTCATACAAATACAACTGAGATTATATATGAGAATAACTTGGACATTCATACAAATACAACTAAGATTATATATGAGAATAACTTGGACATTGATACAAATAAAACCGAGATTATATATGAGAATAACTTGGACATTGATACTAATACAACTGAGATTATATATGAGAATAACTTGGACATTCATACAAATACAACCGAGATTATATATGAGAATAACTTGGACATTCATACAAATACAACCGAGATTATATATGAGAATAACTTGGACATTCATACAAATACAACTGAGATTATATATGAGAATAACTTGGACATTGATACAAATACAACTGAGATTATATATGAGAATAACTTGGACATTCATACAAATACAACTGAGATTATATATGAGAATAACTTGGACATTGATACAAATACAACTGAGATTATATATGAGAATAACTTGGACATTCATACAAATACAACCGAGATTATATATGAGAATAACTTGAACATTCATACAAATACAACTGAGATTATATATGAGAATAACTTGGACATTCATACAAATACAACCGAGATTATATATGTGAATAACTTTGACATTGATACAAATACAACTGAGATTATATATGAGAATAACTTGGACATTCATACAAATACAACTGAGATTATATATGAGAATAACTTGGACATTCATACAAATACAACCGAGATTATATATGAGAATAACTTGGACATTCATACAAATACAACCGAGATTATATATGAGAATAACTTGGACATTGATACAAATACAACTGAGATTATATATGAGAATAACTTGGACATTCATACAAATACAACTGAGATTATATATGAGAATAACTTGGACATTCATACAAATACAACTGAGATTATATATGAGAATAACTTGGACATTCATACAAATACAACCGAGATTATATATGAGAATAACTTGGACATTGATACAAATACAACTGAGATTATATATGAGAATAACTTGGACATTCATACAAATACAACTGAGATTATATATGAGAATAACTTGGACATTCATACAAATGCAACCGAGATTATATATGAGAATAACTTGGACATTGATACAAATACAACTGAGATTATATATGAGAATAACTTGGACATTCATACAAATACGACTGAGATTATATATGAGAATAACTTGGACATTCATACAAATACAACCGAGATTATATATGAGAATAACTTGAACATTCATACAAATACAACTGAGATTATATATGAGAATAACTTGGACATTCATACAAATACAACTGAGATTATATATGAAAATAACTTGGACATTGATACAAATACAACTGAGATTATATATGAGAATAATTGGACATTCATACAAATGAGATTATATATGAGAATAACTTAGACATTGATACAAATACAACTGAGATTATATATGAGACTAACTTTGACATTCATACAAATACAACTGAGATTATATATGAGAATAACTTGGACATTCATACAACTACAACTGAGATTATATATGAGAATAACTTGGACATTGATACAAATACAACTGAGATTATATATGAGAATAACTTGGACATTCATACAAATACAACCGAGATTATATATGAGAATAACTTGGACATTCATACAAATACAACTGAGATTATATATGAGAATAACTTGGACATTGATACAAATACAACTGAGATTATATATGAGAATAACTTGGACATTGATACAAATACAACTGAGATTATATATGAGAATAACTTGGACATTCATACAAATGAGATTATATATGAGAATAACTTAGACATTGATACAAATACAACTGAGATTATATATGAGAATAACTTGGACATTCATAAAAATACAACTGAGATTATATATGAGAATAACTTGGACATTGATACAAATACAACTGAGATTATATATGAGAATTACTTGGACATTGATACAAATACAACTGAGATTATATATGAGAATAACTTGGACATTCATACAAATTCAACTGAGATTATATATGAGAATAACTTGGACATTCATACAAATACAACTGAGATTATATATGAGAATAACTTGAACATTCATACAAATACAACTAAGATTATATATGAGAATAACTTGGACATTGATACAAATACAACCGAGATTATATATGAGAATAACTTGGACATTGATACAAATACAACTGAGATTATATATGAGAATAACTTGGACATTCATACAAATACAACCGAGATTATATATGAGAATAACTTGGACATTCATACAAATACAACCGAGATTATATATGAGAATAACTTGGACATTCATACAAATACAACTGAGATTATATATGAGAATAACTTGGATATTGATACAAATACAACTGAGATTATATATGAGAATAACTTGGACATTCATACAAATACAACTGAGATTATATATGAGATTAACTTGGACATTCATACAAATACAACTGAGATTATATATGAGAATAACTTGGACATTCATACAAATACAACTGAGATTATATATGAGCATAACTTGGACATTGATACAAATACAACCGAGATTATATATGAGAATAACTTGGATATTGATACAAATACAACTGAGATTATATATGAGAATAACTTGGATATTGATACAAATACAACTGAGATTATATATGAGAATAACTTGGACATTCATACAAATACAACTGAGATTATATATGAGAATAACTTGGACATTCATACAAATACAACCGAGATTATATATGAGAATAACTTGGACATTGATACAAATACAACTGAGATTATATATGAGAATAACTTGGACATTGATACAAATACAACTGAGATTATATATGAGAATAACTTGGACATTGATACAAATACAACTGAGATTATATATGAGAATAACTTGGACATTCATACAAATTCAACTGAGATTATATATGAGAATAACTTGGACATTCATACCAATACAACTGAGATTATATATGAGAATAACTTGGACATTCATACAAATACAACTGAGATTATATATGAGAATAACTTGGACATTCATACAAATACAACTGAGATTATATATGAGAAGAACTTGGACATTCATACAAATACAACTGAGATTATATATGAGAATAACTTGGACATTCATACAAATACAACTGAGATTATATATGAGAATAACTTGGACATTGATACAAATACAACCGAGATTATATATGAGAATAAAATGGACATTGATACAAATACAACTGAGATTATATATGAGAATAACTTGGATATTGATACAAATACAACTGAGATTATATATGAGAATAACTTGGACATTCATACAAATACAACTGAGATTATATATGAGATTAACTTGGACATTGATACAAATACAACTGAGATTATATATGAGATTAACTTGGACATTGATACAAATACAACTGAGATTATATATGAGAATAACTTCGACATTCATACAAATACAACTGAGATTATATATGAGAATAACTTGGACATTGATACAAATACAACTGAGATTATATATGAGAATTACTTGGACATTGATACAAATTCAACTGAGATTATATATGAGAATAACTTGGACATTCATACAAATTCAACTGAGATTATATATGAGAATAACTTGGACATTCATACAAATTCAACTGAGATTATATATGAGAATAACTTGGACATTCATACAAATTCAACTGAGATTATATATGAGAATAACTTGGACATTCATACAAATACAACTGAGATTATATATGAGAATAACTTGGACATTCATACAAATACAACTGAGATTATATATGAGAATAACTTGGACATTCATACAAATACAACTGAGATTATATAAGAGAATAACTTGGACATTCATACAAATACAACCGAGATTATATATGAGAATAACTTGGACATTCATACAAATACAACCGAGATTATATATGAGAATAACTTGGACATTCATACAAATACAACTGAGATTATATATGAGAATAACTTGGACATTGATACAAATACAACTGAGATTATATATGAGAATAACTTGGACATTGATACAAATACAACTGAGATTATATATGAGAATAACTTGGACATTCATACAAATGAGATTATATATGAGAATAACTTAGACATTGATACAAATACAACTGAGATTATATATGAGAATAACTTGGACATTCATAAAAATACAACTGAGATTATATATGAGAATAACTTGGACATTGATACAAATACAACTGAGATTATATATGAGAATTACTTGGACATTGATACAAATACAACTGAGATTATATATGAGAATAACTTGGACATTCATACAAATTCAACTGAGATTATATATGAGAATAACTTGGACATTCATACAAATACAACTGAGATTATATATGAGAATAACTTGAACATTCATACAAATACAACTAAGATTATATATAAGAATAACTTGGACATTGATACAAATACAACCGAGATTATATATGAGAATAACTTGGACATTGATACAAATACAACTGAGATTATATATGAGAATAACTTGGACATTCATACAAATACAACCGAGATTATATATGAGAATAACTTGGACATTCATACAAATACAACCGAGATTATATATGAGAATAACTTGGACATTCATACAAATACAACTGAGATTATATATGAGAATAACTTGGATATTGATACAAATACAACTGAGATTATATATGAGAATAACTTGGACATTCATACAAATACAACTGAGATTATATATGAGATTAACTTGGACATTCATACAAATACAACTGAGATTATATATGAGAATAACTTGGACATTCATACAAATACAACTGAGATTATATATGAGCATAACTTGGACATTGATACAAATACAACCGAGATTATATATGAGAATAACTTGGATATTGATACAAATACAACTGAGATTATATATGAGAATAACTTGGATATTGATACAAATACAACTGAGATTATATATGAGAATAACTTGGACATTCATACAAATACAACTGAGATTATATATGAGAATAACTTGGACATTCATACAAATACAACCGAGATTATATATGAGAATAACTTGGACATTGATACAAATACAACTGAGATTATATATGAGAATAACTTGGACATTGATACAAATACAACTGAGATTATATATGAGAATAACTTGGACATTGATACAAATACAACTGAGATTATATATGAGAATAACTTGGACATTCATACAAATTCAACTGAGATTATATATGAGAATAACTTGGACATTCATACCAATACAACTGAGATTATATATGAGAATAACTTGGACATTCATACAAATACAACTGAGATTATATATGAGAATAACTTGGACATTCATACAAATACAACTGAGATTATATATGAGAAGAACTTGGACATTCATACAAATACAACTGAGATTATATATGAGAATAACTTGGACATTCATACAAATACAACTGAGATTATATATGAGAATAACTTGGACATTGATACAAATACAACCGAGATTATATATGAGAATAAAATGGACATTGATACAAATACAACTGAGATTATATATGAGAATAACTTGGATATTGATACAAATACAACTGAGATTATATATGAGAATAACTTGGACATTCATACAAATACAACTGAGATTATATATGAGATTAACTTGGACATTGATACAAATACAACTGAGATTATATATGAGATTAACTTGGACATTGATACAAATACAACTGAGATTATATATGAGAATAACTTCGACATTCATACAAATACAACTGAGATTATATATGAGAATAACTTGGACATTGATACAAATACAACTGAGATTATATATGAGAATTACTTGGACATTGATACAAATTCAACTGAGATTATATATGAGAATAACTTGGACATTCATACAAATTCAACTGAGATTATATATGAGAATAACTTGGACATTCATACAAATTCAACTGAGATTATATATGAGAATAACTTGGACATTCATACAAATTCAACTGAGATTATATATGAGAATAACTTGGACATTCATACAAATACAACTGAGATTATATATGAGAATAACTTGGACATTCATACAAATACAACTGAGATTATATATGAGAATAACTTGGACATTCATACAAATACAACTGAGATTATATATGAGAATAACTTGGACATTCATACAAATACAACCGAGATTATATATGAGAATAACTTAGACATTCATACAAATACAACTGAGATTATATATGAGAATAACTTGGACATTCATACAAATACAACCGAGATTATATATGAGAATAACTTGGACATTGATACAAATACAACTGAGATTATATATGAGAATAACTTGGACATTCATACAAATACAACTGAGATTATATATGAGAATAACTTGGACATTCATACAAATACAACCCAGATTATATATGAGAATAACTTGAACATTCATACAAATACAACTGAGATTATATATGAGAATAACTTGGACATTGATACAAATACAACTGAGATTATATATGAGAATAACTTGGACATTGATACAAATACAACTGAGATTATATATGAGAATAACTTGGACATTCATACAAATGAGATTATATATGAGAATAACTTGGACATTGATACAAATACAACTGAGATTATATATGAGAATAACTTGGACATTCATACAAATACAACTGAGATTATATATGAGAATAACTTGGACATTCATACAAATACAACCGAGATTATATATGAGAATAACTTGGACATTGATACAAATACAACTGAGATTATATATGAGAATAACTTGGACATTGATACAAATACAACCGAGATTATATATGAGAATAACTTGGACATTCATACAAATACAACCGAGATTATATATGAGAATAACTTGGACATTGATACAAATACAACTGAGATTATATATGAGAATAACTTGGACATTCATACAAATACAACCGAGATTATATATGAGAATAACTTGGACATTCATACAAATACAACTGAGATTATATATGAGAATAACTTGGACATTCATACAAATACAACTGAGATTATATATGAGAATAACTTGGACATTCATACAAATACAACTGAGATTATATATGAGAATAACTTGGACATTGATACAAATACAACCGAGATTATATATGAGAATAACTTGGACATTGATACAAATACAACTGAGATTATATATGAGAATAACTTGGATATTGATACAAATACAACTGAGATTATATATGAGAATAACTTGGACATTGATACAAATACAACTGAGATTATATATGAGAATAACTTGGACATTCATACAAATACAACCGAGATTATATATGAGAATAACTTGGACATTCATACAAATACAACCGAGATTATATATGAGAATAACTTGGACATTGATACAAATACAACTGAGATTATATATGAGAATAACTTGGACATTCATACAAATACAACTGAGATTATATATGAGAATAACTTGGACATTCATACAAATACAACCGAGATTATATATGAGAATAACTTGGACATTCATACAAATACAACTGAGATTATATATGAGAATAACTTGGACATTCATACAAATACAACTGAGATTCTATATGAGAATAACTTGGACATTCATACAAATACAACTGAGATTATATATGAGAATAACTTGGACATTCATGCAAATACAACTGAGATTATATATGAGAATAACTTGGACATTCATACAAATACAACCGAGATTATATATGAGTATAACTTGGACATTGATACAAATACAACTGAGATTATATATGAGAATAACTTGGACATTGATACAAATACAACTGAGATTATATATGAGAATAACTTGAACATTCATACAAATACAACTGAGATTATATATGAGAATAACTTGGACATTGATACAAATACAACTGAGATTATATATGAGAATAACTTGGACATTGATACAAATACAACTGAGATTATATATGAGAATAACTTGGGCATTAATACAAATACAACTGAGATTATATATGAGAATAACTTGAACATTCATACAAATACAACTGAGATTATATATGAGAATAACTTGGACATTGATACAAATACAACTGAGATTATATATGAGAATAACTTGAACATTCATACAAATACAACTGAGATTATATATGAGAATAACTTGGACATTGATACAAATACAACTGAGATTATATATGAGAATAACTTGGACATTGATACAAATACAACTGAGATTATATATGAGAATAACTTGAACATTCATACAAATACAACTGAGATTATATATGAGAATAACTTGAGCATTCCTACAAATACAACTGAGATTATATATGAGAATAACTTGGACATTCATACAAATACAACTGAGATTATATATGAGAATAACTTGGACATTGATACAAATACAACTGAGATTATATATGAGAATAACTTGGACATTCATACAAATACAACCGAGATTATATATGAGAATAACTTGGACATTGATACAAATACAACTGAGATTATATATGAGAATAACTTGGACATTCATACAAATACAACCAAGATTATATATGAGAATAACTTGGACATTCATACAAATACAACCGAGATTATATATGAGAATAACTTGGACATTGATACAAATACAACTGAGATTATATATGAGAATAACTTGGACATTGATACAAATACAACTGAGATTATATATGAGAATAACTTGGACATTCATACAAATGAGATTATATATGAGAATAACTTGGACATTGATACAAATACAACTGAGATTATATATGAGAATAACTTGGACATTCATACAAATACAACCGAGATTATATATGAGAATAACTTGGACATTGATACAAATACAACCGAGATTATATATGAGAATGACTTGGACATTGATACAAATACAACTGAGATTATATATGAGAATAACTTGAACATTCATACAAATACAACTGAGATTATATATGAGAATAACTTGGACATTGATACAAATACAACCGAGATTATATATGAGAATAACTTGGACATTCATACAAATACAACTGAGATTATATATGAGAATAACTTGGACATTCATACAAATACAACTGAGATTATATATGAGAATAACTTGGACATTCATACAAATACAACTGAGATTATATATGAGAATAACTTGGACATTGATACAAATACAACCGAGATTATATATGAGAATAACTTGGACATTGATACAAATACAACTGAGATTATATATGAGAATAACTTGTATATTGATACAAATACAACTGAGATTATATATGAGAATAACTTGGACATTGATACAAATACAACTGAGATTATATATGAGAATAACTTGGACATTCATACAAATACAACCGAGATTATATATGAGAATAACTTGGACATTCATACAAATACAACCGAGATTATATATGAGAATAACTTGGACATTGATACAAATACAACTGAGATTATATATGAGAATAACTTGGACATTCATACAAATACAACTGAGATTATATATGAGAATAACTTGGACATTCATACAAATACAACCGAGATTATATATGAGAATAACTTGGACATTCATTCATACAAATACAACTGAGATTATATATGAGAATAACTTGGACATTGATACAAATACAACCGAGATTATATATGAGAATAACTTGGACATTCATACAAATACAACTGAGATTATATATGAGAATAACTTGGACATTCATACAAATACAACTGAGATTATATATGAGAATAACTTGGACATTCATACAAATACAACTGAGATTATATATGAGAATTACTTGGACATTGATACAAATACAACCGAGATTATATATGAGAATAACTTGGACATTGATACAAATACAACTGAGATTATATATGAGAATAACTTGGATATTGATACAAATACAACTGAGATTATATATGAGAATAACTTGGACATTGATACAAATACAACTGAGATTATATATGAGAATAACTTGGACATTCATACAAATACAACCGAGATTATATATGAGAATAACTTGGACATTCATACAAATACAACCGAGATTATATATGAGAATAACTTGGACATTGATACAAATACAACTGAGATTATATATGAGAATAAATTGGACATTCATACAAATACAACTGAGATTATATATGAGAATAACTTGGACATTCATACAAATACAACCGAGATTATATATGAGAATAACTTGGACATTCATACAAATACAACTGAGATTATATATGAGAATAACTTGGACATTCATACAAATACAACTGAGATTATATATGAGAATAACTTGGACATTCATACAAATACCCCTGAGATTATATATGAGAATAACTTGGACATTCATGCAAATACAACTGAGATTATATATGAGAATAACTTGGACATTCATACAAATACAACCGAGATTATATATGAGTATAACTTGGACATTGATACAAATACAACTGAGATTATATATGAGAATAACTTGGACATTGATACAAATACAACTGAGATTATATATGAGAATAACTTGAACATTCATACAAATACAACTGAGATTATATATGAGAATAACTTGGACATTGATACAAATACAACTGAGATTATATATGAGAATAACTTGGACATTGATACAAATACAACTGAGATTATATATGAGAATAACTTGGGCATTGATACAAATACAACTGAGATTATATATGAGAATAACTTGAACATTCATACAAATACAACTGAGATTATATATGAGAATAACTTGAACATTCATACAAATACAACTGAGATTATATATGAGAATAACTTGGACATTGATACAAATACAACTGTTATTATATATGAGAATAACTTGGACATTCATACAAATACAACCGAGATTATATATGAGAATAACTTGGACATTGATACAAATACAACCGAGATTATATATGAGAATAACTTGGACATTGACACAAATACAACTGAGATTATATATGAGAATAACTAGGACATTCATACAAATACAACTGAGATCATATATGAGAATAACTTGGACATTCATACAAATACAACCGAGATTATATATGAGAATGAAATGGACATTGATACAAATACAACTGAGATTATATATGAGAATAACTTGGACATTCATACAAATACAACTGAGATTATATATGAGAATAAAATGGACATTGATACAAATACAACTGAGATTATATATGAGAATAACTTGAACATTCATACAAATACAACTGAGAGTATATATGAGAATAACTTGGACATTGATACAAATACAACCGAGATTATATATGAGAATAACTTGGACATTGATACAAATACAACCGAGATTATATATGAGAATAACTTGGACATTGATACAAATACAACTGAGATTATATATGAGAATAACTTGGACATTCATACAAATATTACTGAGATTATATATGAGAATAACTTGGACATTCATACAAATACAACTGAGATCATATATGAGAATAACTTGGACATTCATACAAATACAACCGAGATTATATATGAGAATAAAATGGACATTGATACAAATACAACTGAGATTATATATGAGAATAACTTGGACATTCATACAAATACAACCTAGATTATATATGAGAATAACTTGGACATTCATACAAATACAACCGAGATTATATATGAGAATAACTTGGACATTGATACAAATACAACTGTGATTATATATGAGAATAACTTGGACATTCATACAAATACAACTGAGATTATATATGAGAATAACTTGGACATTCATACAAATACAACCGAGATTATATATGAGAATAACTTGGACATTCATACAAATACAACCGAGATTATATATGAGAATAACTTGGACATTGATACAAATACAACTGTGATTATATATGAGAATAACTTGGACATTCATACAAATACAACTGAGATTATATATGAGAATAACTTGGACATTCATACAAATACAACCGAGATTATATATGAGAATAACTTGGACATTCATACAAATACAACCGAGATTATATATGAGAATAACTTGGACATTGATACAAATACAACTGAGATTATATATGAGAATAACTTGGACATTCATACAAATACAACTGAGATTATATATGAGAATAACTTGGACATTCATACAAATGCAACCGAGATTATATATGAGAATAACTTGGACATTGATACAAATACAACTGAGATTATATATGAGAATAACTTGGACATTCATACAAATACGACTGAGATTATATATGAGAATAACTTGGACATTCATACAAATACAACCGAGATTATATATGAGAATAACTTGGACATTGATACAAATACAACTGAGATTATATATGAGAATAACTTGGACATTGATACAAATACAACCGAGATTATATATGAGAATAACTTGGACATTGATACAAATACAACTGAGATTATATATGAGAATAACTTGGACATTCATACAAATATTACTGAGATTATATATGAGAATAACTTGGACATTCATACAAATACAACTGAGATCATATATGAGAATAACTTGGACATTCATACAAATACAACCGAGATTATATATGAGAATAAAATGGACATTGATACAAATACAACTGAGATTATATATGAGAATAACTTGGACATTCATACAAATACAACCGAGATTATATATGAGAATAACTTGGACATTCATACAAATACAACTGAGATTATATATGAGAATAACTTGGACATTGATACAAATACAACTGAGATTATATATGAAAATAACTTGGACATTCATACAAATACAACTGAGATTATATATGAGAATAACTTAGACATTCATACAAATACAACTGAGATTATATATGAGAATAACTTGGACATTCATACAAATACAACTGAGATTATATATGAGAATAACTTGGACATTGATACAAATACAACCGAGATTATATATGAGAATAACTTGGACATTGATACAAATACAACTGAGATTGTATATGAGAATAACTTGGACATTCATACAAATACAACCGAGATTATATATGAGAATAACTTGGACATTCATACAAATACAACCGAGATTATATATGAGAATAACTTGGACATTCATACAAATACAACTGAGATTATATATGAGAATAACTTGGACATTGATACAAATACAACTGAGATTATATATGAGAATAACTTGGACATTCATACAAATACAACCGAGATTATATATGAGAATAACTTGGACATTGATACAAATACAACTGAGATTATATATGAGAATAACTTGGACATTCATACAAATACAACTGAGATTATATATGAGAATAACTTGGACATTCATACAAATACAACTGAGATTATATATGAGAATAACTTGGACATTCATACAAATACAACTGAGATTATATATGAGAATAACTTGGACATTCATACAAATACAACCGAGATTATATATGAGAATAACTTGGACATTGATACAAATACAACTGAGATTATATATGAGAATAACTTGGACATTCATACAAATACAACTGAGATTATATATGAGAATAACTTGGACATTCATACAAATGCAACCGAGATTATATATGAGAATAACTTGGACATTGATACAAATACAACTGAGATTATATATGAGAATAACTTGGACATTCATACAAATACGACTGAGATTATATATGAGAATAACTTGGACATTCATACAAATACAACCGAGATTATATATGAGAATAACTTGAACATTCATACAAATACAACTGAGATTATATATGAGAATAACTTGGACATTGATACAAATACAACTGAGATTATATATGAGAATAACTTGGACATTGATACAAATACAACTGAGATTATATATGAGAATAACTTGGACATTCATACAAATGAGATTATATATGAGAATAACTTAGACATTGATACAAATACAACTGAGATTATATATGAGAATAACTTGGACATTGATACAAATACAACTGAGATTATATATGAGAATAACTTGGACATTCATACAAATACAACCGAGATTATATATGAGAATAACTTGGACATTCATACAAATACAACTGAGATTATATATGAGAATAACTTGGACATTGATACAAATACAACTGAGATTATATATGAGAATAACTTGGACATTCATACAAATACGACTGAGATTATATATGAGAATAACTTGGACATTCATACAAATACAACCGAGATTATATATGAGAATAACTTGAACATTCATACAAATACAACTGAGATTATATATGAGAATAACTTGGACATTGATACAAATACAACTGAGATTATATATGAGAATAACTTGGACATTGATACAAATACAACTGAGATTATATATGAGAATAACTTGGACATTCATACAAATGAGATTATATATGAGAATAACTTAGACATTGATACAAATACAACTGAGATTATATATGAGAATAACTTGGACATTGATACAAATACAACTGAGATTATATATGAGAATAACTTGGACATTCATACAAATACAACCGAGATTATATATGAGAATAACTTGGACATTCATACAAATACAACTGAGATTATATATGAGAATAACTTGGACATTGATACAAATACAACTGAGATTATATATGAGAATAACTTGGACATTCATACAAATGAGATTATATATGAGAATAACTTAGACATTGATACAAATACAACTGAGATTATATATGAGACTAACTTTGACATTCATACAAATACAACTGAGATTATATATGAGAATAACTTGGACATTCATACAACTACAACTGAGATTATATATGAGAATAACTTGGACATTGATACAAATACAACTGAGATTATATATGAGAATAACTTGGACATTCATACAAATACAACCGAGATTATATATGAGAATAACTTGGACATTCATACAAATACAACTGAGATTATATATGAGAATAACTTGGACATTGATACAAATACAACTGAGATTATATATGAGAATAACTTGGACATTCATACAAATACAACCGAGATTATATATGAGAATAACTTGGACATTCATACAAATACAACTGAGATTATATATGAGAATAACTTGGACATTGATACAAATACAACTGAGATTATATATGAGAATAACTTGGACATTTATACAAATAAAACTGAGATTATATATGAGAATAACTTGGACATTGATACAAATACAACTGAGATTATATATGAGAATAACTTGAACATTCATACAAATACAACTGAGATAATATATGAGAATAACTTGGACATTCATACAAATACAACTGAGATTATATATGAGAATAACTTGGACATTGATACAAATACAACTGAGATTATATATGAGAATAACTTGGACATTCATACAAATGAGATTATATATGAGAATAACTTAGACATTAATACAAATACAACTGAGATTATATATGAGAATAACTTGGACATTCATACAACTACAACTGAGATTATATATGAGAATAACTTGGACATTCATACAAATACAACTGAGATTATATATGAGAATAACTTGGACATTGATACAAATACAACTGAGATTATATATGAGAATAACTTTGACATTGATACAAATACAACTGAGATTATATATGAGAATAACTTGGACATTCATACAAATACAACCGAGATTATATATGAGAATAACTTGGACATTGATACAAATACAACTGAGATTATATATGAGAATAACTTGGACATTCATACAAATACAACTGAGATTATATATGAGAATAACTTGGACATTCATGCAAATACAACCGAGATTATATATGAGAATAACTTGGACATTGATACAAATACAACTGAGATTATATATGAGAATAACTTGGACATTCATACAAATACGACTGAGATTATATATGAGAATAACTTGGACATTCATACAAATACAACCGAGATTATATATGCGAATAACTTGAACATTCATACAAATACAACTGAGATTATATATGAGAATAACTTGGACATTGATACAAATACAACTGAGATTATATATGAGAATAACTTGGACATTGATACAAATACAACTGAGATTATATATGAGAATAACTTGGACATTCATACAAATGAGATTATATATGAGAATAACTTAGACATTGATACAAATACAACTGAGATTATATATGAGACTAACTTTGACATTCATACAAATACAACTGAGATTATATATGAGAATAACTTGGACATTCATACAACTACAACTGAGATTATATATGAGAATAACTTGGACATTGATACAAATACAACTGAGATTATATATGAGAATAACTTGGACATTCATACAAATACAACCGAGATTATATATGAGAATAACTTGGACATTTATACAAATACAACTGAGATTATATATGAGAATAACTTGGACATTGATACAAATACAACTGAGATTATATATGAGAATAACTTGGACATTCATACAAATACAACCGAGATTATATATGAGAATAACTTGGACATTCATACAAATACAACTGAGATTATATATGAGAATAACTTGGACATTGATACAAATACAACTGAGATTATATATGAGAATAACTTGGACATTGATACAAATACAACTGAGATTATATATGAGAATAACTTGGACATTCATACAAATGAGATTATATATGAGAATAACTTGGACATTCATACAAATGAGATTATATATGAGAATAACTTAGACATTGATACAAATACAACTGAGATTATATATGAGACTAACTTTGACATTCATACAAATACAACTGAGATTATATATGAGAATAACTTGGACATTCATACAACTACAACTGAGATTATATATGAGAATAACTTGGACATTGATACAAATACAACTGAGATTATATATGAGAATAACTTGGACATTCATACAAATACAACCGAGATTATATATGAGAATAACTTGGACATTCATACAAATACAACTGAGATTATATATGAGAATAACTTGGACATTGATACAAATACAACTGAGATTATATATGAGAATAACTTGGACATTCATACAAATACAACCGAGATTATATATGAGAATAACTTGGACATTCATACAACTACAACTGAGATTATATATGAGAATAACTTGGACATTCATACAAATACAACTGAGATTATATATGAGAATAACTTGGACATTGATACAAATACAACTGAGATTATATATGAAAATAACTTGGACATTCATACAAATACAACTGAGATTATATATGAGAATAACTTGGACATTCATACAAATGAGATTATATATGAGAATAACTTGGACATTCATACAAATGAGATTATATATGAGAATAACTTAGACATTGATACAAATACAACTGAGATTATATATGAGACTAACTTTGACATTCATACAAATACAACTGAGATTATATATGAGAATAACTTGGACATTCATACAACTACAACTGAGATTATATATGAGAATAACTTGGACATTGATACAAATACAACTGAGATTATATATGAGAATAACTTGGACATTCATACAAATACAACCGAGATTATATATGAGAATAACTTGGACATTCATACAAATACAACTGAGATTATATATGAGAATAACTTGGACATTGATACAAATACAACTGAGATTATATATGAGAATAACTTAGACATTGATACAAATACAACTGAGATTATATATGAGAATAACTTGGACATTGATACAAATACAACTGAGATTATATATGAGAATAACTTGGACATTGATACAAATACAACTGAGATTATATATGAGAATAACTTGGACATTCATACAAATACAACTGAGATTATATATGAGAATAACTTGGACATTCATACAAATTCAACTGAGATTATATATGAGAATAACTTGGACATTCATACAAATACAACTGAGATTATATATGAGAATAACTTGGACATTGATACAAATACAACTGAGATTATATATGAGAATAACTTGGACATTGATACAAATACAACTGAGATTATATATGAGAATAACTTGGACATTCATACAAATACAACCGAGATTATATATGAGAATAACTTGGACATTCATACAAATACAACTGAGATTATATATGAGAATAACTTGGACATTGATACAAATACAACTGAGATTATATATGAGAATAACTTGGATATTGATACAAATACAACTGAGATTATATATGAGAATAACTTGGACATTCATACAAATACAACTGAGATTATATATGAGAATAACTTGGACATTGATACAAATACAACTGAGATTATATATGAGAATAACTTGGACATTCATACAAATACAACTGAGATTATATATGAGAATAACTTGGACATTCATACAAATACAACCGAGACTATATATGAGAATAACTTGGACATTCATACAAATACAACTGAGATTATATATGAGAATAACTTGGACATTGATACAAATACAACTGAGATTATATATGAGAATAACTTGGATATTGATACAAATACAACTGAGATTATATATGAGAATAACTTGGACATTCATACAAATACAACTGAGATTATATATGAGAATAACTTGGACATTGATACAAATACAACTGAGATTATATATGAGAATAACTTGGACATTCATACAAATACAACTGAGATTATATATGAGAATAACTTGGACATTCATACAAATACAACTGAGATTATATATGAGAATAACTTGGACATTCATACAAATACAACTGAGATTATATATGAGAATAACTTGGACATTCATACAAATTCAACTGAGATTATATATGAGAATAACTTGGACATTCATACAAATACAACTGAGATTATATATGAGAATAACTTGGACATTGATACAAATACAACTGAGATTATATATGAGAATAACTTGGACATTCATACAAATACAACTGAGATTATATATGAGAATAACTTGGACATTCATACAAATACAACTGAGAATATATATGAGAATAACTTGGACATTGATACAAATACAACTGAGATTATATATGAGAATAACTTGGACATTCATACAAATTCAACTGAGATTATATATGAGAATAACTTGGACATTCATACAAATACAACTGAGATTATATATGAGAATAACTTGGACATTCATACAAATACAACTGAGATCCGAATACAACAGGAAAAATAGTGTTCAATAAAGTTGAATTTCTTTTAAATATTCGTATCGTTTTTAATAATCGTTGCTTAGGATTCTAACGGTCTCTTTAAGTGCCATTGTTGTATCTTTCTTGCACTTGATTTACCGGGTATATTAGTCAGATAGTTTTTTAAATTCTTTATTACGAGTCCGGTTGTGCCTATAATTACTGGAATTATGGGGATCTTCCAAAGATCCCATTTTCTTTTCATGCCGTACATAAGACGTTCGTAGTTCGTTATCTTCTCCCTCGCAGTTCTTTTTAATCCAGCATCATTAGGGACACTAAGTTCAACTAATGTTGCTAATTTTTAAATATTGTCCCACATCACTGTGACCAGTTTGTGTCCGCATGTGAGATTTTAAATTGTAGTTTTGTGAAAAGTCAGAAACTTGACAAAAATAAGGTTTCTCACCTGTGTATCCACAGATGACGTTTTAAGGTGTTTTTTTGTGAAAATGCCGAGTCACATATTTCACATGCATAAGGTTTTTCACCAGTGTGTGTCCGAATATGACGTTCTGAGTAGGCTTCCCGTGACAATGCTGAGTCACACACTTTACATGCATAAGGTTTTTCACCCGTGTGTGTCCGCATATGACGGTATAAATTAGATTTTTGTGAAAATGCAGAGTCACACTCATCACAAGAATAAGGTTTCATACCTGTGTGTGTCCGAATATGAATTTTTAAATAGTGTTTTTTTGTAAATGCTGAATTACATACTGCACACGAAAATTTATTTTTGCCAGTGTATGTAGGCATGTGCATTTTAAAAGTATATTCTGAGAATTCAAATCTACACACTTTACAAGTTTGTATTATCTCGTATCTGTTCAAGTGTGATAAACATGCAAATTATGAGGTATACACCTCAGAAATTGAAGGTTTTATCGCGTGTTTATTTGCATTGTTTTTTAGTAAATGAACTGTTTCAGAAATTTATTTTTATGTCATTAAAAAAAATACAATGTTATTTCATATATATGTTTATAAAATCCTTTACGATTCATCCATTGCCCTGTGAATAAATAAGAGATTTTAGTTTTAAAACAAGAGAAAAAAAATACGAAGATACAATTTTTTTAATTAATTTTTAAAACATTCATTGCGTTCATTAATTTAAGAGTAACTGATTTTAAGAATTTCTATGAGTTTGTAAAAACATCAAAATTTAGAGTTAATCCTGCGGATTTTGAAAATTATGTTGAAAAATTCTATTAATTCTATTTGTATGTATTTTAGTGTACTTTTTTATAGAGCAGAATAAATATAGCTGGTCGAAACGTTTTTATATACTCTTAGGCTTTTATTATGCTGTTTCCTGTAAACAGTTAAAAGGACACAACAGCAATTGTTTTCAGTCGGATTTGCTAGGAAACTTGTTTGTAACCGATTCAAAAATGTTTTGATATAGTGTACAAAAATAATGTACAAGTAGATTTAAAACATTGTTTACTTATATGAAGTAAAATGAAAGATATATTAAGAAAAACAGTTGATAAAGTATTTTCTGAAATTATTTTCAAGCAAAATTTCAGGATTAATATTAGATTCATAATAAATCTCAAGTTCTATTTTTAACAACAACCTAACGTAATAAACAAAATATACGCAAAGTGATGTAAATATCTTCACAAAATTCCAGTTTTCTTAAAGACTAACAGTACTATACGGCGTTGCACGGGTCCAAATTTTAATGAAATTATAATTATGACTTATGTTTCCGATAAAAAATAAGATATATTAATGTATTTTTAAAACTTCAATATCTTTTCTCAAGAGATATTTTTATAAATGTTGATGTGTATATCATTTGTAAATATAGAATGAAAGTTTGTCCAAATTCAAGTAAAATAAAATTATAACCATGACTTACATTGCCGATAAAAATATAATATATTAACGTATTTTGTAGAATTTAATATCTTCCCTGACGATATATTTTCATAAATGATAGTGGGTATATCTTTTCAAAAAATGAAAGCGAGTTAAAACAATGCATATAAACACGCGATAAAAACTTCCACTTCTGAGGTGTATATTTCATATTAGAAAATGTCTTTAAAAGTAAAAGAGGTCCAACAAACAAACGGAAGACATCTAGAAGAGGTCCAACAAACAAACGGAGACATCTACAAGAGGTCCAACAAACAAACAGAGACATCTACAAGAGGTCCAACAAACAAACAGAGACATCTACAAGCGGTCCAACAAACAAACAGAGACATCTACAAGAGGTCCAACAAACAAACAGAGACATCTACAAGATGTCCAACAAACAAACAGAGACATCTACAAGAGCTCTAACAAACAAACAGAGACATCTACAAGAGGTCAAACAAACAGAGACATCTACAAGAGGTCCAACAAACAAACAGAGACATCTACAAGAGGTCCAACAAACAAACAGAGACATCTACAAGAGGTCAAACAAACAAGCAGAGACATCTACAAGAGGTCAAACAAACAGAGACATCTACAAGAGGTCCAACAAACAAACAGAGACATCTACAAGAGAAATATTCAATAGGTAAAACTAACAGAAATATTCAATAGGTAAAATTATATGAAATATACAAATACAAATTATTTATACAATTAGTCTTTTAAAACGAAAACAGATTTTAAGTATTGTTTCTAAGGTAATTTTACATCAATTGTTTCATCTAAAGTCACACAAATTATATATTTATTAATTGTTTTATTTCTATTGTTTCTTCGTATTTTACAGAGTTTTTAATACGTGTAATAATTTGAAAGTTTTATTAAAAACATTTACCTAATTCAAGAAATATTTGCCATTAGACACCACTTGAGAGAATTTCAATCAGAAGGATTTTACTGAACACACGAATGTATTTTACACGACAAACCATCTTGTATTTACAACTACAGCGTTTTCTATGTTAATTGAAAAATGTATATTTCTTTATCATATATTAATATACTCGTCCTAGAACGGGTAAAATTGATTCCCCGAACAATTTTGCTCCACTATTATTTCTCTTCACGGACATTAAAAGCAACTAAACCTTATACCTGAAGTAATTATTCAAATTTTAATAAAAAATCAATTACATTCGAATATTTTTAATGGTTATTAATCAAATTTAATGCAAATTTTAAAATGGAAGGTTTTGTGCACATAACCCTCCGAAATATATGTTAAATACCCTCCCCCCCCAAAAAGGAATTTAGGGAATATTTATTTATTTTTTAAAATTTCATAAGAATCGGCAGCATCTGAATCTTCACGGCGGACTTCCAACGTTTATATCCCCTTTGCATGTAACCAAATATAGCCCACATTACCAACCCTCTCGATCAGCTGATTCATAAAGATCAGTTAATTAGTACACACAAAAACATAAATATCTACACATACCTAACTTCATATATAAATAGAGATTTTGTCCGTCTGTCACATTTTTTAAACGAAACAAATTCATTGCGGAATTTGTCTAATTTCAAAAATATTCAAAATATATTGCATTGTTAGTTAATAATTTATTCCTAACAAATAAAGCTAATACCATGACCAGAAATTGAAACCGAAACCTTGATATTTCCAGTCTAATTTGCTATCAACTGACCTATTTGGACTTTCTTATAAATAGAGCTTAAAACATTACCTTAACAAATTAATTATAGCTTTGGCGTGATGTCATCGATTTATGATTCACGTCTTCTTTCAAACCATGAATTCAGACGGGACGTTTTCTGTAATATTAATTCCAGGGTATTTAAAATTAACATTGGCAAATTTTAAACATGTAATTATTAATAATTTATATGCCGTTTTCAAGCGCATTTTTCACAAGAATAGTTAAATACATTTCTGTAATTAAAATGCAAAGATGGCGCGAGACAAAATAAATATATTTAAACGTGTGCTTTACATTCTTAAATAAAATAGAAAAATAAAAGTAGAAAAAAATAAATTAAAAAGAAATATTATCTTAGTCTTAATTACAATATTACTGAAAAATAATAATCACATATACTATTAGTATCGCATCATTAAATATTTATAAGAATATTTCATTTTAAAATATTACGATTAGGTAAATTGCACCATATTTGAAATATTCTAACGATTACTTATGGAAAACCGTATCAAAATAAAACATTTATAACCTTTCCAATTGCTTCCGTTGTTTTCTGCAATTTAGGTCCGACACTCCCACAAAACCATATGAAACTAAGGAGCTCCAGGAAAAACATGCTGTGTAACTATTATTCATTTCTAAAACAGACTTCAATGGCAAATAAACTAGAATCCACAAACGTATGGCAAACGTTAAACATGAAGGTCGCCACTAGGGAGGTGGGGTCTAACCGTGGCCGTCATAAAGAGAAGGCCTTTCTATCAAGTCTCGTTTTTCTGCCGACGTCACAGTGGTTGGTGCTAGCTGCAGGGCTTTACGGAGCCCTCCAAAAAGGAGCGCGCTCCTTTTTGCTGGAGCGAAGAAGAGGAGGGCTCATTTTATATTTAGCGGGAGTGGAGCGGGAGCAACTCCATTTGGGACTAAGGGGCGTGGTTTTATCGCTCCGCAGTTCTCGCTCCAAAATTATTTGATTTTTTTAAACATTAGTTTTTTATTCAGCAATAAAAAGGAAAATAAAAGAGAGTCTCAACTAAACTCTGAGTTTTTTTTTTTTAATTATATCTCTGGTAAATGTATGTAAGATAGGGAGAGAGAGAAAGAGAGGGGAGAGGAAAGAAAGAGGAAGGGAGAGAGAGGAAGAAAAAACGAGAGAGTTACACATGAAAACAGAGCATTTGAACTTCTCAGATTTTCACATCGACATGTTACATTTTTGATGGGAAAATTTTCTTAAGGGAGGAGACAATTTGGCAACAAATGTCTTCAAATGTGCCAGTGAGCCTATAAATGTCTTTGAAGTTGTTTTTTACAGATTTGAACTTTTTTTTGTATATATGACAAGGATGTTTATTGCCGATTGAATAAATAAGCCAATTTTTCTTTTAATTCGTGTTTTTAAATAAAGAATTGTAGGTTCAATTATACTATAGGCGCTGTTGGATTTTCTCGTCCATTTCGCTCGGTATTCACCCAAATGTTTGATAAAATCGATTTTGGGTTGAAATGGGACATTTTGTCCTGACAAAAAAATTCTAATTTATTTTTTAGCATATATCAAATTGAAATGTTATGCCACATTTTTACCCGTCGTTTTTTCGGCGACATTTTGTTATTCACAACTAGTATGTTTTTATCTTTTCATGTTTCATTCGTTAAATTCCGTTAAAACTTGCTTTAGTAAATAGAATGTTCAAAGTTTTTTGTTTGTGTGTATAATAAAATGTTAAAGCAGTAAAAAATATATTTAGTCCAAGGAAAAAAACAATAAAAACCAACATGGCCGCCAGTGATTAAAACCTGGAATTAAAGTTAGATTCTCAACACTTTAAAAAGTAAATGAGAATTTTATTTCAGGACCAAAAATACAATTAAGACCAGCAATCAGTTTCATCCAAAATTTGGCGAATACCAAGCGAAAAAAACAAAAAACAGCGGTCCCTATTCTAAAATTAAACCGATGTTTTAACTTAATTAAAATTTTTAAAAATGTCTTAAATTTTAATTTTAAAAAGCAAATAATTAAACTTTCTGACTAATTTGTTGTTTCTTTTAGAACCGAAAGTAGATTAGATATATTTCTTTATCTTAAAAAAATCTATTATCGAATATTAAAATTGTTAAGAGTTTGTTTTTGTTAGGGATTTCAAATATGGACGTTTTCGCCTTTTTTATTCAAATTTTTAATTTTAATAAATGTTATTGCCTGACCTAGGAAAACTTGCTCTAGTTAATATTTCGGTGGACGAAAATTTGACCCGATATTTTTTCAACTCCCAAGATATTTTGTATGGAATTTTAAGACATTAAATGGACCTCTGAATTGTTTATTTACAATTTATTGATATTTTTTGGCCAACTTATGAAAAATATTTTTATTTTCAATCTTTAAAAAATAAACTTCATTGGGTTTTTTTTCGCCCGAAATTGTACTATTAAAAACAAAAATGGAATAATCGATTTGTGCAAAGTACTTCCGCGTATCTCTGTTGTAAATAATATACATTATACGGTGCTTCTTGCTTAAAAGGCCGAAAAAAAGATTTCTGTGTCTTTTAAAGTTTAAGAGGTAAATAAGGGGCAATAACTCTTATCACCTGTTGTTATTACATGTAACGTAATTTACTGCGACATTCAATTAATTAGTAATAAATGAACAACAAATTATACGTAAATGGGAAATTTATGATTTTGAAAATTTTTTAGTAATAAATGAACAACAAAGTATACATAAATGGAAAAATTAAGATTTTATTGAAAATTTACGCATTTATGTTGCTTATACTTGGGTTGTTGACTGGGCTTTATACTGCAAAAAATCTATCTGCTTTGCTTTTTCTGACGTAAAATATAGCACATCTTCGAACTGGAACAATTTCAAATCCATAATTCCAGTTGAAGATAATATCAGTCTTGTTAAAAATTAACGATAAATTTTGGCTCAAAATAACAATTCAGGATAAAGTCTGGCTCAAAAATAAAATTAAGAGTTATTGCCCCTTATTTACCTCTTAAACTTTAAAAGACACAGAAATCTTTTTTTCGGCCTTTTAAGCAAGAAGCGCCCATTATACAATATAGTTACGTTCGTAAAACAAACAAACATTAAACAACAGCACGACGATTAATGTTGTGCTGGCTCTCTCCTCTCCCAGTGAAATGTTTTCGTTAAAAAGAAAATAATCACTGATAATGTTTAAAAGTAAAACTTTATTTACTTAAAACAAATCTAAATTACCTTCCAAAAATAATAGAAAAAATATAGTCAAATTTTCCCTCCCTGAACAAAATAGGTTGTTAATGTAATGAAAATTAAAATTGTTTTAAAATACTTCGGGGATTTTTCTATTTCTATATTATACCTAAGGAAACGGAAATTTACGTATAATCCTATGCTTCATCTCACATGTTCGATAACTCTTAGCACATCTCCAAATATTAGCGAGATTTTGTCAAATATAATCTTACGGTCTTACACTTAAAGTGACATCCCCACCCATATTAACGGGGTACTTTGACGCCCACCCCTATCCTTGACCACTCATTGGCAAAATAGAACGTTTATGAAATAAGGTACATTTTCATTATGGAGCGCTGAATGGAGCCACTCCTTTTTTATAGGCGTTTGAGCTTGAGCGGCTCTTTAAAAATGGGGAGTGTGGAATGAGCCAGCTCCAATTTGGGGCGTTGGAGCAAGAGCAGCTCCTAAAGTAATGGAGCGCGTGAAGCCTAGCTGTTGCCTAAGGAAACATCGAAATACCTGAAATTAACTGCTATTTTCAGGGATTAATAGAAGTTCTGTAATCTTTTTTTCATGTTGACTTCTGAACAATATTGAAAAAAGAAGTTTTAGAAATGCTTGTCTGGAGCATTTTAAATTCTCTGTTAAATATGTTTGTGATAATTTTTTAATTTATTATTAAGAACAAATGAAGAAGAACATTTCAAACATTCAACTAAATTATCCAACAGATTTTTTATAAGTTTGAATTTAAATTTATTATGCATTATTAACTTTATTATTTGTATTGAAATTATTTGTTGGTGATTTTTTTCTTTGCCTGTTCTCATTCTAATCTAACACATTCATTTGTTTTCATTTCAAACGGTTATATTAGAAAAGTCAGCTCTCTAAATAGCTGCCAACTTTTATCGACTAGTTCTGTCCGATTTTACCAAGTGGTGTCAGAACAAATTAATCCATTGTTATAATCTTTTTATTTTTGTGTATTTCCTTTTTGCTTTAATTTTTTGTTGGGGGGGGGAGAAAAACAAATTCAGGTTTTCAATAAATCAAAAAGAAATCGCACAGCAAATTAATACATTGAGTTACTTTACCATTTCGCCGACTGCTAGATCACAAAAAAATTAAGCGATAAAATTTGGCAGCCATTTGGGAGCTAACCACTTCAATATGAACTTATAGTTGTTTCATTTTTTGTAATTAATCATTGTTTTTAAATTATTTATCGTTTGTTTTGAATTTGTTTAAGCATTTTTCCCTTCGAAAGTTAAAAACACGTGGTAACCAATACTATTTTCTGTACAACAAATAGGTTGATTTTGTAACTTTAAAAATTATAATCTTCATTACTTGACTTTACATTTTTATTAAAATAAAAAGATGCACAAAAATTGTTTCCTGATTGTTCCCAAATAAAATAAACGAAGTTTAGTCTTTACAATCCATTAAAAATCGTGATGTTTAGGGTGACGGAATTAATTACAAACCAGAAGTAATTTTATGTCGCTTAAGAATTATAAATTTCGTAATTCTTGATGATAAAATGAAATAACACTTTTTTTTAATTCGTACAATATAATTTTGCAAATGAAAGAAATAAAATGAGATTTATTAGTTGAATAACAAATAAAATTAATAAATTAAGTCCAAGTTGTAATTAATTTCGAGTTGTAATTAATTTCGAGTTGTAATTAATTCCTAACCCCGTTTATATACTTTAAGGCAGAAACGTCTAAACTATTTTTTTTAAATTTATTATTTTTTAAATTCATATTGAATAAAGTTCAAGTTTAAATCGGAGCGTGTTCATTTTTTTAATTTTTAAACAATTTTTATAGTTTGTAAACATTTTTGAAAGCTATGATTCATTATCAACAAGCTAAATTTCGACATGTCTCGGCTACCCTTAAGTGTATACTTTTCTTTCACCTAAATAGTAACTATCCTATCTTAATTATTAGACCGTAAAAAGTTAATTTATAGTCTAATCTACCGGACTCATTCAGAATCTCACAGAATCATTCAGTAAAAAACTAGCCAACGATAAGTGTTAGATGGATAGATTCCGACCCAGAAAACAGCAATTCTTACCACTTTGTCACTGATGAAATGTGAGGACTAAAGGACAAAATAAGGTAAGCTAGAGTACAAGGCTGCCGACAGTAAACCAGATGTCCACTTTCTACTCTCCTACTTTATAGTCCAAGAGATTGTTGAAAGTCGATTTATAATCCAATGTTTGTTTTTTTTTGGGGGGGGGGGGGGTCGGTAAAACGACAACCCTTCATTTTAGTAAGTAAATTCAATTGAATCTAACATTACAGCAATATCCTTTTTTATTAATAATTATTTATTCACCGTGCATAAATAAACATTAATTATAACATCACTGGGAAAAAAAAAACACGAAAAAGAAACGTTAATAGTTTTGTTCAATATTTCCCCTATTTAAAACTATAGAAGTGAGAGCCTAGCCTGCTCCACCAAAACTTAGTAAAATCGATTTTATTTGCTTAAAAACCGTAAATGGTAACAGTCGAAAGATCGTCAATAAAAAAAATCAACAACAAATGATTGACTATCTACCGACGTGTATACTTTAACGTGCTGAACGTTTTAATTTTTAATTTTACTTCATTTTCAATGTTTAATAATTATATACTTACCTCGAGAAGAAAAAAAATGGCCGCGTGTTCCTTACTAACTCAGCGATAAACGGCTTCTTTGAAGTAAATAGCATTTTGAGCTTAGCCCATATTTAGAACAAACGGTTCTACTTTTCAGTTTCCGAACTGCCCTTTGTCCTTTTTTTTTCTATTTATTCACTTGTGCAATTCTTATCGTTACGCCATACGTTACGTTATATAGTTTGAAGGTTATATCCTTATTATAAATGACAAACGTAGCACTTCTACGCGGTTATGGCGGATGTAATGAGAACAATCTGCCATCGGAAATTAAAAGTTCAAAATCCGCACATTTTCAGAGTTCAACTATTAGGTTCCACGTTCGAAAAGATACAGCTGAATAAGGTTGGAAGTTTAATCGGCCGAAACGTTGTGAATCACGTGTGAACAAAAGAATAATAGTCTAAATAATTCAGATAATATAAATAACTTTTTTTTATTGAATATTTTTAAAAAAATATATTTTCTTTGATTTTTTTCTATTCAAATGTTACTTTTATTCACGTTCAAGTCGGGATTGTAAGAATAGAATACCAGTCATTTTGAGTTTGTGAACCAACGTCCAATTGAGGTACTCTAGTTTGAAGTAGCGATATTTACAAACCCAACCACAAAGACATTTACAAACCCAACCACAAAGATTAAATAAAACTTAATTTGAACTCAACTAAAACATTTTATTTGAATCATTCTTTTAATATTATTAAATTTATGATCTGTAAAAATCTTATCGAATGAATATTTTGTTACAAACCAATTGAAAGTAAGAGAAAAAATACATTTCCTTAATACGATGCCATTTGCATTTTTCGTATTCACTAACTTTATTTTATTTAAAGTTGTAAATACAGAAATAAAGTTATGCTATTATCTACAAAATTAAAAAACATTCAATTAAAATTTAATTTAGTTTTAAAATTTACACCAGTTTGAGAAAATGTGTTGATGCCGCATGGTGTACAATCGGCCTTTTGTTGAATGTAAAATAAAAATAATTTAAATTTGTTCATAAAAGATTATAAGCAAATCTGTTTCTAGTATAAACGTTAAGCTATTATGAACCTGTGCATGGTAAAAATGCTAACTGTAAAAATGGTGCAATAAAAAAAATAATTTAAATTTGTTCATAAAAGATTAGAAGCAAATTTGTTTCTCGTATAAACGTTAAGTTATTATAAACCAGTGCATTGTGAAAATGCTAACTGTAAAAATGGTGCAATAAAAAAAAACCCCACTCAGCCACAACATAAAAAGGGACCAGCATCATAACATAGCGTTTCAGCGAATTGGGTTCATTTGTCTTTGATTTGGTTGTCAGTAGTTCAATTACTGAATAAAGTATTTAACTGACGAAATGTGTTATATATACACTTGAATTACTAGTTGTTGTAACATACAAGCATAATACATGACTGTCTTGTGTGGAAGATGATGAGCCACTTTCTGATAAAGTTTGAACGACATGTAACAAATGTAGCTGAAATTATGTTCTTGTTTTAGGGAGGGGGCACCACCCGGACTTAGTTTTAATTAAAAGGGTCCTCATAAAATCTTTTTCAGGAGGAGGGATGGTAAACGGGTGCAACTGAGGGTCCTCATATACACATTCATCTTACTTGTAAACGTAGATCTAATTTTCTTTTTAATATTGTTTTTTCTTCAACTATGTATCTTATCTTAGATTTAGTTATAGTCATTTTGATATTGCCATCTCTATATGTGCTCACATGCCATTTTTATTTATCAACTTGTCATTATTTACTAAATTCATTATAAACAAAAAGAACTTATTTTAAACGTGAATTTCAGTTTTAATGATTTGGCTATACAATCATTGCAGATGGCTACATTTTTTATAAACGGTTTTAAAATTATTATATAAAAATATTACTTTTATCAAATTCTCCCATCCGACCTCTTAACATGCAAATAAAATAAAAGGTTTGATGATAAATTACATATAAAAAAGTTGAGAATCGTTTTTATTTTAGAAGGTTTATATTTTTAGCTTGTCTATGATTTTGGACGCCATTTGCATTTCTCTTATTCACGTGAAATTTAATGATTTGTAACCAAATTATCTACCAAATTCGTTTAAAATAAAGTCTTCAAAGAGATAAAATTAATGTGTAATTATGGTTTAAAAGGTAATAATCTCAGTAACTGGAATTTTGCCTCCCAAAACTTGTTCCATCCTGATTAGAGTACAATAGTTAAAAGAATTCCGCCCTCGTGATGTTAAGAATGAGTTCTAGATAAAAGCACTAGTTAAAACCCCATTTTTAACATGAAGACGGAACTTTGTTAACTATTCTGTAATTTCGCCGATAAGGTTTTATACCTGTTTTAAACAACAGAATATTTATTTATAAATTAGTAATTCAACAATTGATAAAATACGATTACTAGAGTTAAATTTAAAGGTCAATTTTATACACGTTAAAACGTTCATGTAAGCGTTTACTTTCTGGCCATCCTATTTTAAATTATATTTCAACTGCCAAATTTAAGAATAATATGTTATAATTTTTTAAGTTAATAAAAACATATTTAAGAAAATGGTAAACTAATTGAAGTAATAAAATACTTACTTTTATCCAGTCTCTTTTCGTTTGGATTGTGTTGATTAGACTTGACCGGTTTCTGGATGGCTGGCGTGTTTTGCTGCGACGTGCATAACGATGTGAATCTCATTGAGTTTATATTGGAATAGACGGCGCATGTTCCATCAATCAAAGCAAGATATTCTACCTCTCCTCCTACCCCCACCCTCTGTCTGACACTCGAAAATGTATTATTGTTACTATTATTACAAATTGATAAGCTTGGCCTGTTACCTAGGAACAAAGTATAGTATTTGTTCTGATGCTACACTTAGCCAATTTGTTTTCAATAAGTCGAAGCTATTTTTTTGTTCCAATCCAGAAAGCTTCTTGTTGGGAGCTGGATTTTCCCAACATTTTAAACCTTGTGTCAAACTTTGCCCTCTTGGGGGGGGGGGTCAAAAATAGAAACACTAATGTTACTACCACTAATTGCCGCAAGGTTTGACACGAAGTCAGTTTTATGTGTATAAAGAAACCAGCTATTCCATGAAGAGTTTGAAAGACTACAATAAAAACAGAAAAAAGATCCGTCGATATTTTCGAATAGGTGCTTCTGAGGCGACCAGAAATAAATTACCGCCTCATCTTGAAGACGAATGTGATTACCGGGAAGTACAATTCTACAACGGAGTCGGACCGTACTTTATTCCGATAAAAATAAGCTGATAGTTCAGAACAGTTCTTCGTTTACCAACTAATAGCGCATTATATACAAGTCCGTAAAGCAAAAGAATTTAAGATAACCACGGACACAACACATGAATTTCTTTGGCTACTTCCACAAAACGCTACTTTTGTTTAGTAACAAAACTGTTTGTTGTCGCACAAATGAAAGTGACTTACACTTTTATTTCTGGTAAATTCTTTATTCCTATTTAAATATTTAATTCCGGCATCTTTTTGAACTTTTGCGAAAAATAATTAGACCGTTGAAAGTCGATGTATAGTCCAAGTGCACGTTGAAAGTCGATTTATAGTCAAAGTGACCAGAACTCTAAAGAAGGAGAACGTCCCTATCTTAGATTTTAGACACGAAATTAAATAACAAAACATCTGTATAACAACAGCGAAAAGAGTTTATTAAAAAAACTTACCTATACCGTTTTGTATAGGTAGAAAAAACCTTGACAGTGTCCGAGCGAGGAAAAGGAAATTAAGAGTTCTTAGAGATGTCAGAAGGTTTGTCAGCAACTATCTTCAGGCGAAGATCATAGATGCTGGCACGTCTAGTGGACAAAGGCAGGAGAGACGGAGAGACATATATGTTTCATCGTTGCTTGCCGGGGTTTCTCTGGCGACCGACTGTGATTCCCAAAGTGGCTGAAGAACTACTTCAACCGACAGAAAGAATCCATGCGCCCTGCAGGCTAATTGGTCATTGTGTTACCGGCTCACTCAATGGGGACATTTTTCGGAGGGAGAAAATTGGCCTATGTTTATGACCGCTACATCACCCCCTTGCTTTGGCGGAAAGCCGATAAAGAAAAAAGTTGTCATTTGCTAAATGTAGCAGTTATAAAAAAATAAAAGTACAAAATATGTCAATTTAGATTACAGAATTAAATAAAAACAGTCTTTACTTTTCAGTGAAAAGTTTTCTTTTGTTAAAACAGATGTTCAATGTTTATGCGTTTTCTGCAGAAAGTTTTTTAAAAATATTTATGAATTCATTTTTTGTTGAAAGCAATAATTGTACAATGAAGTACAAGGACTCAAGAAAAGCTCATTCTATATATATATATATATAGAGAGAGTCTTACACAGTTTTTTGGGCCAATGTACTCGCCGGCCACTGCGTGTAGTGGTGACGTAATTGTCTTTCGGAGGTGTATGCACTTTGATGTCTTTGATCTCAGTGCGACAGTCATCGCTGTTTGTCAAGGTAAGCACACAATGCCGCTTTCAATTGACGATGGAAGCGTTCTGTCATCCCGTTAGAATCTGGATGATAGCTAGTAGTACGGATACAGTTAATCTTTAAAATTCTGGAAAGTTTTTGGAATAGGTGGGATTAAAACTGCCCACCACGATAGATGGTAATAGTAGTGGGAACCCCGTAACGAGATATCCAGCCCGATATAAAGCTCGCGCTCCGGATTCAGCCGGTATGCAATTTAGGGAAATTGCTTAAGACCACCGTGTAAAACGGTCTATACAAGTCAGGAGATAAGTAAATCCCTGCCGGACATGCCATGGTCCAACCAAATCAATGAGGACATGGCTGTACCTAGCGTCTGGAAACTTGAATGTTCCAAGCGGTGCACGGATATGCTTGTGCACCTTTGACTTTTGACATTATACACAGGAACTTGTCCGGCAGTGATGTCGCACCTCATATTCGGCTAGAAAAATCTAGCCGAAATCAGCTTCACTGTGGCTTTTAGTTTAGGTGTGCCAAGTTGTTAAGGGTATAAAAGTCAGTAGAACAAACGGGCTAGAATATTTGTCCAGCTTAGCACGTAGTACATATGTTTGAAGACGGTTATCAGTGTATATCATAAATTGACGGTTCTCGAGTAAATGCTGAAAGTTTTTCACTGCGAGATACATCGCCAGAAGTTCACGGCCAAACGGGGCTTATAATGTGGCCCAAGAAAACCAGTGACGAAGCAACAAACACACATTAATATGACGCCGCTCAGACAGTTAAGTTTCAGGACAAGCTTTTTGGGTGGCAAACGAAATCTCCAGATTTTAAAGAAAATACCCGCTAAATTGGCAACAATGACTCTCAGTGCAAGTCATTTCACCTCCTCCTTGTGGTCGGACTACTAACATCACCGCCATCCCCAAACCTGATGAAACAGGGCAAGCCAAGCGACACACGGCACTGATGGCAGCAGGGGTAGTGAAGCGCCTAGCTGACTCATAGAAGGAAATTTTGACCTTACTCTCAACCCACACTGCTTAATGGCAATGAAAATAAAATTTCCACAGTAACAGAATCGGTTTATTTGTTAATTTTATGATTTTTTTGTCCAGCCTCCATATAAGTTCTATTGTATATTTTCTTTGTCTAAACTTTTTTATCACAAATTTCAGGGGGAGGGCGGCAAATGTAATCTCCAGTGGGGGGGGGGGGCTTGTCAACCCCTGCCCCACCTGGCTAAGTGCAAGGCCTAAGACTGAATCTTCAGGATACTAGAACAATGACCGAATGTCGACGGGTACTGTAAAACAGGCCAACAGCAGGTAACTGCTGAAGCAGGAACTGCTGGAATTAGTAAAGAAAAGGCGTTGCAGGAAGTAGATAAGCTGGAGTCAAAGAAGTAGCAGGAGGTGCTGGAGCTGGAGCAGAAACTGGGGAAGCATGCTTAAGTCAGGTAAATGTCCGAAAGACAGCAAAGAGTGAAAGTTTGATCGCATGTAGTAGTTTTAGTTTGCCCTGAAAATATCAGTTTTATTGCTAGTGTTTCTGTCGCTGTTGGTGTGTATGATTTCTTCTGGGATCTTAGTACGATTCTGTGAGTCTCCTGATCTCCCTGGTTGAAATGAGTTTTTTTTTTCTTGAAGGGTCATCTAAAATTCGGTGTTCCAGAAAACAAACAAATGACTAGATATTATTCTCTGGAGTAATCTATTACGATCAAAACTAGCTGGGCTGTTATGTTACTGTGTTTACATGCATCTCTTAGAGTCAAATGTTTTGGTCTAGTATGGGGAAAATAGTATGTAATGTCGAAATGTGTGGACGTTCGATACCGTTATAAAATATGTGTTTTTGTATTTTTCCGTTAAGGAAGTAGTAACAGCAGGCGTCAGGTAATTTTCGATACAAAGTTGTTCTTGCTTTTTAGGGCCGTGGCTTAACGATCACGCTTTTGGAGAAGTCGTGTTTGAATTTGTAAACATAGGAGGCGTGTACTAGTGTAGCAATCATAAATTAGAAAATAAGATGTACTTTGTAATGCGTAACAGTGTCCCTGTGAGCTGGTTTGACAAATCAGCTAGCAGGGCGCATTGGTATCATTAGTTCCTTAAGGGACTACTTGAGCTCCCTGAGGATATTGCAGACGATAAGCAGACGGCATCCTGGCATTGGTCTGGGAGTATCTCCCCAGTCTTTCTCCTGCTTCCTTATCCACTGGACGCTCACGACGCCTGCTATCTTCGCTTGAAGATGTTTGAACTAAAAACTTATGTTCTTCTTTACTTTCGGCAATGCGTATCAGCGTCCATGTGAGCTGGTTTGGCCAATCAGCTCGCAGGGTGCATTGATACCATTAGTTCCCTAAACTAGAAGTTATTCCTGTAGTAATCTTGAAGAAGTTTGCACTAAGAACTTATTTTCTTCTTTCGGACACTGTCCAAAGTTTCTACCACCTATACGAAATGGTATAGGTAACCTTATATACGAATAAACCCCTTTCGTTGTTGTTGTTATTGTAAAAGGGTTTCGTTATTTCGTAAATTAATTTCGTGTTTTAAATTAAAATTAGGGATAACAAATCGTCAATTCTTACACCAGCAAAAGCGACGGATTCATTCGTCCCAGAACTGTTCCTTTCTTTCATGATTTTTCATCAACTTTACTTAAGTAGGCATCAAAATAACATATTTACTAGAATGGCTTCGCTTAAAGATTCGTCCTCGAACCAGGCACGTAGCCAGACTTCTACCTTCGGGGGGCAAGACATTTTTAGGCGGGGGGGGGGGGCAAGGCATTGTTAGGGGGTGCAAGGCATATTTAGAGGGGGGGGCAAAACTAATATTGATATTCTAATATGGGTGACGTTTTGGTTCAGTGTGTGTGTGTACTGATATATAAATATAAATAAGTAGATACAAAATTTCAATTTCTTTTATATAATCTAAATATATTGTTGTGTATTTCGGTAGGTACATGTAAATAACAACATCAGCATAGTAAAGCATATAAAGCATAGTAAACACAGTAATAATAAAATAAAGTTCGTAAAATAAGGTAGCTACTTGCTAGCTCTACATAATTCTATTATAATCTTCTATTTGTACTTGAGGTTTATACCCTACCAATGCTGTTTTTCTTTCAACTTCATCTCGGGTGAAATCTGGGATTTTTTTCTATGTTAATTTAAAAAATGTTGAATGTAACATTCACAATTTTTAAAATTAATAGTTACAACTGACAACGAAAAGAAAAAAAACGTATTTAAGATTCGTGATAAAATACAAAAATAATTTTTAAAACTAATTCCCACTTTCATTTGAAAATAATTTAGGTTGCTAGTATTCATTTCTATCTTTTGAATGAAGACAACACTTTCTTTTATAAATTAAAAAAAATATCTTTAAAAGAAGCTGGCAGAACAACAATGTGAATTCATTTTGTGTTTATATTCCATCATTTGAATTATAATTATGAAATTGATAATTTATGATATTAAATAGTGTGAATTAACAATATTTAAAAGTATATATTTGGTAAGTTGACAAAAAAGACAGATACACTGACAATCTCTTTCACCAAGCAGGAAACAGGTGAAAAGCATCGAGGCTTTGTTTCCCTCACCACTTGATCTGAAACAAGCGAAGGTATGTTTGAGTTTGAGAACACGTACATTTTAATTTTTTTTTTTACAAGGTAACATAAATTTAAATCATATTTAGATGTTATTATGGTCAATAGATTTATTTTAACTGGTAGTTCAAAATCCGTAAATATTTAGTATGGTATAATTAGTACCAGGAATGGAAAATTAAGTTTTAAACAAAATAAAATCCAAAGAAGCGTTTTTGAAATCGGAAATTATGTTAAAAATTGGTGCGAGTTCCTCTTGTGGTGGGTGGCCCAAGGCCCCAACCCCGTGGCCCCTTAATCCGGCCCTGCTGTAAAATATATTACACAAAAGTAAATACTGGTTCATAATGAAGAAGTATAGTTGACTAGGAAATATAAGAGTATTTATATTTATAATATTTTTGGATCACAAATTTCAGGGGGTGCAAATGTAATTGCAGGGGGGGGGGGCTTCCCTCCCCCCCTGGCACCCCCTGGCTACGTGGGGGCCTCGAACGGGGATTGCGATTATGAATTTGGAAAGCGACAAACGGTGTTATTAAAAACTGTTACACATTATATTTTAGGTCGGATGATGATGATGATGATGATGATGATAATATATTTTAAATTGTTTATATTGAAAATATTTTTAAATACTTCATTTTTAACATAGTCTAATAGTTTTTTATAAATAGAAATGAAATAATATAAAGTAAAGATCGTAGTAATAACTCAATACAAACTATTCCTGATAAATCGATTTTATTCTGTCAAACTTTAAGTGGACGCAAATCACAAGGGAAAGTTTTTTTGATAGACACCTTTTGCCTCTTTCCAAAGTAACAACTGGAAGCCGCGTTCAAGAGCAGCATCTTCTCTTTAACTTACTTAAAATAGCCACAACTGTTTAAGATTATTTTTATTTACAAAAGATATTTACAAATTGATTGGACAAAAGATGGGAAGTTGGACAACAACAAATGTCGTCTGCTATACTTTAAAGAAAGTGTTGACGTTCATCTTTGATATTTTTTCTCGAAAATATTAAAATAATGCGATGAATAAAATAATAATAATTTAACTTGTAATATTCATGAAAGAGATCCGCGCTGTTTCGAAATTGTTCATTTCAATTTCGCTCGCTTTAATTTTCTGCGAACCTTCTTTACCAGCCGCCATCTTGAATGATCCCGTGAGTGAACCTATTCACGTTTGATCAACACATCTTATAATCGTTTCTTTCTGTCATTCTTGGAAGCAAATAAGTCATTCAGAAGCAGATTATCAAACATAAAGTAAGTATTACTTGAATTTATTTGCTTTAGTGGTTCTTTTTTACGACAAAGGCGCGACCAAATGATTGTTTACCGTGAGTGACAAACTATGACCGAGTACAAAATACTGATTTTACATGAAAATAATTTTCTACAGGGACCCTATTCTAAATAAGCACCAAGAACTCTACTTTTTAAAACCTCACCACCATATTTAAAAAATACCGGATTGTAATGTGTTATTACGACAATTAAAAGAGACTCAGTGTTACAGAGATGATAATTCTCAGATTTTCAGCGAAATTTCTCATTTTATGAAATAAAAACGGAATTTAGCGAATAATTTAAAAGCATAAATATAGTCAATCTATATCAGTCGATACCGAAAGAAAAAAAAGAAAATTCGGTTCTTGTTGCTTAAAAGTACGAAAAAAATTTGTTTGTCTTTTCCTGAGAGAGAGAGTTAATTAAGGGGCAGTAACTCTATTCAACTGTTGTTATTACATCGAAAGCAATTAACTAGAAATTAATTATTAATAAATGAACGTAAAAGAATACAGTAATGGAAAATTTAAGAATTTATTTTGTTTAAATTTGAATTTTGTAGTGAATGAAATCACTGAACGAAATTCAGCGAGTTACGTCTAATCGACGTTATACTTACACAGCAACAACTCGTGCAACGCCAAAGAAATCCATCAGTTTTACCTGTTGATGGACCAGGTCGCATGTTATGCCCACAACTGCAGGTTTCTTCGCCAGAAATAAGCCCATGGGCTTGCAAGAAATCGATCTGTTTAGCTTTTTCGGAAGTAAAATAAAGTACGTCTTCAAACTGGAACAAGTTCAGATCCATGATCGCAATTTAATACAAAATCAAAGTGGTTAGATATTAAAGATAAAATCTGGCTCAAAATTACAATTCACAGTTACTGCCCCTTAATTAACTCTCTCTCAAGAAAAAAACAAAAAATGTTTTTTTCGTACTTTTAAGCAACAAGAACCGAAAATTCTAAAATGTAAAATATTTGAAAAACATTCCCAAAACCCCGGAATTCTCTAGCAGCCTGATAGGTAAGTGTACACCGAAAACAGAACAAAAAAATGGTGAGTAAAAAGTTGAGAAAAACGGACTATGGTAAAAGACGAACAAGTACCCATTTATCATTTAAAACGAAAATCCAACAGTCAAAAATGTATCATTTAAATGAATAATCAATGACGGCGGCTGATATTGTTTGTCTTTTACCATAGTCCGTTTTACTCAATTTTTTACTCACCATTTTTTTTCATGGGTATACAATTACCTATCTCACTAGAGAATTCCGTCTTTATTTTTTAATTTCTTTCAAATATTTGCACTAAGAATTTTTATTTTATGTGGTTGAGTTTCCTACATACATGAATGAGAGAAATTTAAATGACGTCGACAATCTAATCACTAGATAAAAATATACACATGAAAAAAGAAAATAAAAACAAAAAAAGCTTCCCAGTTTTTATATGAAATTATCGTCAAAGCTTTTATTTGATATAGCATGTTAAGAGGGTGGAGGAATATCTGTTCTGATCAACATTTACTATAAAATCGTTTTACAATAGTAGACATTTTCGGATGTCTTTATACAATCAGCAGCATTCGGTGGTGTGTGCATGGCTAACAAATGTAAAATCGTCATAAAAGACAAAAAAAACGAAACTAGTAGATTATATCTGCTTGTACTTTTTATAAAAAATACTTACAATTTTAACTGAAAAAAATTATTTTAAATATTTGTTCATATGAATTTTTCAAAGACAATGTCGAATTCTTTTGTTAATTTTTCTTAATATTTTCTTGAATAAAACAAATACGATTTTCTGTTACACGAGTTATGTAGGGAAAGTAAGATATCCTCAGAGAAGGATCAATTTGAAATTACTCCTCACCTAACAAAACAAAGTAAGATATCCCCAGAGAAGGATCAATTTGAAATTACTCCTCACCTAACAATAGAAAGTAAGATATCCTCAGAGAAGGATCAATTTGAAATTACTCCTGACCTAACAAAACAAAGTAAGATATCCTCAGAGAAGGATCAATTTGAAATTACTCCTCACCTAACAAAACAAAGTAAGATATCCTCAGAGAAAGATCAATTTGAAATTACTCCTCACCTAACAAAACAAAGTAAGATATCCTCAGAGAAAGATCAATTTGAAATTACTCCTGACCTAACAATAGAAAGTAAGATATCCTCAGAGAAGGATCAATTTGAAATTACTCCTGACCTAACAATAGAAAGTAAGATATCCTCAGAGAAGGATCAATTTGAAATTACTCCTGACCTAACAATAGAAAGTAAGATATCCTCAGAGAAGGATCAATTTGAAATTACTCCTCACCTAACAATAGAAAGTAAGATATCCTCAGAGAAGGATCAATTTGAAATTACTCCTGACCTAACAATAGAAAGTAAGATATCCTTAGAGAAGGATCAATTTGAAATTACTCCTCACCTAACAAAACAAAGTAAGATATCCTCAGAGAAGGATCAATTTGAAATTACTCCTCACCTAACAAAACAAAGTAAGATATCCTCAGAGAAAGATCAATTTGAAATTACTCCTGACCTAACAATAGAAAGTAAGATATCCTCAGAGAAGGATCAATTTGAAATTACTCCTGACCTAACAATAGAAAGTAAGATATCCTCAGAGAAGGATCAATTTGAAATTACTCCTCACCTAACAATAGAAAGTAAGATATCCTCAGAGAAGGATCAATTTGAAATTACTCCTGACCTAACAATAGAAAGTAAGATATCCTTAGAGAAGGATCAATTTGAAATTACTCCTGACCTAACAATAGAAAGTAAGATATCCTCAAAGAAGGATCAATTTGAAATTATTCCTCATCTAGCAATAGAAACTGCAAGAGAGAGAAAGAGAAGACTACTTTATTTTGTGAGGACTGTGATCTCTATTGCAACATATTGCTGTTCCATGGCGACTAAGGATAAGAGTTTCCTGCACTGATGTCAAGAAAATTATTTTTTTTACTTTGATCTCTATTGCAACAGATGGCCGTTCAGTGGCGACTAAGGGTTTTTGAGTTTCAGTAAAGTTGTGTGTGGCTGTTCACAGATTTGTGTCCCTAGTTTATGTGTGGGTATCTTAATTAGGCATGGATTCACAAACTCATTATCATCATCATATTCAATTTAATGTCCGTTTTACATATTTGCATGACAGCTTTTAGAACTTTACGTTCAAACTACCTATCTCTGACTAGGTATTTATTTATCTCTTTTTCTCTCAAATCAATACTTATCACTTCCTCTCATGTTTTCCTTGACTCGCTCCGACTACTGTACCCGCTCACTCTCTAGTGGCAACCAAATAATGTAGCCCTCATACTTATTCATTTCCATGCGTATCACAGGCTAATACCTTCAATTCTGGTTGATTTTGTATCATTGACTATTTACCGTCTTCACGAGATACGAGCGCTGACGAAATTTTACTTTCCTTGCAGAGGACTTGTGTGGTCAACACATCTACAGTGACTGGGCCGTAAATCTATGTTGTGTTGATTAATCAAGAGATACTCTCTAGAGTTACTCTGGTGATGTGCAACATCAACTGAGGAAGTAGAGGTACACTAAAAAAAGCCAATCAAGGTATATACAATGAAAGGTACATTTTAAAAAACATCCAATCAAGGTATATACAATGAAAGGTACATTTTAAAAGACATCCAATCAAGGTATATACAATGAAAGGTACATTTAAAAAAAACATCCAATCAAGGTATATACAACTCAACAAATATTCTGAATTTTAAATAAATATAAGAATATATATTTCTGTGAAACTTGCAATTACAGTAACAAAGAAGTATTTTGCTGGTAAAGGTGTTTATACATCTGCTTCTGGATGTAGTTTAGGGTTTCAATTGTGACTCACTAAGTTACTAGACCATGTGGTAGTAGTGTTGTAGGTGTTTCTTCTAAAAAGAGGCAAGCGGTGTTAACATGTACATACATGTATGTATGCATGTTTGTGTGTTAACTGCACTGGCCGTAATTATAAACAAGCAACAAATTTATTGGCTGAATGTTATAAAAGATACTCCGGTGTTCAAGTTAAATGTCAGACTTGCAAATGAGACGTCTATATCCTGGGGAAATGAAAACAAGTCCCCCACAGTCATTTGGCTTAGTGCCCCAGATGGGCTATCCTGCCTAGAAGGGCACACAGCTTAAACTCCTTGCCAGCTATCCCAGCAAACCTCAAACTTCCTATTATGCCCAATGGGCTAGCTTGCGCCCCTCCCGTCACCTTTTTTCTGTTGATCGCGTCTTTAAACTGGTCATCATGGGTCAACCAAGTACTTAAGATTTGAACTTGAGATAACCTGTCAGACAGTCAACCCAGTGCGGCTTTATCATGGAGATGATCTAAACATCACTTTTGTGTTTCAACATCATTGTCTGTTTTTACGAGATATTTAATTCACCTAAATAGAAACACACTTCTGGGGTGGCCAAAATAAAACGAAAGATATTTTCACTTCATTTTTTGCCCCCTTCCTTTCTCTGGTCTGTATCACTTGCAATGCCCACCATTGCTATACATCACTAAATAAAATGCGGCCTACTGCATTTTTACATAATCAGTTTTACCAAATTTACTTCAGCTCTGTTTAGCTCAAACTCCACTGTAAACTCCAACTTAACAAATTTGCGATTGTTGTACCATATATATATAAAGGCAATTTTCCTTGTTGTCTGACCAACATCTACTTACTTAATCTAGTAAGCAATCTCATTGGCTGCTTATTCAAAGCAAACTGCAATACATTGCTGGTTTTTTTCTGCCACTCATTCACCTATTTCTCATTATGGGTTGGCTGCAACTGAGGCAATGCTTTGTCAGCAGCATATCTTCCCAGGTTATCACCATTGCTTTGACCCAGATCAGCTTTGTATAACTTAACCCGGTTAGACATCTTTCAAATTATAAAATCTTGCTAGCTGGGTTAACCTTTGACCTTACATTTACCCATCACAGCTGTGAAATTCGACAACCTTATCTCAAAATGCAAAATTAAACAATTTTATCTCAAAACAATGTTTTCAATAGTCTGACTTTCGACTCAGAAATACAAAATAATTTGGTGGTACAAAAAATCTAATTCTTTTTCTTGCCTTTCCCCAAATATATGCTAGTATATTAATATCTCAGAATTATTAGTGGGGTCCAATCATTCCTATTGATTCTTTCCATGTGATCATATCAACAAAGTATCCTGTTTTGCATACATTCACCAGCATACACTTGCCTTTTTGTTTATTTTTAAAATGTAAAGACAAAAACCTAACTTAAAAGTATTTTTTATTTAAATTTCAACATGTCATAAGACGTCTGACCAATTTTCTTGCAAAACCTATTTAAAATATTGAATTTTCCTTCTAATTATTAGTTTAAACACATCTCTCCAATCAAGTTTTAAATTATCTCTCCAATCAAGCTTTAAATTATCTCTCCAATCATTAGTTTTAAACCATATATCCAAAACGTTGTCAATCTTTCTCTTCTCTATCATTATTTTCATTGTAGATCCTCGACTCAGCTCCAATCTTTGGTTCTTCTTGTAAAACTCTCTCAACAAAACTCATCTACATATTCCTTTCTTCTTTTGTGCACCTAACACTAAACAAACCTTCCAGGAACAAAGTTTCTTCATAAGCAATTTCAATCTGTGGAATACAATTCCAGTGGGCTGCTTCCCATGTGATTACAACATGGTTGTTGTTTTTAAGTTCAATGTTAACAAATTCTTGTGTAGTTGTCAACTTAAATTATCTAATTTTGGTCATTTCACCAATCGTTTCCAATCATTTCCAGGTGTAGTTCATAACCCACTGAGAATCTCATAAGCCTTCATCCTTGAATGGCCTTTGAGCCTTGATAAGCCGTGACTTGTTAGTGAAACATATCCCCAGATACTGTCTATATTTAATCTTCCTTTTGAGTCATAAGATCTAAGCCTGTCTATAAGACTCACGTTAAACATCCATTGTATCATTCTAATATAATTTCTCTCTATGTAACACATGTCGCCAATCCTCACTTCCCAACTTTTACTTCTATATGCCAGCAACTGCATGCATAGTCTCTTCTTGTTAGCTACAGAAGAAACACTCCTACTGTGTTGATTACAAAATGGAAGTAGTTCCCTTAGCTTTAACTACCCACCCCTAACTCTTGCAATAACCCTAGCACCAGCTCTTCCCTCTGCTCTAAGTGTATCACCAACATAGCTACACTTCTCAACAGCCTTAATAGCTGTGGAATCCAAGAGGGAAAAAGGAAAATAATTTCCAGTCGTTGTAACTAGACAAGTTTTTGTTTTAAATGTTTACAGGAGGAAGCGTGGATTATAGATCAGTCGAGCAATTACCATTAACGATAGAGTAGATAAAGACTAGCAATCTCTCATCTGTGAGAAAGAGGCAGAAGAGAAGGGGACATTCCCCACTAGATTTTGAAGTCAGTTTTGTACTCTGTTAATGCAGGAAAAAGTGCTCTGAGCGGCACCTCCCCAGATGTGGCCATTTATTCTATCTCAGGACTATTTGTACTCTTATGCAGGTAGAGGATTGTGTACGGAGAGTGATACCTTCTGCACCGTTCTGTAGGAAAAATACCCATCTTTAATAATCTGTTAGTGTTCAACTACTACACTAATAAATTCCATCGCTTCGCTGCATGAAAGTAGAGATCACTTCTTTATATTTATGAATTATTTAAAAAAGAAGCGATTTCATCGGTGTAAAAGTTGCACTGATTGTTGACGTTGCAATAGCAGTAGTATTGATAGCATCTCAACATGGCTGTTAAAATATCTTCTCTATTCTGTTTATCTTTTTCTTGCCTTTTCTCCTTTCTTTCTTTCTCTTTCTTTATTTCTCACTCTTTCTGTATTTATCTTTCTTCTTTTTCTTTCCCACTCTATTTCTTTCTCTTTTTGACTTTCTTTCTCTCCTCTCTTTGGAAGTGAGGAGAGTATTGTTCCTTGACTTTAAAAGAGAAGTATCTTGTGGAATTGGCAATTAATCCCATATATAAAAGGAAACCTGTTTTCTCTTTGTGAGACATTATATCATGAAGTCTGTGGAGCTTGTTGCTTCAAAAATAGGAAATAATAATAGTGATAGAGATGCAGTCGACACATACTATTTCAATTGATGGGATGCTAAAACAGGAAGAAAGCAAGGAAAAGCAGACACTAATGATCTGAAAAGAACAGACAATATGCTGCTCGTGTGACTATAATTATTAGGAAAAATCTATTTAATTTGTATTTGTGCTTAACAGTAATTTGCAATTTACTCACCAAATTACTCATCTCAGTTATTGTCTATTACCTTATCGTCTCTCGTTGTATGTTGTTTCACTTTCTTATTTCTATTTTATACCATCTTTACAAATATCGTCTAATCCTTCTCTCTATCTCTATTTGTTTCTTCATTAACACTCAAAGATAAAACTAGCTATGAAATAAAAGATTGGAATAATCTATTATGATCGAAAAACAAGATTAACGTTTAACCACCGCGTTATTTGTTTTGTCATACGTTTAAAAGATTTATATATTTCAAGATTTTAAACATGCAAAGTTTTATGATAAATTAGAAACCTTAAACAGTTTAATTGAATTTTTGAAAGTTTAGAAAGAAAATAATAATTTCATTTAATTAATGAATTCGTTGTTTTATTTACATAATGGAAAATGTTTGTATCTTCATAGATTTTGTATAGCAATTTCAAACTACTTATGTTTGCTTTATTGTAATAAATCCATTTACATGTAAGTAATAGTTCGCGCTTTTTTGACCTGTAATGATGTGCTTGATTGATTTGAGTCAACTTTAAATGAACGTCTGTCCCTAGAAGATAAACAAACTGATGAGTGTTAGTTGAAATATCTTTTTCAGAGACCATGCTCGAAAACGAATCTGCTCGTATTCGCTATTTAAAATCGTATACTTGTAAACATCTATTAAAATAACATTTATAAACGTTAATATATTTTACTGTTTGATGATAATTAAAATAATGATTGTAACATTCTTTTTCACGGCTGTTATCTTTAAACTGAAACAAAAATTTCAATAAAACGAAGACATTTAAATCACCTTAAATGCTTCTCTCTCTTTTTATCCCATTAAGTCGTTTATTGTTCAAACAGCTTAAAATTATTTAGAAATCTTCGAAACTTTGAAAATTATTAGGTTACAAAATTGTTCGTTAACTGTGTCTTAAATATATCACCTTAGTTAAAAGCTATTTGTAAATATCTTTGTTTACAATACCGTTTTTTAATCTATCAACACATCATCTTTTCAAAAAAGACTTTTCATTCAGAATAACAAAACAGTGTCATTGCCAAAAAAATCTAACGTTTTTCTTTCCTTAAAATTTCAATATATAAAATGGGTCTTGTAAAATGATTACTTACATTTTATCAGAACACATCCATTTTAACGCAAAAAATAGAACAGATATTGGTTCATGAAAGATAATTTATTTCATGTATAAAATACCAAAATAACAGATTTTTGTTTAGTGTCATGTATCAATATATATCAAGTCGATTAAAAAATTACAATGACAATAGCACAATTTATTTATGAAAAATAGTGTTACATTCTCTTACACCAGTTTCTCATTAATTAATTAAACTAATAATGATGTTTCAAATATGTAAACTAGTTGTGATATTTTTTCCATATATAATGTTTTATTAACTAACATCTCTTATTTATTCACAGAGCAACCGATTAAAACCAATGGATTTTGTAACATATACGAAACAGAAAGGCTGTTTTTCCTGTTATAGAAAATAGAATTTAAATTTCAAATAAATTTCATTAAAAAAATAAGCAAATACTCTCAACTTACGGTTGTGAGTTGTTTCATGAATTATTTTCAGGTTCAGCACAATAAAGATTCACCTGCACACACACACTGGTGAGAAACCTTATGCTTATTAAGTGTGCGGCTCAGCTTTCAGGAAAAACGACGATTTATAAAGACCCAAGTATACACACTCTAGGACAGTATGAAGAAACTCTTGGAGAGTTTGCATTACCTTCGAGACACCATATTGTCTTTGGTCCTTTTTAAATAGGATCTTTGGTCTTTTTTTTTTAATGTTTGCCAGGACGACCTGACATACGGATACTTCACCATACAAGTAAACACTGACCAAATATTCAAAGTAACATAGAATACTATGTTAATTTAAAGTCCAAATATAATCCCCTCAACACAGCTATACACTAGCTCATACAAGGAAAGGTGCAGACTTTCCTAGTGATGTTCTCTTAAGTAACAGCACTTAGCTGGATGATCAGCCAGACCAGATGAATTCTTTGTCCTGGTATCCTGTAAGAACAAAATAAAACAATAGAAAAATATACTATAATATAGAAAACAGGTCAATTTAGAAGACAAAAATAAATTTTCTTCACTTCTATACCAAGTGCCCTCTTGATCGGTATAGGAGAAATCAAGTGTTAGCACCAGAAAAGAGGTCCCTTGATTTCTGAGACCATATTCAAGTAAAATGAAAAGAAAATGTGAAAAACTCTATGCTTGTGAAGTTTGTGGCACATCCTTTACAAGAAACTATAATTTAAAACTCCATTTCCGCACACACACTGGTGAAAAACCTTATGCTTGTGATGTGTGTTGTGCAGCATTTTCACAAAACTCTTATTTAAAAATCCACTTGCGCACACACACTGGTGAAAAACCTTATGCTTGTGAGGTGTGTGGTGCAGCATTTTCACAAAACTCTTTTTTAAAAATCCACTTGCGCACACACACTGGTGAAAAACCTTATGCTTGTGAGGTGTGTGGTGCAGCATTTTCAAAAAACTCTTATTTAAAAATCCACTTGCGCACACACACTGGTGAAAAACCTTATGCTTGTGACGTGTGTGGTGCAGCATTTTCACAAAACTCTTATTTAAAAATCCACTTGCGCACACACACTGGTGAAAAACCTTATGCTTGTGAGGTGTGTGGTGCAGCATTTTCACAAAACTCTTATTTAAAAATCCATTTGCGCACACACACTGGTGAAAAACCTTATGCTTGTGAGGTGTGTGGTTCAGCATTTTCACAAAACTCTTATTTAAAAATCCACTTGCGCACACACACTGGTGAAAAACCTTATGCTTGTGATGTGTGTTGTGCAGCATTTTCACAAACTTCTCATTTAAAAAGCCACCTGCACCAACACACTGGTGAAAAACCTTATGCTTGTTAGGTGTGTGGAACATCATTTTTAAAAAACTCTTATTTAAAAATCCACTTGCGCACACACACTGGTGAAAAACCTTATGCTTGTGATGTGTGTGCTGCAGCATGTTCAACGAAATCGCATTTAAAAATCCACTTGCGCACACACACTGGTGTAAAACCTTATGCTTGTGCTGTGTGATACAGCATTTTCACAAAACCTTAGTTTAAACATCCATTTGTGCAAACACACTGGTGAAAAACCTTATGCTTGTGAGGTGTGTAGCTCAAAATTTTCACAGAACTATGAGTTAAAAAGCCATTTGCTCACACACACTGGTGAAAAGCTTTATGCTTATGATGTGTGTGGTGCATCATTTTCTCAAAACTCTAATTTAAAAGGCCATTTGCGCACACACACTGCTGAAAAAACCTTATGCTTGTGATGTGTGTGGTGCAGCATTTTCACGAAACTCTAATTTAAAAATTCACTTGCGCACACACACTGGAAAATAGAAAAAATAAATAATATCCTCTTTATGGACGATCTCAAACTCTATGCAGAATCTGAGAAACAACTAGTCTCTCTGCTAGAAATTGTAAAAGATTACACAGACGACATCTGCATGGAGTTTGGATCATAAAAATGCGCTAAATGCACAATAAAAAAGCGGAAAAGACAGCATCAGAAAATCTTAATATTAACACTGGCTCTATTGAAGACTTGGAGAAGATGCTGTCTATAAATACATTGGAGTAGAGGAGAATAAGACGCTTGAGCACGGAAGGATGAGAGAGAAGGTACAGAGAGAATATATTAAGCGCCCCCAAAAAATCCTCACATCTGAAGTCTCATCAAAAAATAAAATTACTGCCATAAACCAACTGGCAATACCTGTTGTCTCCTACGGGTTCGGACTTATCGATTGGCAACAAGGCTACATCAACAAACTAGACACAAAAATTTGGAAAATGCTTGCCTTAAATAAAGTCATTTACCGACATCAGTGTATGGACAGACTTTACTTACCGCAAAGAGAAGGTGGTCTGGGCCTCATTGAGATCAATCATGCCTATAGAGCCTCAATGGTCAGTGTGGGACAATATATAAAGAGCTCCTGTGATCAAAAAATGAAAATGGTGAATAAACATCACACCAAATACCTTCCTCAGCAGACCTCAACAACAAAACTAGCTGACAATTTCAGTGGAAACACACTGGAGAACACTAGCGAAGATGATAACAAGAAAATGGCTGGTCTACAAAAAACTGACCAGTGCAGGTTCTGCCACTCTGTCATTGAAAGTCCAAGCCACTTAATGTCTAGATCCAAGATCCTTTTGGCTGATGGCCATTACACTGCCCGCCACAACAAAGTATGTAAATACCTACATTGGAAGATCTGCGGAGAGATGCAGCTTGAAAGATCACTGAACATCTGGGAACATGAACCCTTACCTATAACATCAAATGGAAAAGTGACAGTGTTCTATGATAAAGACATACAGACGGGCAGTTACATAAGAGACAAGGCCATCAAACAAGACATTGTAATCTGGAACAATTTACTAACTGGGATTATTGCTGATGCAACATATGACCATCTGGCTGCCGGCGACTACCTTGAAAATGAGCAGAGAAGATGTACCAGATAAGGCTGGGCACAAAAGATCAACTGCTTGTAAACAGAACTATCCTGGAGGACTAAAAAGAGACAGACCACCCTGTCAATTGCCTGGATCGACTACCAAAAGGCCTGTTACAATATTGAGATCTCTATATCCCTGCGTAATGTAAACGACTTCTCCACAGTCCTTTGGCAAAGTGACCCAGATACGTTACTCTGCCTTGAAGGGACTCAGTTTAAACTCCTCGCCAGCAATCCCATCAAACCTAAAACTTTGCGTGATGCCCAGTGGGCCAGCTCTCACCCCATCTCTTTCCTGTTGACTGGGTCTTTTCAGTTCTCATCGGTGGGTCAACCAAAACCTAACTACTTAAGATTTAACTGTGAATTAACCTGTCAGACAGTCTACCCAGGGCGACATTACTTTTGTGTTTCAACATCATTGTCTGTTTTTATGAGATACTTTATTCACATCAAAAAGTAACAAGCTTCTGGAGTTGCCCCAAAGATGAGATATTTTCATTTTTGTGTCTACTTCCTCTGGTCCGTCATCTAATACTTGCAACGTCCGCCATTCATATACATCACTAAAGATAATGAAGTTTACTGCATTTTTTACATTGGCAGTTTTACCAAATTTCACTTCAACTCTTTTTAGCTCCAACTCAACTGTAAACTCCAACTTGACAAATTTGCAATTGTTTCACCATATATATCAAGGCAACTTGTCGTTGTCTGACAAAATTCTACTTACCTTATCTAGTAAGCAATTTAATTGGCAGCTTATTCAAAGAAATCAACAATACGTTGCATGATTTTTTCTGTCACTTTTTTGCCTATTTCTCTCAATGGGTTGGCTACAACTGAGGCAATGCTTTGTCAGCGGCATATCTTCCCATGTTATCACCATTGCTTTGACCCAGATCAGCTTTGTATGAATTCACCCTGGTTAGACATCTTTCAAATTATTAAATCTTGCTAGCTTGGTTAACCTTTGAGCTTACATTCATCCATCACAGCTGTGAAATTCGACAACTTTATCTCAAAATGCTAAATTAGACAACCTTATCTGAAAACAATATTGTCTTAATTTCGACTTAGAAATACAAAATAATTTGGTGTGAAAAAGGATCTGATTGTTTTTCACCTCGCTTCTCCCCAAATAGTACATTACTCTCTCAGAAATCTCTGTGACTTAGCCAAGAACTCCCATAAATTCTTTCAATATGATCATATCAAAAAAGTATCCTGTTTTGCACATATTGACCACTATATACTTGCCTTTTTATTTATCTTTGCTTTTGTTTTTAATCTTTAATTTATGAACTCGAAAGTATTTTTTATTTAAATTTCAACATTTCATAGGACGTCTAATCAATTTTCTTGTAAAACCTATTTTAAAATATTGAATTTTTCGTCTAATTATTAGTTTAAAGACATCTCTTTTAAATCATCTATCTAATCATTAGTTTTAAAATGTCTCCAAAAGGTTTTCAATCTTTCTTTTCTCATTATTTTCATTGTAACTTCTCGACTGAGCTCCAATATCTCGTTCCTCTTGTAAAACTTTCACAGCAAAATTCATCCACTAAGAATCACTGTAAAGAATATTCCTTTCTTCCTTTGTGTGCATAAAATTAAACGAACCATGTCGCCAATCCTCACTGTCCAACTTTCACTTCCATATGCCAGCAACTGTGTACATATGCCTGATAGTCTCTTTCTTTGGGCTACAGTAGAAACACTCTGCTGATAGTAGTTCCCTGAACTTTAGCTACCCACCCCTAACTCTTGAAATAACCCTAGCACCCCAGCTCTACCTTGTGCTCTAAATGTATAACCAACATAACAAAACTTCTGTACAACCTTAATAGATTCGCAATCCAAGAGGGAAAAAGAAAAAAAATACAGTCGTATGTAGACGAGTTTTTGTTGTAAATGTTGACAGGGGAAACCGCAGATTAGAGATCAGTCGAGAATATACCATTAAAATAACAATAGAGTAGTTAAAGACTAGCAATATCTCATCTGTGAGAAAGAGGCAGAAGAGAAGATGACATTTACCACTAGATTTTTAAGTCAGTTTTGTACTCTGTCTATGCAGGAAAAAGTACTCTGAGTTGCACCTCCCTAGATGTGGCCACATTATTCTATCTCAGGACGTATTTGTACTCTTAGGCAGGTAGACGATTGTGTCGGGAGAGTGATACCTTCTGGAGTAGGAGAATGACCAAACCATTTTTCCAGCGACTTCAGCAACAGATTTGATGCATGTCTACCATTTGATGTCTTTAGTGAAGGTCAATCCTAAAAGCTTATCCAAGCAGGGGTCTTCTTTAAGGAGAGACCCATTCATTACAATTTGAACAAAGTGAAGATCCGAGCATTGGTGGTGAAAGGAGAAAAGCTATGTTTTAGATGTATTGAAAGTAACCAGCCACATTTTTATCCATTGCACTATGTGATCCAGGTAGGAAGAAAAAAACAGAGAGATATCGATGATTAATACTCTTCAAAGTGTTGCCATAGATTTTTGTGTCGTCTACATGAATGACAAAAAAATGAACTTAAAATGTGATTTGGGAAATCATTGATAAAGATAAGAAAGAGAGTTTGGCCCAGAATAGATGCTAGGGGTACACCGGCATTGATACTATGTGTATCAGACTTCTGCTCATCAATGACGACTATAAACCTATCAAAGAGAACAGATTTCATGATTAAAAACACATTTTCATATATTCCATAGCTAGTGAGCTTGTGAAGCAAATTTTTCTTGCAAACACTATTAAAGACCTCTGATATTTCAACAGCTATTGATTTAGAGATAAGGACTTCATCAATAGATTCACTGACGCTGTGTGATATTACCGTCAGTACATCAGCAGTTGAACTTGCTGGACGAAATCAATATTGCTTGTCAGGAGATTGTTTTTGCTGTGGTTGTTGAAAACGTCTCGATTTATCACATTAAAAAAATTACGCATGATGCACAGGTGACTGATTGGTCTGTACTGAGATGCAGAGAACCGATCTCTAGTATTTCTGAATACTGGGCAGACTGACAAAGTTTTCCAAGATGATGGGAAGCATTTTTCTTTTAAGACACATATGAAAAACTGGAATAGGAACTAGTTATGGTTTCAGCTTAAGCATTATGACTGAAATGTTGTCGGGTCTAGTTGGCTTGCTGGCATTCTCAGTTCTTTATGAGTTTTATCTGTAGTTGACTTCTCATCCGTCTTTATTGTCTTTACCTGCTTGCAGACAAACTGCTTATGATATATCTAGGTACCTGTCACTTTAGTGAACTTTTAATTTACCAAATGCTTACATGTATCTAACCCCTCTTTTCCACAAATCGAGCAGGGAACATTTATCTTTCTGGTGGCTTTCTAACACTACAAACACTAACCATCACTTTGCTCCTAGTAACATTCACTCTCAAAACTTTACTTTCTGTAGCATTTCTCCAAGTATTTAACTTAACAAATTGACCTTCCATTGTTTGACAGGCGAGCAATAAATCATTAGCATACAGCATCTCTTCGAGACAAATTGCCTGAAACTCTGTGGAACGAATTTAATTTTCATTTTACCAATGTATTCATTGTTGCGTCAAATATCGATATTTTCATATTTTCTATTCAAAATTTTTTTCTTACTAATTATGAAGTACTTCCAAGGTTATAAAACAAAATTTATGAAAAAAAAAATATTATGACATGTAAATGTCTTGTAAAATGAATACAAACACGTTTTTCGAAAACTTTTAAGCCACAAAATGATACAGCAAAAGGCAAAATATGATAAGCCCAGGAATTACATGTGTATATAATAGTCATAGGTATTACAAACCACGCTAGTTTTGTGTGTGACAAAAAGCAAATATTATGAAATTAACCTCAATTACAACTTTATATTTATTTGTTTTAGTTTTTTGATAAAATTTGAATGTAAATTTTTTTTTACCTTTTCTCTTTATAAATCTGTAATTATTTTTCTTGTACCATTAATATTTTTAAGCGATTTCAAATTAGATCACTATTTTCCATGACAATAGATTTATTTTTTATGCAAAGAAAATGTTGTTTTTCATATTATGTTTCACATATCTATACATATAAAAAGAGTATTATCTTACAGAAAAAGGTTCACTCGTTAATGTGATGGTCTTAATAAATGGTTTTAAGTTGTTTTCCCCAAAGAAAATCAAAGTTGAAAATTTAAATAAACAAAAAGCTGAAGAACATAAATTTGAAACATTCCGAAAATTGAACCCCTTCTATAGGAAATTAACATTTTATAATAATCTGTTAGTGTCATATTATTGTTCTAATAAATCACATCGCTGCACCGCATGAAAGTAGAGAACCCTTCTCTATATTTACGACTTATTTAAAGAGAGAATTGGTTTAAACGGGGTAAACATCGCACTGATTGTTGACGTAGCAGTAGTATTAATAGCATCAAAACACGGCTGTTAAAATCGCTTCTCTCTCTTCTTTTTCTCTCTTTTTCTTTTTTGCTCTTCTCTCTACTCTTTTTCTCTCGGTTTCTTTCTTTCTTTTTCTTTCTCTCCCTCATTTTTTCTTTCTTTCTCACTCTTTTTCTAACCGGTAATTGACAGAAAATAAGGCCTATCTCCACACGTCCAACATGCATTCCTTCTTACTATTACCGTTTGCCATTTTAATTCCCACCCCCCGGTCCCCTACTGCTCTGCACCACTGCTTCTCATGTCCGAACTTATTACATTTTGTGCAATTCGGCCCCAACTAATGAGGCTCCATAGTTTGTACAACAGTCTTTTGATCGATGTTCCTCGTACTTGCAAGTCTAGCGAATCAACCTGTACCTGCCAGGAATGGGCCTGTATAATTCATCCTGAATATAAAATACATCTCTACTGGATTCGAGCTCTGCCTCAGAATCTTCTACTTCCCCTAACTGAGGTTGAGCCTTTAGAATGCTTCTGCTTCTATTTAGTTTTAGCCATCATTTCATTTTCGCCCCTCTCCACACGTTCAGACAGCCATATGCTGTCTTTTGCTACGTCCCAAGCCCCCAGCAATATAAGTGGGCGACCCCACAGAACTTTTCTCTGGGTCTCTTTATTGCTCCACCTGTCTACGAGTACATCAACCAGGATCGCCTGTACCGGACCTGTATTCTGGATGGACCCATCCAAAGACGCAAGGACAGCTAGACCCTTGATTTGCTCGACTAGTTCGTTGACACCCCCTCCTTCAGCCAGGTTAGCTTATGTATGGCCTCAATCACGGTTTGCTCACTGGCGTATTGCTTCAGCAGCCACTCACAGAGCTACGTCAAAGCTATATCCATAAATTCTCCCAATGAACTTTAAAACTGGACCTTCTGCTCCATCAAAGGCCAGAAGTAACATCTCATAATCTGCCAAACCATACACCACCCTCTTCTTTTGGATTACCGCCAGCCAATCTTGTAGTCTGGCAGATTCTTTGCTTATACAGAGGTATCTGAATCCCCTCTATGGGCCTTTCTATTTTCCTTGATATCTCCTCGGCTAAACTGCCAACAATATCTTCATCAGATCATATTCTTTCTAATTTTCCATCTACCACCATTTTGACAGAACAATACTCAACTTCATGCAAAGTTGAAACAAGACAAAAAACAAACATATAATGAATAAAGGTATTTAACACTAAACATCCTCTTGAAAAATTTTAATGGTATTTCAGGAATATTGTATTATATAATGAATAAAGGTATTTAACACTTAAGATCCTGTTGAAAATTGTCCAAGTTCAAAGGCTCAGTCCTGTAAATAACTAAGTTCTTGTTCATATATTCAAAAACAAAAATGAGATATCAGCCATGTAGATTCTTTGCTTATACAGAGGTATCTGAATCCCCTCTATGGGCCTTTCTATTTTCCTTGATATCTCAAAAGTGCTGTTTTCTGCCCCTCCTCGGCTAAACTGCCAACAATATCTTCTATCAGATCATATTCTTTCTAATTTTCCATCTACCACCCATTTGACAGAACCAATACTCAACTTCATGCAAAGTTGAAACAAGACAAAAAACAAACAAACTATCCAATTACAAAGTATGAGCTGAGCAAAACAAAATGACAAGGGAACCAAAAAGTGACTTACCTCTTCTGTGAACTGCCCCTTCTGTCGTTTTCTGCTGTCATGTAGTGGTTATAACGAGCTTTCCTAGACCTTATAGTTGATTTACTAAAGTCTGTGGTCTGGTTATGCTCGCAAAGCTCTTTGTTTATCTTTTTCTTTCTTATTTTTTCAAAACGTGTTTGCGTAACTGTTAGTCTATGCTTTCTTTCCACACGCAATACAAAAACACACAGAAAAGAAAGTTTCTGTTGAGAAAGACATTGTCATTTACATTCCGCTCGAACTGTATCACAAAAATATATCCTGAGATGCACGGAACCACTTAAATCTCCCCCCCCCCCACTACTCAGCCAGTGACGTCACCAATTTGTACGTTCTTGAATTCGGTTTGTAACCTTGCATTGCTCGAGAGAAGCTGTTGAACTGTCCGACAATCATCACTCTCTCATGTTGTGATTAAAAGATCAGAGGGCAATTGTCTGGTGCTGATCAGCAACTTGGTACTTCTGTGAAGTGAAGTGTCATTTCAAGCAGAACAATGAAAAAGATAATTAAACAACTGTATGTGTTGGATTTTACTTTAGGAGAATAATGTTTTGGTAATTAGAAAAACTTCTTTCATTACAAGGCGCGTAATTTTACACTTCCAAACTCACACTCTGTTTTGGACAGAAAAATATTAACACGTTCTGGGCGATCTTGATTTGATCGTATCAACCCTAAATCTTGGGCGTGGATTCTGGTGATGACAAAATGGAGTCACCAAAATTTGTTAGGCTTTGCCTTATATTAGGAAATTAGACAGGCACGACCCCGTATCTGTTTCAGTAGAATTAATCTAGTAATAAAAAATGTATTCTCATTTAGTTTCTTACAATATTTGGTATTTTCAATCCACCATTCTAATTCTAGAATAGGCGATTGCATTTTTATTCCAACCCTCTTTTCTGTCTTCTTCATCTGTTTCTATCTCCTACTGTTACCTTTGTGGCGGGAGAATTCCTCACCCTCAAAACTTATTTAGTAGTAAAATGTATTTTAACTATTTATTTTAACGATTACGTTTTTCGTCAATATCTTTCATGGAAATATATTTCAGCAGATACTCCACCAATCCACATGGCCTCTGGTTTAACAAAACCATTTTAAAACTATCCTTTGTTTTCCCAGCTAATAAAACATGATCATTCTTGTGGTTATCTTTTTCGATCCGACAACAACACTCAGATATGAACATATAAAAGCCACATGACGCGGATCTCATTCATGATTTTTATCAGATCGGTCTGTTGACACCACAACAGACGTTGACAAATGTATACACCCTCATATTAGGAATTTACATTTCCCCAAAACAGTGAAAAATCAAAAACAAATCTTTCTTTTTTTCTTTTCGTGCAAAAACATTTCCAAACTCGCCTTTGTTTTGCCAACCTGAGAAACATAATTATTCTCGTTTTAATCTGTTTTCGATGCGACAATACTCTTGCAAATTGTTGTTATCGACAAAACAAACTATTATCTTGCAGCATACAAGAGCTAGATAGCTCTCGACGAATGTCATCGTTTTATTTGGGAATTTCCTATCTCCCAAAATATCGAGAAAAGAAAACAACTCTTTTTTTTCTCTTATCAAATTCGTTTTTCTCTGCTGCAAAATAAGATGAAAGGCTCCTTAGGAAAAAACCAGGGTCCGATTTCACATCAACCTTTTTACGTTCGATAATATTGTCACAATACGTGTATAAAAAATTCTCAAACTTTTAGTAAATATCCATTCGATAATCAAATGTCAAAGTATTTATACACGTAAAATATAATTGTATTGGAAATGAAGATATTTTTTCACACTAAAAGTCATTTTCATAAAATGAAAAATATGTCTTATGTTTTTTGTATTTCATTAAAAACACTACTCAAAAATATATATTTCTGTTACAATGTAAAAAACATGCCTTACCATATGCGAATTACCTACTAGACACAATCCTTGAGTGTCTTCGGTCTCTCTGTACAAAGGTTTGTCAGGACAACTTGACATGAGGATACAGCTTCTCCAATAACGTAATCTTAAGTTACAGACCATGGCTGAATTATTTACCAACCTAGATGAAGTATTGTGTCTGGAATCCGGTAGGACCAAGAGACCAGAAGAAAGATATACTGTAACATAGTTAACTGGTCAATTGAGGAGAAAAATAATTATTTCTCATTGCCTTGGCACCTAATATAAAATCGTTTCAGAACAGTAAAAAACCAACAACGTTATCAGAAGTCAACTAAAAATAAAAGGAATCATGGATGTTTTACCACATTCAAAGGAATTGAATGTTTCTTCAGACAATCTCGGACAAGAATGATAAACATGGCAAAAACAATTACAAATATTTCTTTCAATCTACAGAGTCAGATATAAAAAGAGAAGATAAAATAAATTTCGAGAACGAAGAACAGAAACATGACCGGGATTGAAAAGTTGATTACACATTTAATTTCGTAAACATGCAAACTAAACGGTGATTGAAAAGTTTAATACACACTGCCAACCAAGAAAAAATAACGTTTTTAACACACCAATTTCTCACTTGCAAACTAAACGGTGATTGAAAAGTTGAATACACACTACCAACCAAGAAAAAATAACGTTTTTAACACACCAATTTCTCACGTGCAAACTAAACGGTGATTGAAAAGTTGAATACACACTGCCAACCAAGAAAAAATAACGTTTTTAACACACCAATTTCTCACGTGCAAACTAAACGGTGATTGAAAAGTTGAATACACACTGCCAACCAAGAAAAAATAACGTTTTTAACACACCAATTTCTCACATGCAAACTAAACGGTGATTGAAAAGTTTAAAACACACTGCCAACAAAGTAAAAAATAACTTTTTTAACACACCAATTTTTCACATGCAAACTAAAAAGAAACAGCTGTAGAACGTTGGGAAAGTTAGAAGCACTGAATATTCAGACCACGGGGAGTATGAAATAAAAGTCATACTCAAAAAGAACATAAATCCACTACGGATGAATTAATTGAAAATAATTCTTCAAGTTCACAAGACAACGATAGCATAAACATTGACAAAGGTGTAGAAGTAAATCTACGACTGAAAATATATAATAATATAAAGTCTAAGCTGAAACTAAACAAAACATCGGTAAAAAATTAATCGTATATAACAATACGAAAATTCCGATAATAATTAACTGATCAGTAATCTTACAAAGTAAAAATGCAAAAATAAATTCGTACCTGATAGTAGCAGAAACCAATGCAAATTCATCATTGATGCGGAAACATAAAAAACTAGAATAATTTTTAAAAATACACCAAAGTGAAGATGGATATACAAGGCTTAATAGAAAAATACAAAGATTGTTTAGGCTACATCATATTCACATCATATTACAGTAAATACAGATGTAAAATAGGTCTTAAATACTACAAGTAAATATTCCATTTGATCTGAAACTAAAATTAAAGAAAACAGAAAAAAATAACAGAATGTGTATAATAAAGCCAATCCAGGAACTGACGGATTGGGAAAATCCCCTCATAGTAGTAGAGAAGCGAAATGGTAGATTAAGACAATTTTTAGACTCAATAGACTTGAACAAAGCGATAAAAAGGAGGCATTTTAAACTTTCTGCTGCTGAATAAATATTCGCAGAAATGAACAACATGAAATAATTTACAAAATTAGACGCATCAAACGGATATTGGAATATTTCAATTGACTAAAAAAGTTAAAAATTATTAACATTCAATTTATTTTTTCTCAGTCGTAATTCTTTCACTCGTCTACCTTATGCAATATGCAACATTAAGTTCGTCGGAAAACAATAACAACGTGTCACCCTCAACTGCGCCATACGCGCATGTTCGTGATGAGATCTCAGTTGTTAAATGACTAGTACTTAGAGGCACACGAATAATCGTCAAAAACTTTTCCAGAGAAAAGGCCGTACAAAAAATCCACACCGGATATTTAGGGATAGAAGAATGCATCGCAAGAGCAAAGGAAGTCATATATTGACCCAATATTAACAATCAGATCAAAGAAATCATAAACACATGCACATATTGCATCAACTATCAGAACCAAAAACTATCGGAACTGATAATACATTATAAAATGCCGAGAACAACATGAACTAAAGTAGCTAAAGATATATTACATCTGTATAACAAGGCATACGTAGCAATTATAGACTACACAACAAGAAATGTTGATATCTACAAACTAGATAATTGTGAATCACACGGCGATGAACAAAATAAATCATACTTTCACTAGGCTGGATTTTCCGCAGATAGTAATTAGCGATAATGGTCCGGAATATACATCATCAATATTCAGACAGATTGCTGAAGATTGGGATTTCAAACATTACGACGAGTCTGAATCGGTCACAAGCAAATGGGCTTGTAGAAAGAAATATACAAACAATAAAAAGGATACTAAAACACTTTAAAAAAACCAATTCTTACCAATGATGGCATTAAGAACCACTCCCCTTAAAGATAAATCACAATAACAAGGTCAACATTTAATGAGAAGAAAACTTAAAACAAACAACATTTCGCAACATTTAATAACAAAAACACTTCAAACAAATCTTCACAACATTTAATAAGAAAAACCTTTCAAACAAACCTTCACAACATTTAATAACAAAAACACTTCAAACAAACCTTCACAACATTTAATAAAGTAAACACTTCAAACAAACTACATTTCACAACATTTAATAAGAAAAACCTTTCAAACAAACCTTCACAACATTTAATAAAGTAAACACTTCAAACAAACTACATTTCACAACATTTAATAAGAAAAACATTTCAAACAAACCTTCACAACATTTAATAAGAAAAACACTTTAAACAAACCTTCACAACATTTAATAACAAAAACACTTCAAACAAACCTTCACAACATTTAATAACAAAAACACTTCAAACAAACCTTCACAACATTTAATAACAAAAACACTTCAAACAAACCTTCACAACATTTAATAACAAAAACACTTCAAACAAACCTTCACAACATTTAATAAGAAAAACACTTTAAACAAACCTTCACAACAATTAATAACAAAAACACTTCAAACAAACCTTCACAACATTTAATAAAGTAAACACTTCAAACAAACTACATTTCACAACATTTAATAAGAAAAACATTTCAAACAAACCTTCACAACATTTAATAAGAAAAACACTTTAAACAAACCTTCACAACATTTAATAACAAAAACACTTCAAACAAACCTTCACAACATTTAATAACAAAAACACTTCAAACAAACCTTCACAACATTTTATAACAAAAACACTTCAAACAAACCTTCACAACATTTAATAACAAAAACACTTCAAACAAACCGTCACAACATTTAATGAGAAAAACACTTTAAACAAACCTTCACAACAATTAATAACAAAAACACTTCAAACAAACCTTCACAACATTTAATAAGAAAAACACTTCAAACAAACCTTCACAACATTTAATAAGAAAAAACACTTGAAACAAATCTTCACAACAATTAATTACAAAAACACTTCAAACAAACCTTCACAACATTTAATAAGAAAAACACTTCAAACAAACCTTCACAACATTTAATAAGAAAAACACTTTAAACAAACCTTCACAACAATTAATAACAAAAACACTTCAAACAAACCTTCACAACATTTAATAACAAAAACACTTCAAACAAACCTTCACAACATTTAATAAGAAAAACACTTGAAACAAATCTTCACAACATAATACACAATAAAATAATTAACAATCTCAAGCGGATAAAATGTTGAACAAAAATAAAAAGTGAAAAATACTGAAAACAAAGATTGCAAGGAAATTAGAACAGAAAAAGTTTTTTTTCCTCGTTCATATCTAATGTAAACAGAGGAAAGAAAATAATTAATGACGTAATAGATGTCACATATTAAAAACAAATTTTAAAAACTCAAACATCACACCAACACAAATGAACGATGAAAAGATTTAATGAACAAGACAGTCAAATGCAACAACATTCACAAAACTGAACAAAAAGAGGAGCACAAATTGATGATTAAAAGATTTAATGAATAAGACAATCAAATGCAACGCACAACAATATTCACAAAACTGAACAAAAAGAGGAGCACAAATTGATGATTAAAAGATTTAATGAATAAGACAATCAAATGCAACGCACAACAATATTCACAAAACTGAACAAAAAGAGGAGCACAAATTGATGATTAAAAGATTTAATGAATAAGACAATCAAATGCAACGCACAACAACATTCACAAAACTGAACAAAAAGAGGAGCACAAATTGATGATTAAAAGATTTAATGAATAAGACAATCAAATGCAACGCACAACAATATTCACAAAACTGAACAAAAAGAGGAGCACAAATTGATGATTAAAAGATTTAATGAATAAGACAATCAAATGCAACGCACAACAATATTCACAAAACTGAACAAAAAGAGGAGCACAAATTGATGATTAAAAGATTTAATGAATAAGACCATCAAATGCAACGCACAACAATATTCACAAAACTGAACAAAAAGAGGAGCACAAATTGATGATTAAAAGATTTAATGAATAAGACAATCAAATGCAACGCACAACAACATTCACAAAACTGAACAAAAAGAGGAGCACAAATTGATGATTAAAAGATTTAATGAATAAGACAATCAAATGCAACGCACAACAATATTCACAAAACTGAACAAAAAGAGGAGCACAAATTGATGATTAAAAGATTTAATGAATAAGACAATCAAATGCAACGCACAACAATATTCACAAAACTGAACAAAAAGAGGAGCACAAATTGATGATTAAAAGATTTAATGAATAAGACAATCAAATGAAACGCACAACAATATTCACAAAACTGAACAAAAAGAGGAGCACAAATTGATGATGAAAAGATTTAATGAATAAGACAATCAAATGCAACGCACAACAATATTCACAAAACTGAACAAAAAGAGGAGCACAAATTGATGATTAAAAGATTTAATGAATAAGACAATCAAATGCAACGCACAACAATATTCACAAAACTGAACAAAAAGAGGAAGAAAAGTTAGGTTTCTAGCCAGATAAAGAGAATAAATGAATTAAAAAAGACTTGATAGAATATGTTAGATAAGGGTTATTTGTATGTGTATATGCGAATGGAGATGGACAACATAGATGACTTTCTGTCTAGATTCCAGTTACAGACGAAGAAATGCTGAGGAAACCGCAGAAAGTTTAATAGAACAAGTCATCATCGAAACGATGTACCTGCAATAACAGAAGCAGATTTTATCAAAAGTCGAATGACTGATATTCGATGACGCTCTGAATAGTGATAGGTTAAACAAAGCTTCTATGAACCACGTGAAGGAACCAACCGAAATGCAACAGGGAAAGAACCAGAAAGTAGATGTCATCAGATACAACAACTACAAACGATACAGCCGTAGTTATTTCCTCCAAAAAAGAAAATGTCCGCTGTGATATATCATGCTTCAAGTATGGATCACGCATGATTGGTCTTACAACTAAGAAAGAGAAAATACAAAGGGAATCTCAAAGAGAAAACGACAAACGCAGGTGAATAATGTAGAAATAAAAATCGTTTAATTGAACCGAAAAAAATAATAACTGGACAGGCTGGCGGTTCTGGTGAACGGCACTGAGTAACTGGATCGCTGGTTCAGGCAGGAGATCACAGGAAAGTAGATAGCAAAGATAACACCACACGGGGTTAATGGTGACGTCTCTGAGGAATAATGAAGTGCCTCAAGTAGGTATAGTCCGTGACTAAAAACTTGATCAGTAAGTGATCGTCACCTAATGCAGCAAAAGCAAGACGTTGACGGGTACTGGGAAAAGGCCTAACGTTTGCAAGAACGGGAGCTGCAGCAGAACATTAGCAGGTGCATGAGATGCAGGTGCACGAAGAGAGGGGTCCTTGAAAAGAAGCAGAAGGGCGTCAGCAGGCGCAGCAATAGGAGAATGCCTTGAGCTGCAGGATGATATCATCAGGAATACGAGGACGTCGAAAGCTGTAGGAGGACATCAGCTGTAGATGATGATGATGTATGGATCGGTCTATAGCTGTAGTAACTGAAACGATAGTGATGATGTTGATGACAGACAGTCATTGTTGACAAGCTTTAGAAAGAGGCACACGAGCCTTCTGTTGTAAGATTCTCATTTTTGTAGTAGAAGAAAAATAGCCGTTACATCTGACAAAGGTCAGTGGAGCTAATTGCGTTTGGCATAGACGAATGAGACGGTGTTGAGGCGAAGGGACAAGACCCCTAGTGATCAGATAATGGAATAAACACATTTTTTTTATATTGTTTTGTAACCTGCTCCTGATACGACGCTTTGATGAAATATGATTTGTCGTTTGGAATGATGAAACGTGCAGAAAGAATCTGTGGCTATTTCTGTTACAGTTTTTAAGGGGTAAACATCCGTTTTCTTGCTAGGAATACTAAGTCGTAAATAAGGGTAGACTCAACAACGGCTAAAGTGTTCAAGTGTAAAACACTGGGTTTGTCTGAAGTGCCGTGTCATAAACCTGTTTCTGTTCGAGGAGCACATATACAGTATTTTAACGAAAAATCATTGGGAAAAAAGTGTGCCCCAACGAAAAAAAAACACGGAAATATACATTACACAAACAGACACGACAAAAAGGATACACGATTTCGAACCGGATATATAGTACAGGTATGTTTGCGGATAAATTTTAGTTGTAGAGGGGAAAGTTTGTAATCTTAACCAAAACTTGGTAACTAACTTTCTTTGTAAGACGTCAGTTACCTCCCTTCAATTTTAATCCCCTTTTTAATAGTCAGAGCTGCGTCCCCTTCCCCTTGAGAAAAATGCTCAAGTTTTGAGATCCGGAAGCCACGTGACCTGGTGACAGTGCTTACAAGATTTGGGAAATCCAACTGATTTTCTCTCTATTTCTACTGCTAATCCTGAGAGTTAGGTTGACCCATATTATTCGTGTCCGATACACAGCTTAACCAGGATTCCCACATGTGTCAACTGTAAGTAAACCCTGTGTGTTTCACACTACTTCCTTATTTGAGTAGCAATTATCTTCGTTCGTTTTGTGACAATTGTTTCACACTATTCCTTATTAAAATCAGGTGACTTAAGTTTTGAGGCATGTCCGTCTGTCGGATTTTTCTCCGCAACCATCCATTGAATTTCTCTAAAATTTTGCATGAAGTTGTAACTTTAGTCAGGTTAGAAAGTGACATTCTCCTATTTTAAAAATAAAATATGGTTAGCCCCCGAGGGGTCAAAAGGCCCCGAAATGGCAAAAAATGACATTTTTTGCCCCATAACCTTTCATCCATCCATTCTATTCCTCTGAAACCTGACCGAAATGTGGAGGCAATTGTTCCTAATAGAAAATAAGTATCGCTGACCTTGGAAAAAATCTGGTTCGCGCCCCAAGGGCTCAAAAGCCCCACAAATGGCAAAAATGCCCCTTTTCTCCCATAACGTTTGATCCATCCATTCAATTTTTCTGAAACTTGGCCAAAATGTAGAGGCAATTGTTCTAGATATAAAATGATTATCCTTGACGTCAGAAAAATTCTGGTTCGCGCCCCCAGGGGGCAAAGGCGGGTAAAAAATCGACTCACATACAGAGGGGGACCTCGCATGCGCAGCTTGTTTGAGTAGCAATTATCTCGTTCGTTTTGTGACATTTGTTAATGGTTTCATTTCTATATTTTGCATCGTGCTGTAGTTTGTTAATGCAAATCTGTTATATACCCTATTACCATTGGGTTGGGTGCACCCGGGTTCCGTTTTTGCTTGTTGGTGTATCACATGTTTCGTCGTTGCTGTTAATGCTCGCGGTGTGAATCTCGGCGTTGATAGAAAACCCACGAGGATGCTGATCTGGTTTTAATAGTTTTATTTAACCAAAAACAAAGACTGAGGAGTTTGTACGAGAGAGAGAGAGAGAGAGAGAAGAAATGAATTACTGTGTGAGATTTATTTCAAGTTTTATGAGATCGAATACGCCTGAACGGAAGTGGCGTAATTTCCAATTTCCGCTTTAACCCATGTAACCTTTTTGGGGCGCTCGTTCTCTGGCATCCTTGTCTATCTAATATGCACCCATTTTAATTTTCTCAAACACTCATCTTATTTAATCTCTAAAAAACAAAACATGTTTTTGCATTAATAATATGACTTTATCCCTCTCGTACAAACACCACCAAATACATGCAACATTTGACAATCTTGAATCAATCTAACAAAAAATTACAAAGATTATTACATTTCCAACGTTCAATCAAAACTGAAAAAAGTGACAGTAAAAACTTTTTTTCAATTCACAAAATATCTAACTCACACAAAATTTTTCTTTCGTATTTTCTTTTAAAAGTAATCACATTTTGAAACAACGAAAAAAATTATCAGAATTAAAAAAAATAACACATTTGCAAGTTAACAAAACAGCAACAAACTGACCAATAAAAAATTGTAACTTCTCAAACATTCTACAAATCTGAAAACCTGAAAAACAAAAAAGAACGACAAGGACATTCCTTTGTGTCTCAGCACCTACAAAACATACAAAACAAAAAAAATCATTCCCTTTTTTAACGTGTTCAACTTGTGTTATTAGGTTTCTTCTTTTACTTCTTTCTTCTATTTGTTCACTATTAAAACATATATATTTTCAGACTGTATTCTTTCTCCCCCTTTCAACATTAAAACAAACCATATTCGAATGTGTATCAAGTAGTTGTGTGTGCGTTAATGGTTTGATTTGTCTCAGTCAATTCTTCTCTTTGTTTTGTCCATTCTCTTCTTTATACATTGGAAGGGAATCCTTTTATAATATTAAAAGTACTACTTTTACATGTCTTAGTTTTTTTGTTTTTTTTAATAAATATCACGATTAGAAAAAATACTTTTTTTCTTTACTTCTGTTTTCTTTCTTTCATTTTTGCTCTTCTCTTCTCTCCCCTTTTTCTTTTCTTTTCGTCTTTTCCCGTTACACCCACTTGTTGTATCCGTGGTACCCCAGTTCGCAATATACCCCTTCTATACAGTCAGTTTATTTAATGCTTAATCGTAGGATGTTGTGCATCCGGCTAAAATGTGAATTTGAGGATATCAGAGGTCACTTTCCTGGATCACAGCCTATTTGCTTCTGGGATTTCCCCTGCTCCTTCTAAAGTAGAAGAAATCTCACAATTTCCCTTACCAGATAGCACTCATGCTGTGACTGTTTTAGGGATGATAACTTTTTATCGTATATTCTTACCGAATTGTGCGCAGACTGTAAAGCAACTCCCATATATTTGGAACACCGTCAATAATTGTTACACAGTGCTATTTGATCCTGCGTTCGCCAAGTCTATATTGTCCAATGCAGTTGAATCTGCACCTGGTGTCTAGCAGTTGATGCCTCTTCAATTGGAGTGGGATCAGTCTTGCAGTAGACAGTCAACAACTAACGGAAGTCAACTGCATTCTTTTCTAAGAAACTCTCCCAAGCTGTTACAATATACAGCATTTTCGGACGAGAATTGCTTGCAGAATATTCAGTCGTTTGCCACTTTCGACATTACTTGGAGGGGTGAGCTTTATACATTCAAGCAGACGCAAACATTTATTTGGTGCTTTCTAGTCGAATTCGGACAATTCCCACGTGAGACAAGCCACCTGGATTATTTATTACAATTTAAAGTTGGATGCCCACTTGATTAAAGGAACTGGCATCGCCCGACACCATGTCTTGTGCATAAACGCTCTCCTGTTTAACCCATGCATTGGTTACATAGCATTCGTGGAAGAGCAGAAAAACTACCAGCAACCACAAATGTTTTAAATGACGAGGGTATATCTCTGGATATGTCGAGAATGTCGTCCAAATAAACAGTTGGAAGTAATCTGTGACACCAGCACAGAACGAATACGTCATTTTGTTCCTGAACTCTTCCGATAGACACCATTTTTCTCGCTCAACAATCTTTCTTACCCCGGAGCTAATGCCTCAACTCGTTTGGTCACCAATAGATTTGTCGGCACTGGTGGCATAGATATTCGGCACTGGTCGCACTCCCATGTCAAAATCGGAAGACACACACTCACCCTCGATGATTCTTTTCCACCTCCCGATGTACGTTTTACGAATGTGCATGTGGACATCACTCGCCCACTTCCAAAGTGAAAGAAATAGTTTCTCCCGTAAATAGATTCTCCCGCTGGTGTGAATCCTTTCCTATGCCTGAATTCACAGCAGACACTACAGCAAACAAAAACTCGTGTTTAGATGGATAGCCGTTTTGTAGTTTCTGATGTCATCACATCAGACAGACGTCGGCAGGTCGAGTCATGCCTCTTTTACCAACTTGTGAAACTGTTAGGAAGCGAGAGAATGAACACTGTGAACATGTATGCGTGTTTGTTTGTTTGTTCATGCGTTCACTGCACTGGCCGTAATCGTCCCACATGTTGTACCGGTCCAAAATGGTATTTAACCTCGTCTCAGTGTAGTAACAAATACTCTAATGCCAAGTAAAATCTATGAGTCTAATTTATGAACAAGTAACACATTTATTTGATGAATATTGTAAAAGATACTCGTGTTTCTAAGTCGAATGGCAGAGTTACAAGATGAGATCTCTCTATCACGGCGAAATGGAAACAAGTCCCCCACAATTTTTTGGCTAAGCGACCCAGATGGGTCATCCTGCCGGGCTGGAATTCCAGCTTCAGCTAATGGCCAGCTATCCCAGCAAACCTCAAACTTCCTGTCATGCCCAGTGGGTCAACTCTTGCCCGTCTTGAATATTTGGTCAAGGATTACTTCAAAGTGGAAGTATTCTAATGTCAGTATCTCTGACAAACCCCTATACAGAGTGACCAGAGACACTCGAGGGTGGTGTCGAATAAGCATTCAAATGACCGGGTGTGTCTTTGTGTCTTATTAAACTATAGTTGTTTGTAAATGCTGAGCAATACACATCACATGGTTTTTTTTCTATTTTTTGGTTCATTTTACTTAAGTCGAAGTTCTTAGAAATCAAGTGGCCTCTTCCTAGAGCTAACACTTGATCTGTATATGAGATACAGAGATATTCAATAATTCCATTAAAGTTATCCTTTACCTGTTAAACTTGTTTGTAAAGAAGTTAAGAATATTAATTTTCCTCCCCATAATTGACCAGCTAATTATGGTATAGTATATCTTTCTTGTGGTCTCTTAGTCTTACACGATTCCAAGATAATAATTCTACTTGTTCGCTAGAGTATTTTGCTTAGTGCTGTTACTAGACGCAACATCACTTGGAGAAGGTGCACCATTCCTTGTATTAGCACTTGTTGGATAGCCATACCAAAGGGATCTGATTGTTATTTGAATATTAAGTCAAGGTTTTCTTGTAGGAAGAAGTATCCTCACGTTAGATTATCCTGACACACACCTGTAAAGAGACCTTAGATACTCAGGGTATCTCATAGGCATGCAAGTTCTTTTCACATTTTTGTTTCATTTTACTTCAGTCGAAGTTCTAAGAAATCAAATCGCCTCTTCTTGTTAATAAAGAAGTTAAGAACATTAATTTCCATCTCCTAAATTGACCAGTTAATTATGTTACAGTATATCTTTATTTTGGTCTTACCGGATTCCAGGACAAGAATTTATCTTGTCTGGTGGAGGATCCACCTAAGTATGTTAGTTGAGGTAAAATCACTAGGATAAGGTGCACCATTATTTGTATTAGTCAGTGTATAGCCGTGCTGAGGTGATCTTATTTTGGCTTCGAATATTATGTCATTTTTAATATTTGGTCAGAGTTTACTTGTAGGGTGGTGATGTATCCTAATGTTAGGTTGCTTAACAGACCCTTGTACAGAGAAACGGAAGACACCCAGGGAGTGTCTCTGCATAGTTGGATTTTTAATTGAGAGTATTATGAAAATGCTGAACCACACACGTCACAAGAATATTTTTTTTTTTACTTTTGTTTCATTTAAATTCAGTCGAGATAACTAGAAATCAAGGTGCCCCTTCCTGGGGTTAACACTTGGTATCTATATGAGATACATATATATACTCCATTAAAGTGTTCCATTACCTGTCAAACGAAGAATTAATAGTGTTTATGCATGTGTTTAATTAAATGAGCGTTTTGTGTAAACGCTAAGTCACACACGTCACAAGAATAAGGTTTTTCACAATGTTTAATTTTACTTCAGTCGAAGTTCTCAGAAATCATGGGGCCCCTTCCTGGGGCTAACACTTGATCTCTATATGAGATACATAGATATCCGAATATTCTATTAAAATTCTCCTTTATTTCTCACACATTGAGTAAGTAAAAAAGTTAAGAATAATTTCTTCTCTACCCAACTAACCAGTCAAGTATGTCATAGTATATCTTTCTTTTGGTCTGTTGGTATTACCGGATTCCAGGACAAGAATTCATCTAGTCTAGTGGAGTATCCAGCTACGTGGTGTTACTTGAGGTTACTCACTAGGAAAAGATGCACCATTCCTCGTACGAGGGGATCTTATTTGTGCTACGGATACTATGTAATTTTGAATATTTGGTCAGGGTTTACTTGTAGGGGTAAGTATCCTCATGTCAGGTTGTCCTGACAAACCCTTGTACAGAGAGACCGAAGACACTCGAGGATAGTGTCTAGTAGGTAATTCAAACTCCAGTGTGTGCGCGCAGGTGGATTTTTAAATGAGAGTTTTGTGAAAATGCTGAGCCACATATTTTACAAGCATAAGGTGTTTCACCAGTGTGCGTGGGCAGATACATTTTTACTTGAGAGTTTAGTGAAAATTCTGTGCCACACACTCTACATGAAGAAAGTTTTACACCAGTGTGTGTGCGCAGATGGATTTTTAAATCAGAGTTTTTTTGTAAATGCTGAGCCACACACTTCACAAGCATAAGTTTTACACTTAATGTTTAATTTTACTTCAGTCGAAGTTCTCAGAAATCAAGGGGCCCCTACCTGGGGCTAACACTTGATCTCTATATGAGATACATAGATACCCGAGTATTCTATTAAAATTCTCCTTTATTTCTCAAGCATTGAGTTAATAAAAAAGTTAAGAATAATTTCTTCTCTCCCCAACGGACCAGTCAAGTATGTTATAGTATATCTTTTTTGTAGTCTGTTGGTCTTACCGGATTCCATGACAATAATTCATCTAGTCTGGTGGAGTATCCAGCTACGTGGTGTTACTTGAGGTAACATCACTAGGAGAAGATGCACTATTCCTCGTATGAGGGGATCTTATTTGTGCTGCGGATACTATGTAATTTTGAATATTTGGTCAGGGTTTACTTGTAGGGGTAAGTATCCTCATGTCAGGTTGTCCTGACAAACCCTTGTACAGAGAGACCGAAGACACTGGAGGATAGTGTCTAGTAGGTAATTCAAACTCCCCAGTAGGTAATTCAAACTCCCCAGTAGGTAATTCAAATTCAGCCACACCAGTGTGTGTGCCCGAGTGGATTTTTAAATACGATTTTTTTGAAAATGCTGAGCCACACACTTTACAAGCATAAGGTTTTTCACCAGTGTGTGTGCGAAGGTGGGTTTTTAAATCAGAGTTCTGTGAAAATGCTGAGCTACACACGTCACAAGCATAAGGTTTTTCACCAGTGTGTGTGCGCAAATGGATTTTTAAATGATAGTTTCTTGTAAAGGATGTGCCACAAACTTCACAAGCATAGAGTTTTTCACATTTTCTTTTCGTTTTACTTGAATAAGGTCTCAGAAGTTAAGGGACCTCTTTTCTGGTGCTAACACTTTATTCCTCCTATACCAATCAAGAGTGCAGTTGGTATAAAAGTGAAGAAAATTTATTTTTGTCTCCTAAATTGACCAGTTTAGTATGTTATAGTATATTTTTCTATTGTTTTTTAGGGTCTTACAAGATTCAAGGACAAATAATTCATCTGGTCTAGTTGATCATCCAGCTAAGTGCTGTTACTTAAGAGAACATCGCTCGGACAGTCTGCACCATTCCTTGTATGAGCTAGTGTATAGCTGTGTTGAGGGGATTATATTTGGGCTTCAAAGTAACATAGTATTCTATGTTACTTTGAATATTTGGTAAGTGTTTACTTGTATGGTGAAGTATCCCTATGTCAGCTCGTCCTGACAAACATTTTTACAAAAGGACCAAAGACACTGCATTCTTTAAATACCCACAGAAAGTATTGTTTTCTAGATATCCATCTCCAATATATAATATATATATATATATATATATATATATATATATATATATATATATATATATACTGTTTAATGAGCTTCAGAACAAAGCTGTTTCACTATACTTAAATAAATTCTGTTTCTACATTTTTCATGTCACTATTTTAAAATGTATTTTAGCAATGTTATAAATAATATATTTAAAAGATTCATTTCATATATCCTTACCTTTATGAATTATCTTTCATGAACAAACATCTGTACCATTATTTGCGTTAAAAGTGATGTGTCGTTGTCTTCTGATGAAAATGTAAGTAATTATTTTACAAGACCCATTTTATATCTTTAAATTTTCAGGAGAGAAAAACGTCAGATTTTTTGCAATGGTACTTTTTTATTCTGATATATCTGCTTGAAAAGTGTTTTTTGAAAAGATGATATGTTGATAGATTAAAGAACGACATTTTAACAAAGATATTCACAAATAGTTTTTCATTAAGGTGATATATTTTAAGACACAGTTAACGAAAGATTTTGTAACCTAATTATTTTCAAAGTTTTGAAGATTTCAAAATAATTTTAAGCTGTTCGAACAATAAACGACTTAATGGGATAAAAAGAGAGAGAAGCATTTAAGGTGATTTAAATGTCTTCGTTTTATTAAAATTTCGGTTTTAGTTGAAAGATAACAGCCGTGAAAAAGAATGTTACAATCATTATTTTAATTATCATCGAACAGTAAAATATATTAACGTTTATAAATGTTATTTTAATAAAGAGTTTGAAATTGCTACACAAAATCTATGAAGATACAAACATTTTCCACTATGTAAATAAAACAACAAATTCATTAATTAAATGAAAATTATTATGATCTTTCTAAACATGCAAAAATTCAATTAAACTGTTTAAGGTTTCTAATTTATCATTAAACTTTGCATGTTTTAAATGTTCAAATATATAGAACCTTTAAACATATGACAAAACAAATAAAAAGGTGGTTAAACGTTAAACTTGTTTTTCGATTATAATAGACTATTCCCATCTTTTATTTCATAGCTAGTTTTATCTTTGAGTGTTAATGAAGAGACAAAGAGAGATAGAGAGAAGGATTAGACGATATTTGTAAAGACGGTATGAAATAGAAATAAGAAGGTTAAACAACATACAACGAGAGACGATAAGGTAATAGACAATAACTGAGACTAGTAATTTGGTGAGTAAATTGCAAATTACTGTTAAGCACAAATACAAATAAAATAGATTTTGTCTCATAATAATTGTCACACGAGAAGCATATTGCCTCTTCTTTTCAGGTAATTAGTGTCTGCTTTTCCTCTCTTTCTTGCTGTTATCGCATCACATCAATTGAGATAATGTGTGTGTCGACTGCATCTATATCACTATTATTCTTTCTTATTTTTTAAGCAACAAGCTTCACATACTTTATGAGATAATGTCTCACAAACTTCTCACAAATAGAAAACAGGTTTCCTTTTATATCTGAGATTAATTGCCAATTCCACAAGATAAGTCTCTTTTAAAGTTAAGGAACAATACTCTCTTCACTTCAAAGGGTGTTGGTAGTTTATAAAACGTCTATTTTTTTAAAATTCTTTATGAATTACTCTGAAGACACAATCAATTCATTATTATCCACCGAATTTGATAATATGGCAACAACTGATAAAAAAATAGGTCAAAAGAATACGTTACTAAAATTGCTGTAAAACACTATCCATTGGAGATTCAATCTTGTAACTATACCATTTTACAAATTTTTGGGATGAGAAATTCAAATTCTCTGTATTATCAGAGGTTTTTGTCATAGATATATTTTAACTGATGGAAAATCTATGCAGATTTAATTGTCCTCCTACAGTTCTTCTGCTTATTGATTTGCAGTGAGAAGCTTTTAATAGACTTCTGCTATTATAAACACACTTGAAACATTCGAAATCCTACACTCACTTGAAATTGGCATTACATTAAAATCCCATCTATATACAAATATTGACACTACCTGTGCAATATCATCTGACAAATCATTTCTGCCTTTGAGTTAAAAATGTGATTATTGCACCAGATAGAGATCTGCTTGCTAATTTCAAGCAACTGTTTTAGACGATAAGATAATTTGAATCTAGAGCATTTTTTAAACTTTTAGAAAATTATAAATTTATTTAAAACGGCAAAGAGAGGAGAGAAAGAAAGTAAAAAAGAAATAATGACAGAGAGAGAAAGAAAAGAGTGAGAAAAAAAACGAAGAGTGAGAAATAAAGAAAAAGAGAGAAAGAAAGGAGAAAAGGAAAGAAAAAGATAAAAAGAAGATATTTTAACAGCTGGGTTGAGATGCTATTAATACCACGGCTATTGCAACGTCAACAATCAGTGCGACTTTATCCCTGAAAGAGAAGAGACCTCTACTTTCACGTGGCGCAGCGATGTGATTTATTAGTGTAGTAACAAGACACTAACAGATTATTAAAGATGGGTAATTTTCACACAGAAGGCTGCAATTTTAAGAATGTTTTAAATTGATGTTCGTCAGCTTTTAATTTATTTTAATTTCAACTTGGATTTCCGTTAGGACAAAGACAACTTTCTGTAAGATAAGACTATTCCATATGTATAGATATGCGCAACATATCACCCGGCTAATTTGAAAAACATTTTTGGGCATAAAAAATGAATCACTTGTCACTCAAAATAGTGACCTTATTTGAAATCGCTTCAAAGAAAAACTATTAATGGCACCAAAAAATAATTACACATTTATAAATAAAAAACATTCAAATGTCATCAAAAAAATAAATAAACGAGATATTGCAAGTAGAAATTGAGGCTAATTTCATTATATGCACATTAATTCCTCAGTTTATATTTTGCCTTTTGCTGTGTCGTTTTTATGCTGAAAAGTTTTAGAAAAACTTGTTTTGTATTCATTTTCCAAGACATTTCATGGTATTGATTTCATGAATTTTACGTTATAATCTTAAAAGTGCTTCATAATTAGTAAGAAAAAAAGATTTCGAAAAGAAAATATCGAAATGTCGATATTTGATGCAACGGTGAATACATTGGTAAAATGAAAATGAAATTCGTCCTCCAACAAAAAATGTACAGAATGCTGAAAGTTATGTTAATAATAACAGCACATTTGATGAGAGCCTTAATTTTAAACTAAAGTGGGAGTGCATCACGGTTCTGTACTGAGTCTATTGCTTTTCATTTGTGTCTTAGAAGTGTCATTCAAAATTTCAGACAATTCCAGTTTTTCATTCGTGTCTTAAATTAGAAATGCTTCTCATCACGTTGGAAAACTTTGATGTCAGTCTGTCCAGTATTCAGAAATACTAGAGATCGGTTTTCTGCATCCCAGTACAGACAAATCAGTCACGTGTGTGTCATGAGTAATTTTTTCATGCGATAAATCAAGAAGTTTTCAACCACCACAGCAAAAACAATCTACTCAGTGACAAGCAATATGAATTTCGTCCTGCAAGATAAACTGTTGATGTACTAACCTTTAATAGTGTTTGGAAGAAAAATTTGCTTAACAAGCTCACTAGCTATGGAATATATAACCATAAAATCCTTTGATATATTTATAGTAGTGGTTGATGAGCAAATTGTATCAATGCAGGTGTACCCCTAGCATTTATTATGGGCCAAACTCTCTCCTTATCTTTATCAATGATCTTCCAAATCACATTTTAAGTTCATTTTTTGACACAACCATATATGGCAACTTTGAAGAGTATTAATGATCAATATCTCTGTTTTTCTTCCTACCTGGATCACATAGTGCAATGGAGAAAATGTGGCTGGTTACTTTCAATACATCTAAAACATAGCTTTTCTCCTTTCACTCAAATTGTAATGAATGCGTCTCTCTTTGAAGAAGCTTCCTGCTTTCATAAGCTTTTAGGATTGACCTTCACTAAAGACATCAAATGGTAGACATGCATCAACTCTGTTGCTAAAGTCGCTCGAAAAATGGTTTGGTCATTCTTCTATTCCATAAGGTAGCACTCTCCGCACACAATCCTCTACCTGCATAAGAGTACAAATACGAATAATGTGGCCACATCTGGAGAGGTGCCACTCAGAGCACTTTTTCCTGCATAGACAGAGTACAAAACTGACTTCAAAATCTGGTGGGGAATGTCCTCTTCTCTTCTGCCTCTTTCTCACAGATGAGAGATTGCTAGTCTTTATCTACTCTGTTGTTTGTTTAATGGTAAGCGCTCAACTGATCTCTAATCTACCGTTCCCCCTGGAAATATTTAAAACAAAAACTCGTCTACCTACAACGACTAGAAATTATTTTCCTTTTTCCCTCTTGGATTGCGAATCTATTAAGGTTGTTCAGAAGTTTTGTTATGTTTAGAGCACAGGGAAGAGCTGGGGTGCTAAGGTGATTGCAACAGTTAGGGGTGGTAGCTAAAGTTCAGGGAACTACTATCAGCAGAGTGTTTCTACTGGTGCTAAAGTGATTGAGAAAGTTAAGAGCAGGTAACGTAAGTTCAGGGAACTATTGCCATTACTAATCAGCAGAGTATTCTACCGTAGCCCAAAGGAAGAGACTATCATGCATATGTATGCAGTTGCTGGCATATGGAAATGAAGTTGGACAGTGAGGATTGGCAGCATGTGTTACATAGAGAGAAATTATATTAAAATCATACAATGGATGTGTAACGTGAGGTTTATAGACAGGCTTAGATCTGATGACTCAAGTAGAAGATTAAATATGCACGAGTCATAGCTTATCAAAACTTACAGACCATTCAAGGATGTGCGTTAATGAGATTCTCAGTTGGTGATGAACTACACCTGAAATGATTGGAAACAATTGTTGAAATAGCAAAAATAAGATAATTTAAGTTGACAGCTACACAAGAATTTGTTAACATTAAACTTTACAATGAACATGTTGTAATCAGCTAAGGAGCAGCCCCCTGGAATTGTATTCCACAGATGGAAAATGATTACGAAGAAACTTTGTTCTTGGATGGTTCGTTTAATTTTAGGCACACAAAGGAAGAAAGGAATATTCTTTACAGTGATTCTAGGTGGATGAGTTTTGCTGGGAAAGTTTTACAAGAGGAACCAGACATTGGAGCTCAATCGAGAACTTACAATGAAAATAATGAGAAAAGAAAGATTGACAACCTTTTGGAGATATCTTTTAAAACTAATGATTGGATAGATGATTTAAAACCTTATTGGAGAGATGTCTTTAAACTAATAATTAGAAGAAAAATTCAATATTTTCAAATAGGTTTTGCAAGAAAATTGACTAGACGTCCTATGAAATGTTGAAATTTAAATCAAAAATACCTTCGAGTTAATAAATGAAAGATTAAAAACAAAGATAAATAGAAAGGCAAGTATATACTGGTCAATGTGTGCAAAACAGGATACTTTGTTGATATGATCATATTGAAATAATTAATGGGAGTTCTTGGCTAAGTAGATGGAAAACAGTTGTGGTTGTATAATGAAGTGATTGAACCTCACAGAGAACTCAGAGATTAATGTACTATTTGGGGAAAGGCGAGAAGAAAAACAATCAGATCCTTTTTCACACCAAATAATTTTATATTTCTAAGTCAAAATTAAGACTATTGAAAATATTTTTTGAGATAAGGTTGTCTAATTTAGCATTTTGAGATAAGGTTGTCGAATTTCACAGCTGTGATGGGTGAATGTAAGGTCAAAGGTTAAGCAAGCTAGCAAGATTTAATAATTTTCAAGATGTCTAACCAGGGTGAATTCATACAAAGCTGATCTGGGTCAAAGCAATGGTGATAACATGGGAAGATATGCCGCTGACAAAGCATTGCCTGAGTTGAAGCCAACCCATTGAGAGAAATAGGCAAATAAGTGACAGAAAAAATCATGCAACGTATTGTTGATTTCTTTGAATAAGCTGCCAATGAGATTGCTTACTAGATTAGGTAAGTAGAATTTGGTCAGACAACGACAAGTTGCCTTGATATATATGGTAGAAACAATTGCACATTTGTCAAGTTGGAGTTTACAGTTGAGTTGGAGCGGAAAAGAGTTGAAGTGAAGTTTAGTAAAACTGCCAATGTAAAAAAATACAGTAGGCTTCATTATCTTTAGTGTATATGAATGGCGGACGTTTCAAGTATTGGATGCTGGACCAGAGGAAGGAGACACAAAAATAAAAATATCTCATCTTTGGGGCAACTCCAGAAGCTTGTTACCCCTTGAGGTGAATTAAGTATCTCATAAAAACAGACAATGATGTTGAAACACAAAAGTAATGTCGCCATGGGTAGACTGTCTGACAGGTTAATTCACAGTTAAATCTTAAGTGGTTAAGTCTTGGTTGACCCACCTATGACAACTGAAAAGGCCCAGTCAACAGGAAGGAGATGGGGGTGAGAGCTGGCCCACTGGGCATCACGCGAAGTTTTAGGTTTGATGGGATTGCTGGCGAGGAGTTTAAACTAAGTGCCCTTCAAGGCAGAGTGCCCTATCTGGGTCACTTAGCCAAAGGACTGTAGAGAAAGCGTTTACATTACGCAGGGATATAGAGATATCAATCACAACTGCCCTTAAACTTGGAAACATGAGTATCTTTTATAAGATTCAGCAAATAAATGCGTTACTTGTTGATAAAATTAGACTCATGGTTTTTGCTTGACATAAGTCTTTGTAACAGCATTGAAACGAGATTGAACATCTTTAGACCGACACGCATAGGAAGATTATGGCCAGTGCAGTGAACGCATGAGCAAACATGCATACTTATATGTTCACACCACTTGCCTCTTTCAAGAAGAAACACCTTCTATACTGATTATCCACTAACTTAGTGAATAAATATTGGAACCCTAAAAAACATCAAGAAGCAAATGTATAATCACCCTTACAAGCAAAATACTTTTTGTTACTGTGATGGCAAGTTTCCTAGAAATATATATTTTTATATTTATTTTAAATTAAGAATATTTGTTGAGTTGTATCTACTTGATTGGATGTTTTTTTTAATGTACTTTTCATTCCTCAGTTAACGATGCATTCCCAGAGTTACGCTAGAGAGTATCACTTAATTAATCACACAACATAGGAGATGTACGGCCCAGTCACGCGAGATGTTTTGACCACACCGATCTTCTGCAAGGAATATAAAATTATGTCAGCACTGGCATCTTGTGAAGACAGTCAATAGTTGGTCAGACAAAATTAACCAAAGCTCAAGGTATTTGCCTGTGACATGCATGGAAATGAATAAGCGTGAGGGCTACATTATTTGGTTGCTGCTTGAGAGTTAACCGGTACAGTAGCAGGGGCAGGTAAAGGAAAACATGAGAGGAAGTGAAAAGTATTGATTTTAGAGAAAAAGAGATAAATAAATTCCTAGTTAGAGATAGGTAGTTCGGACGTAAAATTCTGACAGCTGTCATGTGAAATGGACGTTAAATTGAATATGATGATAACGAGTTTGTGAATCCACGTCAAATTGAGGAACTCACACAAAAACTAGCGACACAAGTCTGTGAACATCCACAAGAAACTTTATTGAAACTAACCTCAAAACAAAAATATTATTTCATTTCGATCATTTTTTGTTATATAAACAAATTAATACATACTACAGTTGACAGAAATGTAAAAAGTTGATTGAATGATTACTATGCAATTATGTGTCAGAAAATGATACAATATTTACCTTCAACTGCTTATGGTTTAGGGAGACATATGTCAAAGTATATTCTTCCCATGTGATTGTTTTCATGCTTAGATGGGGTAATCATGTGACCCTAGTGGAATCACATGTCATTGATTGTATTATTAAGGCGGTTTGTTTTCGCGAGTCTTTTCCTTCTACTTGATTTTTACTGTCACGCTAGTTTCACAATCTTTACAAAAAATTTATTTATTTGACATCAGTGCAGGAAACTCATACGTTTAGTTGCCACCGAATGGCAATCTGCTTCAATAGAGATCACAGTTACAAAAAAAGAAGAATTTATTTGACATCAGTGCAGGAAACGCATACGTTTAGTTGCCACCGAATGGCAATCTGTTGCAATAGAGATCACAGTCCAAACAAATGTAAGTAGTTTTCTCTTTCTCTCTCTGTCAGTTGCCATTGTAAGGTCAGGAGTAATTTCAAATTGATCCTTCTCTGAGGATATCTTACTTTCTCTACATAACTAGGTTCCTTTCTTCTACCTTTTTGTAGCATCCGCTATCAAGAATACACTACATGAGTTGTTCAATTTTGATTAGATTAGGCTACATTAAAAAAGCTATTAAAAGCGAATAAATTGCATGCCTCTTGGTTAAGAGTTGAGTGAGCAAAGTCAGTTCACATCAGATTTACATTTTTCATGTTACCAGTTATTGTGATTTATTGAGAACTACCACCTTTTGTTACTATTACATAGGTTTAGCCAATCCTTATCTATTACAAAAAGTGGGGACTGTATAAACGTTAAAATAAACTACAAGCTTGATTGTAATAAAATCTTCGGTATATGAAGTAATGAAAGGTGCATTTTTTTATTTGAATAAATGTTTACTGCTAATCTACAAAGAAAATTAGTTGTTGATAAGGTTGTGTTTCATGCATAGACTCCCACTGTCCTCCCAATATAAATTAATAAAAGGATGAATAAAAAATGTTTTTATATCACTAGAAAAATCAATTAATAAAACGATAAATAAAAAATAAATTTTATATCACTACAAAGATAAATTAATAAAAAGATAAATAAAAAATACATTTTATATCACTAGAATTATAAATTAATAAAAGGATAAATAATAAATAAATTTTATATCACTAGAAAGAAAATTAATTAAAGGATATATAAAAAATAAATTTTATATCACTAGAAAGATAAATTAATAAAAGGATAAATAAAAAATAAATTTTATACTACTAAAAAGATTAAATTAATAAAAGGATGAATACAAAATAAATGATTTTTCACTAGAAAGAGCAATTAATAAAAGGATAAATAACAATAACTTTTCTATAACTAGGGAGATAAATTAATAAAAGAATAAATAAAAAATATATTTGATGTCTCTAGTAATATAAATTAATGAAAAGATAGATAAAAAATAAATTTTATATCACGAGTGAAATAAATTAATAAAAGGATAAATAAAAAATTAATTTTATATCACTAGAAATATAAATTAATAAAAGGATAAATAATAAATAAATTTTATATCACTAGAAAGAAAATTAATTAAAGGATATATAAAAAATAAATTTTATATCACTAGAAATATAAATTAATAAAAGGATAAATAACAAATAAATGTTATACAACTAGAAAGATAACTTAATAAAAGGATGAATAAAAAATAAATGTTATTTCACTAGAAAGATAAATTAATAAAAGGATGAATAAAAAATGTTTTAATATCACTAAAAACAAAAATTAATAAAAAGATAGATAAAAAATAAATTTGATATCACTACAAAGATAAATTAATAAAAGGATGAATAAAAAATACATTTTATATGACTAGAAAGATAAATTAATAAAAGGATAAATAATAAATAAATTATATATCACTAGAAAGATAAATTAATAAAAGGATAAATAAAAAATAAATTTTATATCACGTGTGAGATAAATTAATAAAAGGATAAATAAAAAATTAATTTTATATCACTAGAAATATAAATTAATAAAAGGATGAATAACAAATAAATGTTATATCAGTAGAAAGATAAATTAATAAAAGGATAAATAATATATAAATTTTATATCACAAGAAAGATAAATTTATAAAAAGATAAATACAAAATTAATTTTATATAACTAGAAAGATAAATTAATAAAAGGATAAATAAAAAATAAATTTGATATAACTAGAAAGATAAATTAATCAAAAGATGAATAAAAAATAAATTTTATGTCAGTAGAAAGATACATTAATAAAAGGATAAATAAACAATAAATTTTATATCACCAGAAAGATAAATCAATAAAAAGATAAATTTAAAAAATACATTTTATATGACTATAAAAATAAATTAATAAAAGCATAAATAATAAATAAATTTTATATCACTAGAACGATAAATTAATAAAAGGATAAATATAAAATAAATTGTATCCTTTAATATAAAATTTATGTTAATTTATTTTTATATATCAAATTATTTTTTATTTATCCGTTCATTAATGTATCTTTCTAGTGACATAAAATTTATTTTTTATTTATCCTTTTATTAATTTATTTTTCTAGTGATATAAAATTTATTTTTATATATCCTTTTATTAATTTATTTTTCTAGTTATATCAAATTTATTTTTTATTTATCCGTATATTAATTTATTTTTCAAGTAATATAAAATTTATTTTTTATTTATCCGTTTATTAATTTATTTTTCTAGTGATATAACATTTATTTTTTAGTTATCCTTTTATTAATTTATCTTTCTAGTAATATAAAAGTCATTTTGTATTCATCCTTTTATTAATTTATCTTTGCTAGTGATTAAACATTTATTTTTTATTCTTTTATTAATTCATCTTTCTAGTGATATAAAATTTATTTTTTATTTATCCTTTTATTAATTTATTTTTCTCATTATATAAAATTTATTTTTATTTGTCCGTTTATTAATTGCTCTTTCTGGTGAGATAAAATGTATTGTTTATTTATCCGTTCATTAATGTATCTTTCTAGTGACATAAAATTTATTTTTTATTTATACTTTTATTAATTTATCTTTCTAGTGATATAAAATTTATTTTATATTTATCCTTTTATTAATTAATCGTTCAAGTGATATAAAATTTATTTATTATTTATGCTTTTATTAATTTATTTTTATAGTCATATTAAATGTATTTTTATTCATCCTTTTATTTTTTTATCTTTGTAGTGATATAAAATTTGTTTTTTATTAATCCTTTTATTAATTTCTCTTTCTAGTGATATAAACATCTTGTTTTATTCATCTTTTTATTAATTTATCTTTCTAGTGATATAACATTTATTTTTTATTTATCCTATTATAAATTTATCTTTCTAGTGATATAAAAATTTTTTTTTTTTATCCTTTTATTAATTTCTCTTTCTCATGATATAAAATGTATTTTTTATTTATCCTTTTATTTATTTATCTTTCTAGTGATATAAAATTTATTTTCTATTTATCATTTTATTAATTTTATTTTCTCGTGATATAAAATTTATTTTTTATTTATCCTTTTATTATTTCTTTTTCTAGTTATATAACATTTATTTTTAATTTAACCTTTTATTAATTTATCTTTCTAATGATATAAAATTTAGTTTTATTCATCTTTTTATTAATTCATCTTTCTAGTGATATAAAATTATTTATTTATTTATCCTTTTATTAATTTACCTTTCTAGTGAAATCAAATTTATTTTTTATTTATTCTTTCATTAATTTATTTTTCTAGTCATAGAAAATTTATTTTTTATTTATCCTTTTATTAATTGCTCTTTCTAGTGATAGATCATTTATTTTTTATTCATCCTTTTATTAATTTATCTTTCTAGTGATATGAAATTTATTTTTTATTTATCTTTTTATTAATTTATCTTGCTAGTGATATAAAATTTATTTATTATTTCTGCTTTTATTAATTTAATTTTCTTAGTCATGTAAAATGTATTTTTATTCATCCTTTTATTAATTTATCTTTGCAGTGATATAAAATTTATTTTTTAATTTGTCCTTTTATAAATTTCTTTTTCTAGTGATATAAAAACATTGTTTTATTCATCCTTTTATTAATTTATCTTTCTAGTGATATAACATTTATTTTTTATTTATCCTTTTATTAATTTATCTTTCTAGTGATATAACATTTATTTTTTATTTATCCTTTTATTAATTTCTCTTTCTCGTGATATAAAATGTATTTTTTATTTATCCTTTTATTAATTTATCTCACTCGTGATATAAAATTCCTTTTTTATTTATCCTTTCATTGATTTATCCTTCTAGTGATATACAATTTATGTTTTATTCATCCTTTTATTAATTTATATTTCTAGTGATATAAAATTTATTTTTTATTTATCCTTTTATAATTTTCTCTTTCTCGTGATATAAAATGTATTTTTTATTTATCCTTTTATTAATGTATGTTTCTAGTCATATAAAATGTATTTTTTATTTATCCTTTTATTAATTTATCTCACTCGTGATATAACATTTATTTTTTATTCATCCTTTCATTAATTTATCTTTCTAGTGATATCAAATTTATTTTTTATTTGTCATTTTATTAATTAATTTTTCTAGTGATATAAAAAAAATTTTTATTGATCCTTTCATTAATTTATCTTTCTAGTGATATACAATGTAATTTTTATTCTTCCTTTTATTAATTTACTTTACTTGTGATATAAAATGTATTGTTTATTTATCCTGTCATTAATTTATCTTTCTAATGATATAAAATTATTTTTTTATTTATCCTTTTATTAAATTATCTTTCTAGTTATATAAAATTATTTTTTTATTTATCATTTATTTATCATTTTATTAATTTTTCTTTCTCGTGATATAAAATTTATTTTTAATTTATCCTGTTATTAGTTTCTTTTTCTAGTTATATAACATTTATTTTTAACCTTTTATTAATTTATCTTTCTAGTAATATAAAAATTTATTTTTATTTATCTTTTAATTAATTCATCTTTCTAGTGATATAAAATTAATGTTTTAGTTATCCTTTTATTAATTTATTATTCTAGTTATATAAAATTTATTTTGTATTCATACTTTTATTAATTTATCTTTGCTATTGATATAAAATGTATTTTTATTTATGCTTTTATTAATTTATAATTCTCGTTATAGAAAATTTATTTTTATTTGTCCGTTTATTAATTGCTCTTTTTGGTGATATAAAATTTATTGTTTATTTATCCTTTCATTAATTTATCTTTCTAGTGATATCAAATTTATTTTTTATTCATCCTTTTATTAATTTATCTTTCTAGTGATATACAATTTATTTTGTATTTACCATTTTATTAATTTATCATTCTAGTGATATAACATTTATTTTTTATAAATCCTTTTATTAATTTATCATTCTAGTTATATAAAATTTATTTTTTATTTATCCTTTCATTGATTTATCTTTCTAGTGATATACAATTTATTTTGTATTCACCATTTTATTAATTTATCATTCTAGTGATATAAAATTCCTTTTTTATTTATCCTTTCATTGATTTATCTTTCTAGTGATATACAATTTATTTTGTATTCACCATTTTATTAATTTATCATTCGAGTGATATAAAATTTATTTTTTATAAATCCTTTTATTAATTTATCTTTCTAGTGATATAAAATTTATTTTTTAGTTATCCTTTTATTAATTTATTTTTCTAGTGATATAAAATTGATTTTGTATTCATCCTTTTATTAATTTATCATACTAGATTTCTATATTACGAGAAAGATAAATTAATAAAAGGATGAATAAAAAATAAATTTTATATAACTAAATAGATAAATTTATAAAAGAATAAAAAATTAATTTAATATCATAAGAAAAATAAATAAATAAAAGGATACATAAAAATAAATTTCCTATCCATAGAAAGATAAATTAATAAAAGGATAACTAAAAAATAAATTTTATATCACAAGAAAGATAAATTAATAAATGGATAAATAAAAAATAAATTTTATACCACTAGAAAGATAAATTAATAAAAGGATGACCAAAAAATAAATGTTATTTCACTAGAAAGATAAATTCATAAAAAGAAGGAATAAAAATGCTTTTATATCACAAAAATTGAAATTAATAAAAGGATAAATAAAAAATAAATTTTATATCACTAGAAAGATTAATTAATAAAAGAATAAATAATAAATAAATTATATATCACTAGAAAGATAAATTAATAAAAGGATGAATAAAAAATAAATGTTATATCACGAGTGAGATAAATTAATAAAAGGATAAATACAAAATAAATTTTATATCACTACTAAGATAAATTAATAAAAGGATAAATAATAAATAAATTATATATCACTACAAAGATTAATTAATAAAAAGAAAAATAATAAATAAATTTTATATCACGAGTTAGATAAATTAATAAAAGGATGAATAACAAATAAATGTTATATCACTAGAAAGATAAATTAATAAAAAGATAAATACAAAATTAATTTTATATCACTAGAAAGATAAATTAATAAAAGAATAAAATATTTTTTTATATCATTAGCAAGAATAATTAATAAAAGGATAAATAAAAAATAAATTTTATACCACTAAAAAGATAAATTAATAAAAGGATAAATAAAAAAATAAATTTGATATCACTAGAAAGATACATTAATAAAAGGATGAATAAAAAATAAATGTTATTTTACTAGAAAAGTTAATTAATAAAGGATGAATAAAAAAATGTTTTTGTATCACTAAAAATAGAAATTAATAAAAGGATAAATAAAAAATGAATTTTATATCACTACAAAGATAAATTAATAAAAGGATGAATAAAAAATAAATTTTATAGGACTAGAAAGATAAATTAGTAAAAGGATAAATAATAAATGAATTATATATCACTAGAAAGATAAATTAATAAAAGGATAAATAAAAAATAAATGTTATATCACGAGTGAGATAAATTAATAAAATGATAAATAAAAAATAAATTTTATATTACTACAAAGATAAATTAATAAAAGGATAAATAATAAATAAATTATATATCAGTACAAAGATAAATGAATAAAAAGAAAAATAATAAATAAATTTTATATCACGAGTGAGATAAATTAATAAAAGGATGAATAACAAATAAATGTTATATCACTAGAAAGATAAATTAATAAAATGATGAATAATAAATAAATTCTATATCACTAGAAAGATAAATTAATAAAAAAATAATTACAAAATGTATTTTATATCACTAGAAAGATAAATTAATATAAGGATATATAAAAAATAAATTTTTTATCACGAGAAAGAGAAATTAATGAAACGATTAATCAAAAATAAATGTTATATCACTAGAAAGATAAATTAATAAAAGGATAAATATAAAATAAATTTTATATCACTAGAAAGATAAATTAATAAAAAGATTGAATAAAAATAAATGATCTATCACTAGAAAGAGAAATTAATAAAAGGATAAATAAAAATAAATTTTCTATAACTAGAAAGATAAATTAATGAAAGAATAAATAAAAAATAAATTTGATATCACTAGAAAGATAAATTAATAAAAGGATAATTTTTTTTTTTTATATCACTAGAAAGATAAATTAATAAAAGGATAAATTAAAATAAATTTTATATTTCTAGAAAAATAAATTAATAAAAGGTTAAATTAAAAATAAATTTTATATAACTAGAAAGAGAAACTAATAACAGGGTAAATAACAAATAAATGTTATATCACTTGAAAGAAAAATTAATAAAAGGATAAATAAACATTAAATTTTATATCACTAGAAAGATAATAAATGAATTAAATTTTATTTATTATTTATCCTTTTATTAATTTATCTTTCTAGTGAGAAAGATAAATTAATAAAAGTATAAATAATACATAAATTTTATATCAGAAAGAAAAGTTAATAAAAGGATGAATAAAAAATAAATTTTATATCACGAGAAAGATAAATTAATAAAAGGATAAATAAAAAATAAATTTTTTATCACTAGAAAGAGAAATTTATAAAAGGATAAATAAAAATAAATAATCGCTCAAATGAAATCGATTAGATTTCTAAATCTATGTCCATTGAATACAACATATTTCCTGTTCATGGCTTTTGTTTTAATAATGAGCAATTTTTTTAGGAGTCGGTGATATTAAAGCGTTTAAGTTATTTATATTTCTTATTTCTTTTTTCAACTTTATTTTTGTTTCATTTTACTTCAGTCGAAGTTATCCTAAATTAAGGGCCTCTTTCTTGGGACTTACACTTGATTTCTAGATAGTATAGATAGATATTCGAATATTACATTAATGTTCTCCTTTACCTGTTTAAGCTTAAGTTAGTTAAGAAAGTATGAAAATTATTTTTTCTCCTCAATTGACCAGTTAACTATGTTACAGTATATCTTTCTTCTGGTCTCTTCGTCCTACCGGATTCCAGACATAATAATTCATCTAGGTTGGTAAATATTTCAGTCATGGTCTGTAATTTGAAATTACGTTATTGGAGAAGGTGTATCCTCATGTTAAGTTGTCCTGACAAACCCTTGTACAGAGAGACCGAAGACACTCAAGGATTGTGTCTAGTAGGTAATTCGCATATGGTAAGGCATGTTTTTTACATTGTAACAGAAGTGCCACATAATTGACAAAATTGTGGTTTTTCTCCATTATGTATTGGAATATAGTTTGTGTTATCGTCAGTGTCAAACACTTCAAAAGATTATAATTTCTCTTTCATATGCGTTCGTATATGTCGCAGTATATTAGATTTTTGTGTAAAAGAAAACCCACATACTTCACAAAAATATAGTTTTTCTCTGTTTAAAATTTTTCTTTTCATTCATTTGCTAGGGACGGGGCATTCTTCCAAATGCCATACGAGCACCCGCTATTTACAGACTCCAGCAGAGAGCTATTTTCAGGATTCTGGCTGTTCCCTTGAGTGCAGTTGTTTGGATTTCTCTTGCATTTGGTTCACCAGGTATACTTGCTAAATACTTTTTCAAGTTCTTCTTCATGAGTCCAGTGGCTCCTATGATAACTGGAATGATAGAGATCTCTTAAAGGTTCCAGTTTCTTTTCATATCATACATTAGACCCTGATATTTTGTTATTTTCTCCCTCCAGTATGCGTTTGCACATGTAGTAACAAATATTGTTCAGCTGAAAAAGAGGCACATACGTCACAAGAGTATGGTTTCTCTCCAGTATGCATTCGCATATGTCAGTTAATCCTACTTTACTTGTAAAAGTCGACTTACATACTTCATAAAATTATGGTGTCTCTCCAGTATGCGTTCGCACATGTCGCAACATGCTTCGTTTCCATGTAAAAGAAGAGCCACATACTTCACAAGAATATGGCTTCTCACCAGTATGTGTTCGCATATGTTGCAACATATAATCTTTCCGTGTAAAAGAAGAGCCACATACTTCACAAGAATATGGCTTCTCACCAGTATGTGTTCGCATATGTTGCAACATATATTGTTTCCGTGTAAAAGAAGAGCCACATACTTCACAAGAATATGGTTTCTCTCCAGTATGCGTTCGCACATGTCGCAGCATAACTTCTTTTTGTGTAAACGATAAGCCACACACTTCACAAGAATATGGTTTCTCACCAGTATGTGTTTGCATATGTCGCAACATATGATCTTTCCGTGTAAAAGAAGAGCCACATACTTCACAAGAATATGGCTTCTCACCTGTATGTGTTCGCATATGTTGCAACATATATTCTTTCCGTGTAAAAGAAGAGCCACATACTTCACAAGAATATGGTTTCTCACCAGTATGCGTTCGTAGATGTTTCAACATATGTTGTTTCTGAATAAAAGAAGAGCCACATACTTCACAAGAATATGGCTTCTCCGCAGTATGTGTTCGCATATGTTGCAACATATGGTGTTTCTGTGTAAAAGAAGACCCACATACTTCACAAGAATATGGCTTCTCACCAGTATGCTTTCGCATATGTCGCAGCATAGATACTTTTTGTGTAAATGAAGAGCCACATACTTCACAAGAATATAGTTTCTCACCAGTATGTGTTTGCATATGTTGCAACATATGTTGTCTCAGTGTAAAAGAAGAGCCACATACTTCACAAGAATATGGCTTCTCACCAGTATGTGTTTTCATATGTCGCAACATATGTTGTCTCCATGTAAAAGAAGAGCCACATACTTCACAAGAATATGGCTTCTCACCAGTATGTGTTCGCCTATGTTGCAACATATGGTGTTTCTGTGTAAAAGAAGAGCCACATACTTCACAAGGATATGGCTTATCTCCTGTATGTGTCTGCATATGTCGCAGCATAGATTCTTTTCGCGTAAAAGAAGAGCCACATACTTCACAAGAATATGGCTTCTCACCAGTATGCGTTCGCATATGTTGCAACATATGATGTTTCTGCGTAAAAGAAGAGCCACATACTTCACAAGAATATGGTTTCTCACCAGTATGTGTTTGCATATGTCGCAACATATGTTGTCTCTGTGTAAACGAAGATCCACATACTTCACAAGAATATGGTTTATCTCTCATACGTGTTCGCAACATTTTTGGTTTATTTGTAAAAGAAGAGAAACATACTTCACAAGAATATGTTTTCTCACAAGTATATGTTCACACTTGACTCAACATTGTCTGTTTCTGTACAAAAGAGCCATATATTTCACAGGAATATGGTTTCTCTCCAGTATCAGAATTATAGTTCTTTTTTAAGTCGATTTTTAAAAGATTTTAGTACAATTTTTTTCTGTATTTTGTATATTGTGCTCTTGTGATAGAAACGGAATTCATTAAGAAATATCAACACTTTTAAAACTTTTATAGATTTGAAATTTAGCAGATCGTTCACTGAAAATTTTTCTCAGGTTTCAGTGAAAATGTTAATTATGTTTAACTGTAATTGATTATATATATATATTATATATATATATTAATAGAAGAATTGTGTGCTTCTGTGTAGCAGCTCACTATTAGATCTAATCATTTGAGCTTGAGTAGGACTTATCTTTTATGTATGCAGATTAGAAAAAACAGAACTTAACTGATATATTCAGTGAGTGTTTATACATCTTATCTAAATGATATTTTAAACCCTATGTAAATAACAATGTATACAAATTCTCAGTATTCGGCAAAATATAATTTTCGAAATATTTTAATAGATAATTCTACAAAACTAAAACTTTTGCAACCCATAAGTTTGCTATAATTTCAGTTTTCACCATTAGCAGTATGTGTTTCTTTTCAAGTATTTTTATGCCTGAAATTCTGCTTCTATTAAAGGGACCATGAGTGCATTAGTCATATACACACATAGGACACTACTAATGTGCACCAATGCGTGCATTAATCATACTCATTCCAGCAAGTGTTTCATTAATACAAAGAAAACAAGAAATCCCTATTCAGTTGACAAGAGAATATTTTCCCAATATATAATCATAAAATACTATTGATGAAAGAAAAATATTCGTACAGTTCACAAGTGAATTATTTCTCTCATTTCAGGATATTGACTGTGGGCAATTTACGTGTTTCTTTCTATTGATTGCTGGATATTCTGCAAAATGAAAAACAATTAAAAGATAAATTTCAAGAAAAGGTAATAATTTTATACAAGTTCTTGCAAACAAAATTATTTTAAGATGTTAAGCAGGTGTAGACACGAATAGTTTGAAATGAATGAACTAGACATAAGTTTCAGCATTGTAGGCTTAAAAGTAAAAGGTATTATGTACACTTTTATTAAAAAGTTCACAAATTCATTATTGAATAAATTCAAAATATAATATGTATCTATTAATTAAGTAAAGGAATTTCTTTTTTTTCACATATTAGATTAAATTTCTACTAAAACTTTCATTAATGAGATCCGAAATGTAATTTTCTTTTAATTTGCACAATTTAATAGCTTGCAAAATAAATACTGTCGAATTTTATTGATGATCTTCAAAATACTGTTATGATAATTTTATTATATTTGCAATTGTTTATCATTGCTTTTGTGTCAACAAATTAATCAATAAATATTTGAAGATACTGAAGAATATATTTAAATCACCAAAAATTACACATATAGAGTTGATATCCTATAAAACATAACCAAAGAAGATCATTCATCTTTTTCACATACGTAATTATATATTACGTATATATATATATATATATATATATATATATATATATATATATATATATATATATATATAATTGTACCGAATAAAGTTGTATCTTTCAATATGATTTTGAATAAACCAAAAAAAGAATATAACGTTATAAAACATTCCAAATTTGACAGTCAGAAGATGTAAAAGTCATAACTTTCTTCACAAAACACCATTTGAGTGGAAGGTTAAAAAATGTAAGTATAATTAAATATTATCAGAAGAAAATGGAAATATCTAAGTAATTAAAACGATGTTTCTACATCTGCAAGCTAAAAAACAACATTTAAATAAAATTTCATCAAATATGTTTTAAATGACGCGTCATGTTTGATAAGAAATATATATTTTTGAGTAGTGGTTTTAAAAAAAAAACAAAAAAACATAAAACATATTTTTCATTTAATTACTTATTTTTTATAAAAATGACTTTTAGTGTGAAAAAATAACTTCATGTTCAATAAAATTATATTTCACGTGTATAAATGCTTTGATATTTTATGATCGAATGGATAGTTACTGAAAGTTTGAGAATTTTTTATATACATGTATTGTGACAATATTTTCGAAAGTAAAAGGGTGGATGTGAAACCGGATCCTGGTTTTTCCTTAGGAGCCTTTCATCTTATTTTGCAGCAGAGAAAAACGAAGGTAATAAGAGAAAAATAAGATGTTTTCTTTTCTCAATATTTTGGGAGATAAGAAATTCCCAAATAAAGCGATGACATTTGTCGAGAGCTGTCTAGCTTTAGTATGCTGCAAGATAATAGTTTTTTTGTTGATAACAACAATTTACAAGAGTATTGTCGCATCGAAAAAAGATTAAAACGAGAATAATTATGTTTCTCAGGTTGGCAAAACAAAGGCGAGCTTTGAAATGTTTTTGCACGAAACGAAAAAAACGAAACTAAAATTTATAAGAAAGAAAGATTTGTTTTTCTTTTTTCACTGTTTTGGGGAAATGTAAATTCCTAATGCCAAATATGAGAGCGTATACATATGTCAACGTCTGTTGTGGTGTCAACAGACCGATCTGATGAAGATCATCAATGAGATCCGCGTTATGTGGCTTTTGTATGTTGCAAAAATAAAGATTATTTTCTAATAGCAATGATATCTGCATATTAACGTTTTTAAAAAGCCAGCTAAAATAAACTACAAGCTCGATTGTAATAACATCTTCAGTATATGAAGTAATAAAGGTGCATTTATTATTTAAATAAATGTTTACTGCAAATCTAAAAGGAAAATGAGTTTTTGATAAGGTTTCGTTTCATGCATAGACTCCCACTGTCCATCCAATGGTTAAACAGACGCTTTCTTTTAATTGAATTTATGTACTAAAATAAATTTTATATCACTAAAAAGAGAAATTAATAAAGGATATATAAAAAAAATTGCTTAAATAAAATCGATCAGATTTCTTAACTTACGTCCCCCATTAAATACAAAATATTTGCTGTTCATAGCTTTTGTTTTAATCATGAACAAATTCTTTTAGGGGTCGGTGATATTAAAGCATTTAAGTTATTTATATTTCTTATTTCTTTTTTAGCGATGTTTTAAAATTAATTGTAATATAAATTAATATAAATCAGTCTAACAGAAAATCATATTTGATTAAGGAATATGTTATGTTAAGAAAATTTAGCTAAACATCGACATTGCCTTTGATAGTTCATATGAAAAAAATATTTTAAATAAATTTTTCAGTTAAAATTGTATTTTTTATGAAACCACAAGCAGATATAATCCACTAGTTTCGTTTTTTGTGTCTTTTGTGAAGATTTTACATTTTTTGCGATGCACACACACCCGAATGCTGCTAATTGTATAAAGAAATTCGACATTTTCTATTAAAATTGTGACGTTTGTTCATAATACTCAATCACCCGTTTTTCCAACTTTTTTACATACCACATTATATTTTTTTCTGATCGCTAGAGAAATTTTTCACCACAAGCGAGTAAATAAAACAATAACAAAATATTTCAACTTTTTTTACTGGCCAAATTATTTTTTCCATGTACATTTACCTATCTGGTCGCTAGAGAAATCTGTGTTATTTTGAAAAAAAAATCCAATATTTTAGGAGGATCACTTTTTTATAGAAATTAAATGTAAACTTATTACCCACTTTATGACCACATCGCATGTTGTGTGTTTGTGAAACTCAACCACCGATTTTTTCACCGTTTTACGGACCAATTTTTATCTATGTAAAATTACGTATCATGCCGTTTGAGGAATTTATTTTTTCAAATATTTTAGATTTTAGAGTATGGGGCGGGTCAGTTTCCTAAATTAATTTAACGTAAACTGAGCATACACTTTTTGGCCATCACCATTTTATTTTTAACTATTATTTCACAAACACACTACATGCGATGTGGGCATAAAGTGGGTAATCAGTTTACATTAAATTTATATAAGAAATTGATCCCCGTTCTAAAATATTTGAACATGTTTTCAAAATAACACAGAATTCTCTTGTGACCAGATAGGTAAATGTACACCGAAAAAAAGAAAAATAATTTGGCCAGTAAAAAAGTTGAGAAAAACGGATGGTGGAGTATTTTTTAAATATTTTTTTAACGTAGTTCACCCCAAACAAGGCAGGCCGCCACTGTAGACCTAAGGGGCTACTGAGAAGAAAGTAAAGGGGAGAAGGTTGGGGGGGGGGGGTCAACATAAACTGGGATCTGCGCAGCGAGATGTCTATTTACATTAATTTTAAATTCCTGCGTGGCAGTACTGTCGGGGAAACAGGGGGCAGGGAGGGAGTTCCAGAGGCCAGCAGTACAGGGAAAGAAACTATTTGAGTAGAAAGCTCTCCGGCATCTGGGGATCTCCACAGTGAATGGATGGGACTTAGTTGATTGTCGAGTTGGTCAAGTGAATTTACGTCGAGGGGGCACCAGAGTAGCCAATTCATCGGAGAATAATCCATTGAAGTGTTTGTAAAACAAGCACAATGGTTGCTACATTGTGGCGATGGGACAGGGACTGGAACTTGGTTGACAGTGAGGTATCTATTACGAACAAGCATCAATATTTTTATTTAATTTCAAGTAAATGAATAAGAGAAATTCAAATGACGTCGAAAATCTAATCACTAGATAAAAATATACACTTTAAAAGGTAAAAACAACAAAAAAAAAGCTTCCCAGCTTTTATAATATGTAATTATCATGAAAGCGTTTATTTGATATAACATGTTAAGAGGGTGGAGGAATATCTGATCTGATCAACATTTACTATAAAATCGTTTTAGAATAGTAGAAAATGTCGTATTTCTTTTTCCGACGTAAACTGGGGAAGGGAGGTAATACGGTTTAGGCAAAGTAACGAACTCAACGTAGAAGGGGAAAATTATAAAATCCTTCCTTGCTGTGGCAGTTCCCTTGCGATTATAGTTTGGTTGCTTCTAAGCAAACAGATCGTTCTTGCCAAATAAACGACGAAAAAAAGTGCAGACACATGTCATTTGTTTATAACACGTAAATGCTAAAGTATATCTTTCAAAGATATCAAATGTTACTCTTGAATTGAGACGGAACCAATTTTGCGAAGGAAAAGGGTTTTAATTGGGAACAAATAAACATAAATTTCTTAAAACTAATTAAAATAATTTAATCTTTTTGCATATGTAATTTTTAATTAATTCGCTAGATAATAGCATCACTTTATTTCTGTATTAACAATTTTGGCGCTTGTTCATAATACTCCACCACCCGTTTTTAAAAACCTTTTTACTGACCATTTTTTTATCAGTGTACAATTACCTATATCGCTAGGAGATTTCCGTGTTTTTCTTTAATTAAAAAAAAATATTTTAGATTTAGAAAGGGGGATCAGTTTCCTATGTAAATTGAACGTAAGCTGAACACCCACTTTTTGACCGTCACCAAATTATTTTTCTTATTACCCAGTTTATAACCACATCGCATGTTGTGTGTTTGTGAAACTAAACCACCCATTTTTTCACCGTTTTTTACGTTGTTCTATGTACAATTACTTATCATGCCGCTAGAAAATTCCGGAGTTTGGGAATTTTTTTTTCCAAATAAGATGTTAGACTGATGGGGGGGGGGGGCAGTTTCCTATATTAATTTAACGTAAACTGAGACACACTTTTTGGCCATCACCATTTTATTTTTAACTGCCATATTTCACAAGTGCCTTTTCATGAACACAAAAAATGCGACATGCTCGCTAATTGTACACAGAAGAAAAAATAATTTGGTGATGCTCAAAAAGGGGGTGCTCAACTTACGTTAAATTTACATAGGAAACTGATCCCCACTCTAAATCTAAAATTTAGAAAGAATTTTTTTAAAAACACGGAATTCTTTAGCGAGATAGGTAATTGTACACCGATGAAAAAAAAATGGTCAGTAAAAAAGTTTTTAAAAACGGGTGGTGGAGTATTACGAACAAGCGCCGAAATTGTTAATACGGAAATAAAGTTATGCTATTATCTACCGAATTAATTTAAAATTACATCTGCTAAAAGATTAAATTGTTTTAATTAGTTTTAAGAAGTTTATGTTTATCTTTCCCCAATTATCAACCTTTTCCTTCGCAAAATTGGTTCCATCTCAATTCGAAAGTTAAATTTGATATCTTTGTAAAATTAGTGATTACATTCATTTTTACAAAGTTTCAAAAGGTTTATGTTTACTAATCCCAATTACCGACATTTTCCATCCAAAAATGCGTTCTATTTCGATTAGAGAATAACATGTCATTTCTTTGGAAAATTAATAACAACATATTTATAAAAACGTAAACTAATTGCAATAACATCAGACTTACATTTATCCAATCTTCTTTCGTTTGGTTTCTTTTAAATAAGAACACGGCTGAAGGATGGCGAAGTTAGTGTTGTGATGAGTCGAACGTGTTCTGTACTTTCAAAATGGCGACGCTGATAAACAACTTCGCAGAAAATTAAAGAAGTAAAATAATAAATAAAACACCATCGATAGAAAAAAAAATTATTTTAATTTTATTGATTTTAATATTTTATTATTTTAATTGAGTGTTTGGGAAGAAATGGGAGGCATAATATGTACTTAATTTATACAGTAAGTTCAGTTTACCAATCTCATTCAGGTCAAAATAAGATTGTTAAACTGATTTTGTGCGGAATTGTTTTGTTCATTCTTCTGCAGTTTAATATTTGTAATGTTCGTTTCTTTTTTAAATAAATAAAAAGCTGATTTAGTATTATTTATTCATACAATAAAATATTGAATAGATTGAAAGAAGAAAAAGAAATGAAATACAAAATGAATAAAAGATCAGGATAATACATTGATAGATTTATTTGTTCCTGTCGGGGTTCTAGGGGGAGTTACGGTTACATGTTCATATTACTGTTATAATATGTTTTAACCAAACCACGAGATTAACGTTCTGCTTTGTAACCTGAACGTGAGTTGAATAAAGAGGCCAGCCATCTTGGATCTGAACTATACACACGTGCTTTTGCTTCGGTGTTTATTTAATAACATAACATGGTGTCAGAAGTGGGGTTTTCATAAAACCGAAAGCAGAATGGCCTAGGATAAAGTAAGGAGTACAGGCGGACGTCAGACAAACAAAAATATCCGAGCCAGAAACCGGAATTTAAAACAAAACAAAATGAACAGCAACGTGTCGACGCCACAGCCGTTCTCATTCGACCAGCCAGGACAATGGCCAAAGTGGATAAAGAGATTTACTCGCTACAAAACTGTGTCTGACCTCGAAGAGAAACCCGAAAGGGTCCAAGTGGATTCCATTATATATAGTATGGTGACAAAGCCGAGGACGTCCTAGCTATATGCAAGTTATCACAGGGGACTCGGAAAAGTTTGACGTAGTCAAACAAAAGTTTGATAAGCACTTCCCGTGTTAGTGGAGACATGCGACCTAAAGGGACTAGAAGACGCGTTTATAAGAGACAGAATCGTTGTGGGGTGCCGAGATGTACACTTATACGAGACTCGTATAATGATACCTGACCTCAGTCTGGAAGGGGCAGTAAAAAGGACGCGCCAGAAGGAAATCATGAAGTCCCAACAGAAATTATTACAGCCTACTGAAAAAAACAAAATCGAGCAACTAGAAGAGGACACCGTCGTTCACGCAGTTGACAAACATTACCAAAAGAAAAGAAACCACGACAAAAGAGAAGATAACTCTTTTAGGAATCGCCAAAACTATAAACCAAAAGAGTATAGACAACAGCGTGAGCCAGAAACAGGATGTCAAAATTGCGGCAACAGAAAACCACCCGAGACGTACATGCCCTGCCTTTAAAGCAGAATGCCACAACTGCAAAATAGTCGGCCATTACGCACAGTGATGCATGGCGAAGAAAGTCTACGAAGTACACAACGAAGAGGACTATTCTTATAGCAGCGACGACAACATCACCCTGGGTCTATTGACGGTAGCTGAAATTAGACGCAGCAAACCATGGAGAATTAATGTGGCAATAAATAACACGCCAGTGAAATTAAAAATCGACTCTGGAGCTGATGTCACCGCAATCCAAGAACGCATTTATAGAAGAATGCATTTACTAGCACTAGCCGCAGTATAGGAGAGGCTACATGGTCCACGTCATAGCCCCCCACAAGTGACAGGAAAACTAAAGGCAACCATCCAAGGGAATTAAGGGCGACGGATAACACAAAATAGATATGTCATTCCCGACTTGGAGGAACCACTATTAAGAAGACCGGCCATTGAAGCATTTGAAATAGTTAATATATCCTCCTCTGCTGTACACTGTATCAGAGATATTGATGTACGACCGTTTGACCCAACGAAGGAGATGAGAGACCTGTTTCAGGGCCTCGGCACATTCGGGGAAACTACATCATACCCCATACGTGAGGATGCTAAACCCTACTTCATCTCAACACCACGTCGCATACCCTTACCATTAATGAAGGAGACACAGATAGAACTCAAGCGGATGGAATAGATAGGGGTAATAATCAGGATTGAAGATCCTACAGAATGGTGGCCACCATAGTAGTGGGGTCAAAGTACAACGGAAAGGTCAGAATATGTGTTGACCTTACGAAACTAAACACATCTCAAAAGAGAACTGCATATGTTACCAACAGTCGACTATGTGCTAGCCCAATTGGATGGAGCCAAAGTCATGACCAAGTTAGACGCAAACAGTGGATACTGGCAAATACCATTGTCACAAGGGTCCCGCGGACTGACAACCTTAATTACCCCATTTGGCAGATTCCAATTCAATCGACTACCATTTGGAATCACGTCAGCCAACGAGATCTTTCAGAGGTGTATGTCAGCCATACTGGAACAGCAAGAAGGGGCGATATGTATGCTGGACGATATACTGGTATATTGGAGGAGCCAAAGTGAGAATGACACACGGTTACAAAGCCACATTAAAGAGAATTCGAGCAGCAGGAGTAACACTACATCTACAAAAATGTGAAATATCTAAAATATCACTTAAGTTCTGAAGACATATCCTAAGCACTGAAGGCCTAAAACCCGACCCAGACAGAGGTTTCAGAGTCTACAACTTCCCAGCGCCAAACAATATAACAGAAACTCGCAGATTTCTGGGAATGGTGAACGAAATGGAGAAGTTCATCCCAAACCTAGCAGAAATGATAAAGCCGCTACAGGACTTAGTTAGCCAGAAAAACATGTTTGTATGGGAAAGTGAACAAAAAAAAGCCTTCAACTTCATAAAAGAAGTTTTGTGTTCAGCACCAGTTCTGTCATTGTACAATCCAACAAAAAGAACAGTAGTATCCACAGATGCTTCATCTTATGTCATTGGAGCAGTACTCCTACAGCAGCAGGAAGATACAAGATTGCACCCGGTAGCATATGCATCAAGAGCCATGTCTGAAACAGAAACCCGATACGCTAAGATAGAAAAGAAAGCCCTAGCCATAACCTGGGGATGTGAACGATTCTCCAACTATTTCACAGGGTTGAAGTTCACAATCGAGACAGACCATAAACCGCTCGTACCCCTACTAGGCAGTAAGGATATCAGTGAATTACCAGCCAGAGTACAGATATTCGGCATCCGCCTCATGAGATTCAGTTATAAAATATATAAACTATATATTGACAATGCTCTATCAAGAGTTACGCACAGCAACATGTCGACCAAACAGGATAAAGAACTGGAGGACAGTTTAGCAATATTTGTCCAGGCCATCATGCAGTCCCTGTTTGCAACGGAAAGACGGTTGACAGAGATAAGGGAACCCATCAGCAATGATGAAATATGTACAGGCATCATAAACTTTGTTAAAAATGGATGGCCTTCAAAGGGGCAAGTTCCTATGCTACTCAAGCCATATTGGGCCGATCGAGGAGACATTATCTGGGAGGAAGGCCTACTAATTTATGGAACACAGATTGTGGTCCCCCAGTCCATGAGATTAGAGATAATCGGAAGATAATCAAGGAAGTACCAGGTTCCAAAAACGAGCTCGCTAATCAATATGGTGACCAGTATTATCTAACCAGATAAAGAATACAGTGGAGAACTATGAAACATGCGCCAGACTTAGACACCAATCGACTGAACCACTGTAGACAACCAAACTCCCACCAAGACCCTGGCACACCCTAGCTTCTGACTTATTCGAGCTAAACAGGCACATCTACATTGTGGTGGTCGGCTATTTTTCGAAATATGTCGAGTTCACTCAACTGAGATTAATTACCTCTAGAATAGTGATAGAAAGCCTGAAATCCATATTTGCCAGGCATGGAGTACCAGTGATCCTGAGAACAAACTCTGGCAGCCACTACATGCCAAAAGAATTTGCTGATTTCGTAAGAATCTGGGAATTTCAACACATCACAAATAGCCCTAGATTCCCCCAAAGCAATAGCGCAGCGGAAGCAGAAGTAAAAATTATTAAGACAATGCTGACGAAAGCAGGAGACTTATATATGTCCCTGCTAGCCCACGTAGCAACCCCAATGGATTGTGGATACTCTCCCAGCGAACTTTTAATGGGAGGAAAATTAAGAACCAATGTTCCAATCCATCCAAAGCTACTGACACCCAAGTGGCCTAACTTCAAGCCTATTCGGGAGAGGGATGAGTACAAGAAGCCTCAACAACAATAGACACACACCCAGAGACACAGAGCAAGAGAGATGAGACTTCTTGAGACGAGAACCCGTGTGTGGGTTAGAAGCCCAAATACCCCCAGCTAGGAAGGCAGTATAGTTGGAAATGCCCCCACCCCACGATTGTACATTGTGGAAACAGACAACAGAGGATACATCTGACACAACCGCCGACATATCGTACCAAGACCACCTCCCAACAGAGAGACAGAGGAAGTGGAAAGTCCAGAAAATACCAAAACCTCAATAAATGAAAGTGAGGAAATTGTGCATCAACCAACCACTCCCCCAGACAACATGAGAACTAGGTCCGGCAGATTGTCAAGACTACCTACCAGACTGGACATTTCAATGAATAAATAAAATTAAAATAACTACATAAAAGTGATGTTATAATGTTTTAACCAAACAAAGTTATCCCCCTTACGACGAGATTAACGTTTTGCTTTGTAACCTGAACGTGAGGTGAGAAAAGAGGTCATCCATCTTGGAACTTAAGGATACACACGTGTTTTTGCTTCTGTGTTTATTTAATAACATAACAAACGCTGATGAACAGATTAAAGAAAATGTTTATTTATCGCAAAAGTAATAACAGAGGTACAGCTGAAATAACAGGTATAGCCTTAGTTAAAGTAGGAAAGGTTGGAACAAGAGCCGTTGCTATGAGCTGAATCAGGTGCTGCTGGAAGCTGGAACGAGGGCCGATAGAAGGAGTATTGAGCAGGCGTTGCTGGAAGCTGAAACAGGAGCCGCTTGAGAGAGCGGTAGCAAACATTGTAGGAACAGGCTGATGCAGGAGTTAGCTGGAGCATTAGGAGTGCTGGGACAAAAGCTGCTCGAAGGAGCCGCTGAAGAAGCTGGAGCAGACGCTGCAGGGAGCTGGAGCTAGAGCCGCTCGACGTAGCTGAAGCAGTCGTTGCTGAAAGGAGCTGTAGCACACACTGCAGGAAGCTGAAGCAAAAGTCACTATAAGCAGCTAGAACAGGTGTTGCTGGAAGCTGAAACAGGAGCCCTGGAGAGAGCTGGATCAGAAAAACACTAGAGAATGAGGTGTTGCTGAAGAGTGCAAACGCAAGAGCTGCTGTACGCCGCCGCTGAAGAAGCTGGAGCAGGCATTGCAGTAGCTGGAGCAAGCGCTGCTATAAGGAGCTAAAGCAGGCGTTGCTGGGAATAACTGGAGAAGGAGTCACTGAAGAAGATGCTGCAGTAACCTAAAGCAGGAGCCGCTGGAAAGATCAGAGCAGGTGCTGCTGTAAGGAGCTGGAGCAGGCGCTACTGGGATATATTTTAATCATTTGAATATTTGAGTGTAAGGGGATAACACCCGGGTTTTGCAAATTCTTCATAAGGATGTCTTCTGCAGTCAACGGTGTACGTTGATATTCAATCCCTTGTGTGTTGTGTATTTAAAAAAAATGTTCATCTCATACCCACAACGGTAACATAGACGGAACGAAGGATTGAAAAGCCAGTACCGTAAAGGAAAAGCACTCTGAGCTACAAAAAATGCCCGAGCAGACTCGTCGGCATTACCAAGTAGGCATGCCGCAGTCGATTAGCAATAAACTAACCCCTTCTCAAAGGTAGTCAGGCAAAGATATGGAGGCTGGACCTCCTAGAACTGTATTGTGTATTTTAAACATATGAAAATGTAGGTCTACACATAAGAAAATCTGAATTTTTTTTTCTTTTATTGAAATATGTTTATTTACATAAATAATAATGAAAATAGTTTTTCATAAATATGAAATAAATAAAATAAAATAAACGTCAGAGAATATTTTCTTTTTTACAAATACTCAAATGAATGTGTTTTAACATACATATTCATAAAAAAATGTGTATTTATACAAAAAATAGGCATTCAGCCCCCACCCCCCTTCGTCAGAAAAGAGATTCTACTTTATTAAGGCGGTTATGTGTGAACATCCTGAAAACCTTTAGTGTAAAAATAAAATTTACAATAGGGAGATTAATTTCTCATATAAATTTGATATAAGATGATTACATTTTTTCTTTTTAAGTGAATTTAACACAAATTTAGGTGTGGGGGTGTTACGGAAAATATGTTGTGTGTTTTAATGGGAGGTTACAAAACAAACCCTCTTTTAAAGTTACCACTAACCTTAGGTGCGGGTGACAACAGCACCCATCCAAAGTCCTAGTGTCAACAGTTCTCATCACCGTATCCACCGTCCATAAAGTCCTAGTGTCAATTGCTCACATTACCCCCATAAAAACTTTCCCTTATATCCAAATACTAAACATATGCCCAGATAGCGACAGTCCTCAAATACCTCGTTTAAACCTACATCTAACCATCCCTCAACAAAAGAAAATAAAAACATTGTTACATATATGATTTAACTAAGTCTTATTGTCAATAGCTCACATTACCCACCAATAAATATTTTCCGTTATATCTAAATGCTAAACCTATGTCCAGATGGCAACAGTCCCTAAATACCTCGCTTAAACCTTAAACTACTCATAATTTTGGGTGCCCATCTCCCAACATTAGAAAACAAGAAAATGGTGTAATATAAGATTTAACTAAAACGGCGACATGTCATTCAAACGCTATCCGGTAAGAAACCAGGTAATCATTTTATGTTATATGTATACGAACAACTGATCTCCAACTCTTAATTCTAAATTATTTTCCCCAAAAGTTTTTTCAGGGTTTTTACACGTAATCGCATAAAAAGTTGAATGTAATTGTTAATTGGGAGAGGAGAGATATAGCCGAGCGTGCTCATCTATAATAATACCAATAATTTTAAAAAGTAGATTTGGGGATGAGGTTAATCAATATGTTAACCTATAGAGGTACCCAAGCCTCTATATGTAGTGCAATCAATTTTATTTGCATAAAATCTAGAGAGTAGATACTTATTTTAAAATATTAATTTCAAATATGGAAAGGGGTAACCTCTATTTTAAATTATAGGTGAAGAAGACCAGCCCTGCCTCTCCTGGACATAATTTTCCATTAATAAATTATTCTTGCTTTGTGCCATTTTTCTATTTATTAATTCCAGCCATTTTTATCGGAGCATGTTTTTGGTTCTATTTTTACTGGGTACTCCAGAGCATACCGACAAATGTAGAGCTGGCCAACTTATAGATAGGGGTTGCAGATTTAGTGTTCATTGCATGTATTTCCGTTTGAGTTGGATCTAGTGTTCTTTGGTTAAATGACGGACATAATCTTGTATTATTAATGAATTTTATGAACGTGATATAAATATTTTCCAATAGTAAAACATTTTCATCAGCAAGTGTAACAGTACAGGTAGAGCTGCCTGCTATATTGCACAGTAAAAAAGACGAGAGAAAATGACACCTGTGAAATGGCACAGGTAAAAATAGCACCAGTAAAAATAGCACAAGTGAATTAATAGAAAAAAAATGACACAGAGCAAGAACAATTCTGTAACAGAAAGTTAGGATTGTTCAGAAGCAGGACTTCCCCTCGAGTTTTAAATACGGGCTCAGCACCCACTCTTTAAAACCAATATTTTAAAACAAGTTTTTACTTTGTTGTTTTCAAGCAAATAAAAGCGACTTTTCTAAGTTTTTTTAGTAGTGGGCTGGGTTCTTTAACCCCTAGTTTTAAATAGGGCCTTAATCACCCTCATATTTTAAAATAAGTATGTACTCATCTGGTAAAAGTAGAGTAAGCAGCCGAAAAATATAAAAAATAAAAACGAGAAATTATTTATTGCAAACGCAGTTGAATAAAATTATCTACCGACCTGTATATTATCAATGTGCTGAAACTGTGTTTAAGTTATTTATTTCAAAATTTGATTTCGTTCAAAGCAATCTTTACACGCAGGAGAAAACACAAATGGCTGCTTGTCGCTTAACTGTTGGCAAGGTCTAAATTCCTGAAAAGTTTACTTATTCTACCACTAACCCTTAGTCTAAGTTTAAAACCCCCTGCGTACTTACGGTTAGTGTTAGAGTAAGCGATCTTTTTATAAATTTTCAAGAATAAAGCTCCACAACATTAAAATGGCAAGTGAATATGTTTCCCATTGTATCGTAAAGACAGCTTAAAAATATTGAAATAAAAATATTTAAAGCAGTTTCAGCATGTTAAAAGTATACAGGTCAGTTGATAATTAAATTTTACTGCGTTTAGTATGAGGCATTCGTGATTTTTTTTTTTTACGACTTCGCAACTGTTAACTATTCTGTACTCTTACAATTTACACTATTGTTTTCAAGAAATAAAATCGAGTTGTGGCATAGGAATATAAGAGAGGTTTAGGTAAATCGAAGAAATCAACAAAACAATATCCTGTGTGCATGTCTAGCATTTATTTGGAAACTACACAAAAAGCTGATTTATTCATTTTCAGAATTTTCTTGAAGGGAATATAGGCACATTTTTGTAATATTAATTTTGTTAGGGACACAAAAAAAGAAAAAGTAGGGGCGACATGAAGAGCGATTTTAAATGTTATTATGTAGTATTTTGTTACTTTACCGAGCCTTGAGAAATGGTCGTGTTGATATCTTTCCTTCCAGCTCCCTGACAACGTTGCTTAGTTCTTCACTGCTGGTTATGTAGTACTTTACATGGAGTCTCTCTGATGGTATTTCTCAGTATCTCCTGCATTGTGGGAGCTTCAGGGAACTATTTTATTTGGCTCACCTCTTTCCGATAGGTGTAGTTTTCGAAGCTCTGGGATTAAATCGCTTTTTAACATTCTTTTGAGGGAATGTTATCCTATCGATATAAAGCCCAGCTGCATATGTGATCTGGTTGAGTTCCGTGAGCGACACTGCATCTGGCACCAGTCTCTACAGTGCATTGTTGACTTTAGTTATGAGGGCTTTCGTGGTCCTGTAGGGTTTTATTATTTACAGTTGTGGTTGGTTCTCTAGTCCCAGGGACTTGGCCTCCTCAAGGATATACCTGAGGTCCTCCTACATGCCAATTGTTCCTCATCTGGTTCAAAAAGTGGAGATGGTGGTGGTGGAGGTGGGCTGAGTGCTGGGGATAATGCAGGTGGAGTATTCAGTGACGAGTTTTGTGGTGTGAGAGTTTCCATAGGCTTTTGTTAGGCTTGGAGATTTTTTTAGGGTGTTTTTTGAAGAATTATGTGGGTGTGCTTGTATTGGGAGGTGTGTTTGTGTTGGGACAGTTGTTGGAGATATTGTTAATCCATCTGTAGCTTGCAGATGTAGAGGGTCTATACTAGGGGCAGTTCTGGAGTGTCACCATTTGCCGATCTCACTTCCCTAGATATATGTGTTTTTTTTTTGTTTTTTGTTGCTGATGGGAACTGTTACAGTGTTATGAAGAGGGCTGATGTTTTTTGTTATAAGTGCTGCTACGTCCAGTCCGATGTGTGCATTCGCATGTGCTGTTTCAAACTTGTATCGTGTGAAAATGCAGTACCACAAACTTTACAAGAATAGGGTTTCTCATTTAATGTTTAATTTTACTTCAGTCAGCGTTCTCAAAAATCAAAGGGCCCCTTCCTGGAGCTAACACTTGATCTCTATATGAGATACATAGATCCACGAATATTCTATTAAAATTCTCCTTTATTTCTTCAACATTGTGTTAGTAAAAAAGTTAAGAATAATAAATTTCTTCTCTCCCCAACTGACGAGTCAAGTATGTCATAGTATATTTTTCTTGTGGTCTGTTGGTCTTACCGGATTCCAGGACAAGAATTCATCTAGTCTGGTGGAGTATTCAGCTACGTGGTTTTACTTGAGGTAAAACCATTAGAAGATGTACTATTCCTCGTATGAGGAGATCTTATTTGTGCTGCGGATAATATGTAATTTTGAATATTTGGTCAGGGTTTACAAGTAGAGGTAAGTATCCTCATGTCAGGTTGTCCTGACAAACCCTTGTACGGAGAGACCGAGGACACTCGAGGATAGTGTCGGGTAGGTAATTCAAACTAACCAGTGTGTGTTCGCGTGTGTATTTCTAATTGACATTTTTGCGAAAATGCTGAGGAACACACATTACAAGAATAAGGTTTTTCACCGGTGTGTGTACGTATGTGCCTTTTTAAAGTACAGTTTTGCAAAAATGCTAAGCCACATATTTCACAAGGAAACGGTTTCTCACTTTTTTTTATTTTTCTTTTCATTCATTTGCTGGGGACGGGGCATTCTTCCAAATGCCATACGATCACCCGCTATTTACAGACTCCAACCGAGAGCTCTTTTCAGGATTCTGGCCGTTCCCTTGAGTGCAGTTGTCTGGATTTCTCTTGCACTTGGTTCACCAGGTATACTTGCTAAATACTTTTTCAAGTTCTTCTTCATGAGTCCAGTGGCTCCTATGATAACTGGAATCTCTCCAGTATGTGTCCACATATGTCTTTTTAAACTTCCATTTTCTGAAAATTCTTTTCCACAAACTATACAACGATAAGGTTTCTCTCCAGTATGTGTCCGCATATGTATTTTTAATTTTCCATTTCTTGAAAATGCTGTCCCTAAGACTTTGCAAGGATAAGGTTTCTCTCCAGTATGTATCCACATATGCCTCGTTAAATCATATTTTTTTGAAAATGCTGTCCCACAAACTGTACAAGTAAAAGGTTTATCTCCAGTATGTGTCAACATATGCCTTTTTAAACTTCCATTACTTGAAAATGCTGTCCCGCAGACTATACATGGATAAGGTTTTTCTCTTTTTTTATTATTTTTCTTTTAATTCATTTGCTGGGGACGGGGCATTCTTCCAAATGCCATACGATCACCCGCTATTTACAGACTCCAACCGAGAGCTCTTTTCAGGATTCTGGCCGTTCCCTTGAGTGCAGTTGTCTGGATTTCTCTTGCACTTGGTTCACCAGGTATACTTGCTAAATACTTTTTCAAGTTCTTCTTCATGAGTCCAGTGGCTCCTATGATAACTGGAATGATAGAGATCTCTTTGAGGTTCCAGTTTCTTTTCATATCATACATTAGACCCTGATATTTTGTTATTTTCTCCCTTTCAGCTCTATTTAGGCCCCCATCATTAGGGACACTGACCTCAACCAAAGTTGCCACTCTCTCTCTCTTGTTCCATATTACAATGTCAGGTTTGACAGCTGCGTTTTCCAGATAGGTAGCTGTGGGGATTTCATGGTCATAATGGATGGTGTATGTCTCATTCCCCACAGTTCTCTCAGGTAGATGTTCCCAGTGCCTGCTGCTACATCTGATATTCAGTTTCTTACAGATGGTCCAGTGGAGGTACCTGCACACTCCATTATGTCGTGTTGTATAGGAGCCATCTGCCAACATGATTTTGCAACTCGATATCAGGTGGCTCACACTCTCCACTTCAGTGTGGCAAAACCTGCACTTGTTGTCCTGACTGAGACCAGCCATCTTTTTAAACGCATTTGTCATCAGGCCCTGGTCTTGTGCGGCCATTATAAGCCTCTCCTGGTCGTAGTGGAGGGCTCCCCTTCTTAGCCAGTCCAAGGACCCTTCCTTATCAATATAGTCCTTGGATAGTTCATCGAGGAAGTATGTGGCACGTTTCTGTTCTGACCACTCATCAATGCACCTGTTCTTAAAAGTCTGGGTGTATCTCTTGCGGCTCTTTTGGGCTATCTCTGTGGCAGGATTGCTTTGTGTTTCTGCCTCATCTATATGACAGCCTTGTCCAAAATGCTTGGCCAACTTTGTGATGGAATTTGTTTTGCTGGCTCTTGAATCTTGGTGTTCACGTACCATTGCTAGCCTGGGGTTTAAGGAGCTTCTGAGGTACTGGCCAATGCTGACAATAGTGGCTCTGTGCTGGTGGTTTATCTCTGATAGACCCAATCCTCCCTCTCTTCTGGGCAAGTACAGTCTTGGCAGACACTGATTTCTATAGATGACCCTATGGAGGGTTAACATTTTTCGAGTCTTTACATCTAGCCTGTTGATGGTTTGTTGAGGCCAATCTATGATGCCAAAGCTGTACGTAATTACTGGCATTGCAAGTTGGTTAATGGCAGTTATTTTATTTTTGTTTGTAAGCTGTGTTTTGCAGATCTTTCTGACACGGCGTACATACTCTCTGCCAATTTTCTCTCTCATCCTGGCATGTTGGATGGTGTCATTTTCCTCAATGCCAAGGTATTTATAGGACTCCTGCTCTTCGAGATCTCGTATCTCATTTTCCTCATCTAGCTGTAGATTGTCTGTCTGAATCTTTTTCCCAGCCCTGAGGGAGCACTTGGCGCATTTATCCAAGCCAAATTTCATTCCAATGTCTTTGGAAAAGGTGTGCACAACCTGCAGGAGCTGCTGCAATTCAGTGTCAGAGCTTGCATACAGCTTAAGGTCATCCATGAAGAGAAGGTGGTTGATTTTCTTGGATGGATCTCTCTGGCGTCCCTGGCCCAGGTTGTAGGCCTCTCCCCTGTTGTTGAGAAGCTTACTAAGTGGGTCTATTGCCATGCAGAAGAGCAACGGGGATAGGCTGTCACCTTGGAAGATTCCCCTTCTGATATTAATGTTAGGGATGGTAATCTTTCCATGGCTGTGGCTTAGTGAGATGTTGGTTTGCCACATTTTTATGTGGGCTGTCATTGTTTTTTTAATTATTGGACTGATATTATACAGGTCAAGGCACTGTAGTAGCCATGAGTGGGGCACGCTGTCATAGGCCTTCTGGTAATCAATCCATGCCATGCTCAGGTTTCTATGCCGCTTCCTACAATCCTCTAAAATTGTTTTGTCAATCAATAACTGGTCCTTGGTACCAAAGCATCGTCTCCTACAGCCAGCTTGTTGATCTTCTAGGTAGTTCCCAGAGGAGAGATGGTCGTAGATGCTATCGGCTACCAGGCCGGTGTGTATTGGCATGTGCTTTTTCAAGCTTGTATTGTGTGAAAATGCAGTACCACAAACTTTACAAGAATAGGGTTTCTCACCTGTGTGTATTCTCATGTGAGATTTAAGACTGCCACTCACTGAAAATGCAGTTCCACAAACTTTGCAAGAATAGGGTTTCTCACTTAATGTTTAATTTTACTTCAGTCGAAGTTCTCAGAAATCAAGGGGCCCCTTCATGGGGCTAACACTTGATCTCTATATGAGATACATAGATACACGAATATTCTATTAAAATTTTCTTTTATTTCTCAAGCATTGAGTTAGTAAAAAAGTTAAGAATAATTTCTTCTCTCCCCAACTGACCAGTCAATATGTCATAGTATATCTTTCTTGTGGTCTGTTGGTCTTACCGGATTCCAGGACAAGAATTCATCTAGTCTGGTGGAGTATCCAGCATGTAGTGCTACTTGAGGTAACATTCACAAGGAGAAGATGCACTATTCCTCGTACGAGGGGATCTTATTTGTGCTGCGGATACTATGTAATTTGAATATTTGGTCAGGGTTTACTTGTAGGGGTAAGTATCCTCATGTCAGGTTGTCCTGACAAACCCTTGTACAGAGAGACCGAAGACACTCGAGGATAGTGTCTAGTAGGTAATTCACCTGTGTGTATTCGCATGTGCTTTTTCAAATTTGAATTGTGTGAAAATGCATTACCACAAACTTTACAAGAATAGGGTTTTTCACCAGGAAGGTCAGACATTCTTATTCTCTCAGTTAGAGTCTCGTTTGAGCTCCTACTCCATTTCTCGAACATCGAGTAATGGTAGCAGTGCAGTAAAATCCTTTTTTGAGCAACTGACCACTTTTGGGATTTTAGGCACTTGTATTCCTTGTTTTAGTCGTTGCTTGTGGTGGAGTCTGGGTGCCAGGGTCTTTTTCATCAAGGCCTGGTGGCTGTCCCTGTCTTGTCTCTGACATGTCCATACTGACATTTTCAGAGGAAAAAAGGTTTGTACCATTGCATACCTCTTCCCGCCTGGTGCATAAACGAGTTGAGGGGCCCTTTTTATCCTGGGTGCCGGCCTGCCAGTTTGTAGATTTTGATTTATGCATCTTTTCATGTTTTTCTTCCTCTTTGTCCACGGCTTTTTATTGGTTATTCAAAGCTACCCTCAAAAAGAGGGGTACCCTCATTCGCAATCAGAGGGACGCGCTGGATGGCCTGAGGAGACAGCACACCAGGAGACAGCACACCTGTGTGTATTCGCATGTGCCGTTTTAAACTTGTATCACATGAAAATGCAGTACCACAAACTTAACAAGAATAGGGTTTTTCACCTGTGTGTATTTGCATGTGCCGTTTCAAACTTGTATTGCGTGTTAACGCAGTACCACAAACTTCACAAGAATAATGTTTCTCACCTGTGTGAATTCGCATGTGCTTTTTCAAAGTGGAACTGAGTGAAAATTTAGTTTCACAAACTTCACAAGAATAGAGTTTCTCACCTGTGTGTATTCGCATGTGTGTTGTCAGATTTGGACTCCGTGAAAATGCAGTTTGACAAACTTTGCAAGAGTATGTTTTCTCATTTTTGTTCATTTTATTTTAGTGTAAAGTCTCAGAAAACAAGTGGCCTCTTATGGGACTAACACTGGATCTCTGAGATACATAGATATCTGAGAGTTCAATTAAAGCTTTCCTTAACCTCTCAAATGTTGAATTAGCATAGAAGTAAAGAATATCAATTTTCCTCTCTCTAATTGATCAGTTTTTTATGTTACAGTATATTTTTCTTGTGGTCTTTTTGTCTTAGCGGATTCTCGGACAAGAACTCATCTAGTCTGGTTAGAGTATCCAGCTTAGTGTTGGTACTTGAGAAACATCTCACCGGTGTGTATACACATGTAAATCTTTAGATTGAAACTATGTGAACATACAAATTCAGAAACGTTACAATGGTAGGGTTTTTAACCTTTGTGTATTCACATGTGATGTTTCAGACAAAGATTCTGAACATAAAAATCAACAAAATATTCAATCATATTATTTGACACATGCGAGTTTTTTTTTACTTCTTTTGAAAATAGAACTCACTGAGAATTCAGTTTTACGTAGTTGACAAGTATATGCATTCACCATTCCTTTGTATTTTTCCTTTCAGAGATCAGGATTGATGAGTCTAATATGCATTCAATGAGATAGTATCGATATTTTCTACAATATTTTGCTGGAGATTAAGCATCCTATAAGATACAAGATATTCACTCGCTTTGTGTGTACTCATGTCTTGTCAAAGCACATCATGGACAAAATATTTATTTGCACATTTTACAGGATAAAAGATCTCTTTCCAAACAGCCTGTACATTGTTTCTTAAACAGGAATTATTTGAAAATAATGATAAACGTACATACAGAAAAATAAGATAGCAGTTATTTATTGATGTAGACGTTTCTTAATTCTTGTGGAACTGAAAACAACCATATTTTTTCTATAATCTGTAAATAAAGAAAATATGTTATCAAAACATTTTAACATACTTTACACTTTAATGCAATCAATTTTGACAAACAAAATATTTTGTTGTTCATTTCTATAAATAATTAATATCCACATTATTCCGGCTTGAAAACCAATTGTTTTTATCATAAACATGGAAAATTCTAAACCAACTTTCGTTGTTTTAAAATCTGAAATAATCAATAAAAAATGTTTAACACCTCGGTGAAAAGACTATAGATTTCCAATAATAAAAGCTTTTAAAATAACAAGCGTCACAATAGTTGAGACATAAACGATACAATTCTATATCTTTTCGTAAAAGAAAACACGAAATGAAGAATTTTGATGGTTATATCATCTGATGCTCAAGGTTCATAAGAAAAGCCGTTAGCTTTCCTATTATATACATTCTCAGCTAAAATGAATTTAGACTTTTCATTCAGTGCCTAGAAAGGGTGAGTAAGTTAGTGCAATGAAGCCCCCTATTGAGAGTCGGCTTATTATCTATTCTCAAAGTAATCAGATTCGCTCAGCATCGTCTAAACCAAGAGTAGACATCAATCTTTGAAAAATATGTTTTCAAACATTGTATTGTAAACTCAATCAGCATTGTAATCAACTTATGAAAAAGATGTTTTCAAACTTTGTATTGTAAACTCAATCAGCATTGTAATCAACTTATGAAAAAGATGTTTTCAAACTTTGTATTGTAAACTCAATCAGCATTGTAATCAACTTATGAAAAAGATGTTTTCAAACTTTGTATTGTAAACTCAATCAGCATTGTAATCAACTTATGAAAAAGATGTTTTCAAACTTTGTATTGTAAACTCAATCAGCATTGTAATCAACTTATGAAAAAGATGTTTTCAAACTTTGTATTGTAAACTCAATCAGCATTGTAATCAACTTATGAAAAAGATGTTTTCAAACTTTGTATTGTAAACTCAATCAGCATTGTAATCAACTTATGAAAAAGATGTTTTCAAACTTTGTATTGTAAACTCAATCAGCATTGTAATCAACTTATGAAAAAGATGTTTTCAAACTTTGTATTGTAAACTCAATCAGCATTGTAATCAACTTATGAAAAAGATGTTTTCAAACTTTGTATTGTAAACTCAATCAGCATTGTAATCAACTTATGAAAAAGATGTTTTCAAACTTTGTATTGTAAACTCAATCAGCATTGTAATCAACTTATGAAAAAGATGTTTTCAAACTTTGTATTGTAAACTCAATCAGCATTGTAATCAACTTATGAAAAAGATGTTTTCAAACTTTGTATTTTAAACTCAATCAGCATTGTAATCAACTTATGAAAAAGATGTTTTCAAACTTTGTATTGTAAACTCAATCAGCATTGTAATCAACTTATGAAAAAGATGTTTTCAAACTTTGTATTGTAAACTCAATCAGCATTGTAATCAACTTATGAAAAAGATGTTTTCAAACTTTGTATTGTAAACTCAATCAGCATTGTAATCAACTTATGAAAAAGATGTTTTCAAACTTTGTATTTTAAACTCAATCAGCATTGTAATCAACTTATGAAAAAGATGTTTTCAAACTTTGTATTGTAAACTCAATCAGCATTGTAATCAACTTATGAAAAAGATGTTTTCAAACTTTGTATTTTAAACTCAATCAGCATTGTAATCAACTTATGAAAAAGATGTTTTCAAACTTTGTATTGTAAACTCAATCAGCATTGTAATCAACTTATGAAAAAGATGTTTTCAAACTTTGTATTTTAAACTCAATCAGCATTGTAATCAACTTATGAAAAAGATGTTTTCAAACTTTGTATTGTAAACTCAATCAGCATTGTAATCAACTTATGAAAAAGATGTTTTCAAACTTTGTATTGTAAACTCAATCAGCATTGTAATCAACTTATGAAAAAGATGTTTTCAAACTTTGTATTGTAAACTCAATCAGCATTGTAATCAACTTATGAAAAAGATGTTTTCAAACTTTGTATTGTAAACTCAATCAGCATTGTAATCAACTTATGAAAAAGATGTTTTCAAACTTTGTATTGTAAACTCAATCAGCATTGTAATCAACTTATGAAAAAGATGTTTTCAAACTTTGTATTGTAAACTCAATCAGCATTGTAATCAACTTATGAAAAAGATGTTTTCAAACTTTGTATTGTAAACTCAATCAGCATTGTAATCAACTTATGAAAAAGATGTTTTCAAACTTTGTATTGTAAACTCAATCAGCATTGTAATCAACTTATGAAAAAGATGTTTTCAAACTTTGTATTGTAAACTCAATCAGCATTGTAATCAACTTATGAAAAAGATGTTTTCAAACTTTGTATTGTAAACTCAATCAGCATTGTAATCAACTTATGAAAAAGATGTTTTCAAACTTTGTATTGTAAACTCAATCAGCATTGTAATCAACTTATGAAAAAGATGTTTTCAAACTTTGTATTGTAAACTCAATCAGCATTGTAATCAACTTATGAAAAAGATGTTTTCAAACTTTGTATTGTAAACTCAATCAGCATTGTAATCAACTTATGAAAAAGATGTTTTCAAACTTTGTATTGTAAACTCAATCAGCATTGTAATCAACTTATGAAAAAGATGTTTTCAAACTTTGTATTGTAAACTCAATCAGCATTGTAATCAACTTATGAAAAAGATGTTTTCAAACTTTGTATTGTAAACTCAATCAGCATTGTAATCAACTTATGAAAAAGATGTTTTCAAACTTTGTATTGTAAACTCAATCAGCATTGTAATCAACTTATGAAAAAGATGTTTTCAAACTTTGTATTGTAAACTCAATCAGCATTGTAATCAACTTATGAAAAAGATGTTTTCAAACTTTGTATTGTAAACTCAATCAGCATTGTAATCAACTTATGAAAAAGATGTTTTCAAACTTTGTATTGTAAACTCAATCAGCATTGTAATCAACTTATGAAAAAGATGTTTTCAAACTTTGTATTGTAAACTCAATCAGCATTGTAATCAACTTATGAAAAAGATGTTTTCAAACTTTGTATTGTAAACTCAATCAGCATTGTAATCAACTTATGAAAAAGATGTTTTCAAACTTTGTATTGTAAACTCAATCAGCATTGTAATCAACTTATGAAAAAGATGTTTTCAAACTTTGTATTGTAAACTCAATCAGCATTGTAATCAACTTATGAAAAAGATGTTTTCAAACTTTGTATTGTAAACTCAATCAGCATTGTAATCAACTTATGAAAAAGATGTTTTCAAACTTTGTATTGTAAACTCAATCAGCATTGTAATCAACTTATGAAAAAGATGTTTTCAAACTTTGTATTGTAAACTCAATCAGCATTGTAATCAACTTATGAAAAAGATGTTTTCAAACTTTGTATTGTAAACTCAATCAGCATTGTAATCAACTTATGAAAAAGATGTTTTCAAACTTTGTATTGTAAACTCAATCAGCATTGTAATCAACTTATGAAAAAGATGTTTTCAAACTTTGTATTGTAAACTCAATCAGCATTGTAATCAACTTATGAAAAAGATGTTTTCAAACTTTGTATTGTAAACTCAATCAGCATTGTAATCAACTTATGAAAAAGATGTTTTCAAACTTTGTATTGTAAACTCAATCAGCATTGTAATCAACTTATGAAAAAGATGTTTTCAAACTTTGTATTGTAAACTCAATCAGCATTGTAATCAACTTATGAAAAAGATGTTTTCAAACTTTGTATTGTAAACTCAATCAGCATTGTAATCAACTTATGAAAAAGATGTTTTCAAACTTTGTATTGTAAACTCAATCAGCATTGTAATCAACTTATGAAAAAGATGTTTTCAAACTTTGTATTGTAAACTCAATCAGCATTGTAATCAACTTATGAAAAAGATGTTTTCAAACTTTGTATTGTAAACTCAATCAGCATTGTAATCAACTTATGAAAAAGATGTTTTCAAACTTTGTATTGTAAACTCAATCAGCATTGTAATCAACTTATGAAAAAGATGTTTTCAAACTTTGTATTTTAAACTCAATCAGCATTGTAATCAACTTATGAAAAAGATGTTTTCAAACTTTGTATTGTAAACTCAATCAGCATTGTAATCAACTTATGAAAAAGATGTTTTCAAACTTTGTATTTTAAACTCAATCAGCATTGTAATCAACTTATGAAAAAGATGTTTTCAAACTTTGTATTGTAAACTCAATCAGCATTGTAATCAACTTATGAAAAAGATGTTTTCAAACTTTGTATTGTAAACTCAATCAGCATTGTAATCAACTTATGAAAAAGATGTTTTCAAACTTTGTATTGTAAACTCAATCAGCATTGTAATCAACTTATGAAAAAGATGTTTTCAAACTTTGTATTGTAAACTCAATCAGCATTGTAATCAACTTATGAAAAAGATGTTTTCAAACTTTGTATTGTAAACTCAATCAGCATTGTAATCAACTTATGAAAAAGATGTTTTCAAACTTTGTATTGTAAACTCAATCAGCATTGTAATCAACTTATGAAAAAGATGTTTTCAAACTTTGTATTGTAAACTCAATCAGCATTGTAATCAACTTATGAAAAAGATGTTTTCAAACTTTGTATTGTAAACTCAATCAGCATTGTAATCAACTTATGAAAAAGATGTTTTCAAACTTTGTATTGTAAACTCAATCAGCATTGTAATCAACTTATGAAAAAGATGTTTTCAAACTTTGTATTGTAAACTCAATCAGCATTGTAATCAACTTATGAAAAAGATGTTTTCAAACTTTGTATTGTAAACTCAATCAGCATTGTAATCAACTTATGAAAAAGATGTTTTCAAACTTTGTATTGTAAACTCAATCAGCATTGTAATCAACTTATGAAAAAGATGTTTTCAAACTTTGTATTGTAAACTCAATCAGCATTGTAATCAACTTATGAAAAAGATGTTTTCAAACTTTGTATTGTAAACTCAATCAGCATTGTAATCAACTTATGAAAAAGATGTTTTCAAACTTTGTATTGTAAACTCAATCAGCATTGTAATCAACTTATGAAAAAGATGTTTTCAAACTTTGTATTGTAAACTCAATCAGCATTGTAATCAACTTATGAAAAAGATGTTTTCAAACTTTGTATTGTAAACTCAATCAGCATTGTAATCAACTTATGAAAAAGATGTTTTCAAACTTTGTATTGTAAACTCAATCAGCATTGTAATCAACTTATGAAAAAGATGTTTTCAAACTTTGTATTGTAAACTCAATCAGCATTGTAATCAACTTATGAAAAAGATGTTTTCAAACTTTGTATTGTAAACTCAATCAGCATTGTAATCAACTTATGAAAAAGATGTTTTCAAACTTTGTATTTTTATCTAGCAGAGATTTATGATGGTTGAGATTTCTCTCTCGATTTTGCGAACCATTTTCTTTTTCGAAATCCCAACCATTTAATTAAACATTTGATGACTTTCAAATTATAGAAATATTAATTTATCAGTGACAAGCGCTGATCTCTTTCAAAAGATAAATACATTTTTGATAGTTTTTTATTCACAGAGATTTTGTTCATTCCAAGCCATGCATTCTTCTTTTCCATGTAAAAAATTTAAGATATTTTAATTTCAATCACGAAAACTTTATCTATTCAAAACCATCACATATTATTATTGATATTTCATCTGAGACAAAATATGGATACAAGAACGGATAACAACTTTTTAAACTTTTAGCATTTCAATTTGCATCAAAAATCGACAATTGAACACATGAACAACTGTAAGCTGACACTCAGAAATAAGGCTTCCTATACCTCTCGCCCACTAATGGCCAGAATAAATATGGTTACGGCCAATGTGTTAAAATGATGCATATTGCACACTATAATATTGGCAGAGTTCACAACCCTAACGAATCTATATATGGTCCAATATAGAACCAAGGAGTAACGCAACACTTTATTTCTAGAGTACTTTGGCATATTATCTAATAAACTATCGACGATGGTTCAAGAAAGCCAAGACCTGCCAGACTGCACAATAGTAACAACTGTAAAAGACATAAAAAATTCACACTCATATCATAAGGTTTTCTTGCCAGCTTATTGTGCGATGATAAGGAATGTAGAGAACATGTGCCAGAAACCAGATATGTTATCTAAAACAGTATAAAATATAATAATATTCAAAGAGAAAGCTTACATTTTAACAATGGCACATGGAGAGTCCCAGAAATTTGGACATAGTTAACCTACAAAACCAGTTCTGCACAGTGTTTCAGAAATCATATCGTCTATTCGATTCTGAGGAGTATATGTTCTTCGAAATATGAGTATTAGAAAGTGTACAGTCAGTGTACTACTCTCATCATACTAGTGGACAGTAGTGATGGCTATTACAGCCTCTGCATCATAGCTTAGTTAGATCCCTATTGACACATAACATGCCCATCAAAGATATACACATGTCTTTAGCAACGATGTTATGCATACTACAGTACCATTTCCCAGTCCCCAAAGGCAAATATTGAATTAACAAATGGAAGAAGATAAAATCAATCAGTATAGGGCATAGCGACGGCAAAAAGACACCTGAAACAAAAGGTGACACAATGAAGTAGCGCACTTTGTTGACTAAGATTTTTTTAATCTGTTCAGATACAGTAGCAAGTCAGTTCATACACATGTCGTTGGGAAAATCTATAAAATTCTAAATGGTAGACATTCGTTACTATCTGACATCTGTTGAAGTTCTCATTCACATGTTGTTGGAAAAATTTAGTAAACGCACTTGGCAACAGACTGAACATGCAGATATCACCTAGAGAAAATAAAAATGGAAGACTTGGAACAGAATGAAGTCCCCACACTGATGAAGGTTGATGAATAACAATATCAAACAAATCAGGCGCAACCAAATCAAGGCGTATGTCATAAAACAAGAATATCACAAAGACCCAGACAGATTTCTCTACGGATGCAAGTACACAAGAATGTGCTGGCAAGTTATTACAACCCAAATATCTTGTTGAACCGAGACAAATAAAAAACTAAAGTAATATGGCAAATGTATTATACGATGAGACGTTTTTTGATGCAACTTCGGTCAACGAATCCATGAGTCCACACGTGATTTGATTGAACTAACGCATCCGTAAGTAATATTCACATGTAGATAAATGAGGCATATGTTGCACACCTCATTGACATTTTATTATTTAACAAACAAAAACCGAGCATCAACACATGATTCAAAACTTCACCCAGGGAAAAGGGTTTGTTCCACTCTGTGCACATGTATCGATTAACAGGTTATACATGTAAAAGACATCTTCATGACAGTATATTTCGCTGGAAGCTGTCGCCCCTCCTATATATAGTGACGGCTATTCCCAGATGGCTCCCCAACTGCTTCTGACCAGGCTCAATGTCACTTAACTTTGGTGATCGAACAAGAATAAGTGTGTCAACATGATCATACTGTATTTAAATTCCAAAGTTATTTGTGCTAAAATTAGCTCTCTCTTTTAGTAAACCTAACAAAAACACTTTTAAGAAAGTGTCACTATTCTAGAAGCAAACCGATTGAAAACCACTGGTTCAATTGTTGTGTAGAGATCATTGGATTATCTTTCCTATTTCACTTGGTTTCAGCAAAAAATTGTATTGAAATAAAATAGAATGTCTGCCAAATTTATGATGGTCAAAATATTTTTACTTTTAAAAAATGTCAGATGTTGCATTGAAGATAATAATGGAGTTATGGCGGACTTATGTGACGTCACACATTTCGATCGGTGTTACAGCAAAATAAGCCCCTATAATATTTTGCCCAGTTCCATTTTGTCGATTTAAAAAATTTTCCGTTTAACTTTCAAAATCTCATTTGATTTTATTATTTGTTGATAATATTAAACAATTTGTTGAAAAGAATCATTTTAAAAAACCACCAGAAGAAAAACGACAATACGTCATTATTATGATGTTTAATTTGTTATACAAATGACAAAATTGAAAATTTTGTAATATATTTCTATTCGTTTGATTTATTGTTTGTAACATTGTAAAAAAAATTATGATTAATAAGTAAACAATTTGTTGAAAATAAATCATTATTTGAAAAAAATAAAAAAATAAAAATAAAAACAGGCAAAAATATAATGGGGATTATTTTTGCTGTAACACAGGTCGAAATTTGTAACAGTTATCGTCTTTAATATAACCATTGTATCATACCTTAAAAACAAACATTTTCACTGAAAAAGTAAACTCTGAGCATTAATTTCACACATAAAATCTCTCGTTAGGAAATCTCACATATTTATCAATAAAATTAAAATGTGTAATAAAACAAAAAAAAAAAACATTTGCAAAAATTAATATTAATTATCTAAAATTTAATGTAAAAATATAATTGTTTCATATTTTTGTAAAACTTCATTTATTTTATTATGATTGACTTTTGTCTGATTTGAAACGGTGAGTTTTTGTCTGGGAATCTTTTGTAACCTATTCATAATAATAATATATTCTTTTTACAACTCATAGACATATAATTTTTTAAACAATGTTTTGTCATTTTTTATTATCACACCCTTCGTAGTTTTTAATCCCTAAAAAGATTCAGATTCTATTTTTGGCGGGGAGATTACATGTAAACAGTCTGAAGAAATATATGCAAAATGGGAGTACATTTCTTTTTAAAATATTGTAGATTTTAGACTGGAAGATCACTTTTCTTATATGAATAAAACATAAAATGAGCACTCACTTCCTGCCCAGTTTGCGGTAAATCGAGACATATAACCGATTGGGTTTTCAATTTTGAGTCAAGAAAATTGGGAAAGAGGCATTATTTTTACTTATCTAATTTAGACTTTTTTCTATTGTTACTAGGTACGTAGAAAATCAATGGCCGATTCCGAAAATGTAAAAACATCCCCCCCTTCACTTAAAAATTCACTTAAATTAAGGAGATCAACCAATTTTAATGGAATTTTCAATATTTATTAATCAACAATCACGGAATATAATGAAACCATTTTTTTTTTAAATCATTAGTGAAAATGTATAATTTTTTTAAAACGAAATACACCTTTACTAAAGTTATATTTTTATATATTAATAAAAAAAAAATGCATTTTTTTTAATGAAAATAAAGCATCGTAGATGTTACCAATAAAAACATGTTTAAATATTTTTTATATATTACGAAAAAAGCCCCTAAATACCGTTTTAACAAAATCACCATAACTCGAGGAAAAATTATTTTTTTGAATTAGCGATATTATTATTGAATAAAGCATTGTTCACTCAATATTTTCACCAAAAAAATAATATAATTGCAAAAAATATTTCATGCGATTTAAATGATAAGAGTTTCTAGGAAAATAAAAAATGCGACATAATCATATTTCCCTTTCATACATAAACGTGGAATCATCAGCGCAAGAACTTTTTTTTATAATCTTGAAAATCAACCACAAATTGACAGATTTTAGACCCAGGAACTTAACGAAAAAATAATTTTAAAAATTGGATCATTTCTACTAACGATGAACTTGGATTAGTATGGTAGCCCCGTTCTGTAATAACCAGGTGGGATTAGCCTTCCGACAACCACTCACTTTTACACCGCCTTCAAAATTTTATTTTTACAGATTAAACAATTTCGTTAATTTCACAATTTATCGTCAATTATTTGGACAGATTTGTATTTGTTTTGTCTTTTTTTGCATCAATAAATATTTAAGAAGTTAAGAACAATTATTTATTATCAAGTAAAGAGAATTCAAACATGACATTTTAATTCAAAATTGAATTCTGTTTATAAATATATAAGTTTTAAGTTTTTTTCAATGAATAAATTGTCAGTGTAGTCATTGACTTTAATTTACTTTTTCACACTTAAAATAAAAAATACACTTCATTTTAAAAAGAATCAATGTAATTTATCGTTACGACACGTTAAGAATAAATCGAGTAACTAAATCATGTAAAAAAAATTGATAAAATTGACGCAGTTCGTAACGTAAAAATAATTTTTGACATTTAAAAAAAGTTTCATTTCAAATTCTAAGGAAAAAACATTGGTACACAGACGTCATCAATAATTTTAGAGTATTACCAAATTAAAAACTAATACCAAGTTAAATATGAACCTTTTTAGTTTAAAATAAAATTAGATCTTAATTGCGTACACTCACAAATATTTTAATTAAATGAGAATTTCCTTTTGTATTATAACAAAATAAGGGTACTTAAATTTGTTTATAACCTTAAAAAGAATAAAGAAATTAATGGATAATAAGTTTTCAACTTCTATAAACTATTATAAAATCATTTTTATATATAAACTTTAAAATGATAAATTATGACATTTTTGTCTTCCATATATTTTACATAGCGATAGTCGATTGGTAAAAAAAGTTGTTTTCCGATTAAGTGTTGCTGGATTTGACTAATTTATGACTTTTGGCGGTATAATTTTGCTATTTTTTAGTAAAACGTGGGAATTTTTTTTTAAATTCATTATCTTATGATTTTAATTTCATAATTATATTTGAAATAGTTCCCAAAAACTTATATCTATCTTTCAAGGGATTTTTACAAGTAATTTTTTCAAAGTTCAAAATTCACTGATTTTTTTGTTTTTTTAGCCGCCGTGATTACATATTTCATTATAATTTTTTTTTCGTTTAGAGATTAAGTTTAGGCTTTTATCTTTCAAACACAATCACAGTTTACACGGAAACTAATTAAATAATTAATGATAAGCGCTTTTTAATAAGCATAGTCCATACAAGAGACGGTCATTTTTGCACGTACCTAATTCTTACTTATCTAATTTAGACTTTTTCTATTTTTAATATATATCGAGTTTGTATTTTTTTAAACTTGAAGTGTTTTAAGTCACTCTGAAATAAGCTATTACTTGCCAATAAAAAAAAACTCGAGGACGATAATAAAAATTATCGTCTTTGGCTAAGTAAAAGTGACAATCACAACTATAGAAACAAATCTTACGATCCACACTTAGTTTTTTAAAGCCTAGAATGTATTTAACGAAAAGGGTGGTTATTTTTTACAATAGCCCTCAAATGAAAACGCTAAAAAAATACAACAAATAAAAGTTACCGTAGCCGATAAAATTGAATTTCCAACATACCTGTAACATTTATTAATTATTATTATCCGTTAAAATTGCTATTTTTTATAAATCGATATTTTTATCGCACTGAAATTGGAAGAAAAAAATGGCGTCGCTTCTTCCAGATTGTGCAGCCTGGTTTTGGTTGCATTCTTTCGGGGTTCTTTTTTTTACTGGGACTCATATTCAAAGCGCAATTTTTTATTTTTCAGCCAAGCAAAAGGAATAAAATCATTTTTTGTTTTATTTACATGTCATTGTGCTTTAATTTACATATTATTTTCATTCAACCCTAAAACCCTAACCTGACTTCACAATCTAGTGGGGATGGATGATCTATTTGCTCTCCCTAACCCTAACTCCAGCCCTAACCCTAAACCTAACCCCAATTTTTCATATTTCAGCCAAGCAAAAGAAAAAAAAACTACATTTTAAACAAAAGGAATAACATATTTTTCTTTACATTAAATTTAAAAAATGCGAACCAAAAAAACAAAACAAAAAAAAACGCCGTTTTGCTTATGAGTCTCGGTAAAAAAAACACACACACACGCCGACAACGAGAACCCGAAGACAGGCTGGTAAAACAAGACCGTCGACGCCATGTTTTGTCAGTAAAAATCCGTGCCCCGAAAAAAAAATTCAGGTTTATTAAAAACCCATTCATCCTACGTAAAAATACAAACAAATGAAATAGCTAACTAGGAAAATCTCTAGTCTCGACGTACGTCGCATTTATTTGTTGCATATTCATTTTTTGACCATGTTCTACAACTTTTTTTGAACCCGACTCGCGAGTTTGAGGGCTATTGTAAAAGATACCCAAATGAGTTTATAAAGACATTAAATAAATAAAAACAATTTGTGAAAACATTTAAAAAAATAATTAAACAAATTATTATTTCATAGCATATTTTTTGTTTTCTTCCAAACATCTAAATTACGTATAATTCTCATAGCATAATTACTAAAAGTATAATGCGAAGGAACACTTTTCACAGGCTTTTCATTTCACTTCAGTTAATTGTATCTGCATATTTACTTCAACTATAACCGAAGTTTTACATGCTTCACTATCAATAAGTTTATGATTCTCGGCATCGTCTTTTTTTGTTTGTTTAAACCGAATATGATGATAGAAAAGTCTCAAATTAATATGAATAAAATAAAACACAATTTGTTTTCATTTTTAGAAAATTCATAGCATACCTTTTAGAAAATCGTAAAACAAAGAAATTTAAGTACTTACGTTTTCATGAGCTGCTTTAAAGAATCGACAATAATCTTTCGAAAATAAAATGATCTGTTAGTGTTCGAGTTAAAACGGGTATAAGTGTAAATTCAAGATGGCGACCGGAAATGAAGGTTCGCAGAAAATTTAAATAGACATAAAACACAACGATTTCGCAATTGTGTCGATCTCTTTGATTACAGGGGAAAATATTATTCAATGAATTAAATATTTGTCACTTGTGCACTTGAGGAAGCAACTGAATTTATTTGTTTTCAATTTTTAAGAGCTACATTTAAAACAGCGGCGATAATCCACATTCAAGACAGGGCAAACAGATAATCAACCGGAAAGAAAGGAACGAACGAACAATATATTAAAACGTTTTAATAAATTTATTTACTAAAAGAAAAACACTGTAATAGTGTTGTTTTCGTTTCATAAGAATTTTAATGTGATATTCTTTTAATTTAAAATGTTCAGTCATTTTTTAACATCGTAATAAAATAGTTTCTTAATTTAATATGTTATAAATATAATTTAGGGTTTTTCAAAGATATCTTAAAACATCTTCTGCTGTTATAACTTCTTCAACTATTTGTTCAAAACAATAAAATAAAAAACAAATAAATTATTTTAAAAAAATAGATCCGGTATTCTGTAAATTATTTGTTTATTACAAAATAAAAGTAATACATTCGTTGGACAAGTCTGAAATTGGTATTAATTGTGGAGAAAGTTTTTATTTCTGGCCATCCGTATAAGAGAAATGGCGTTATTTGCTTCTGAGTGAAAACGAAAGTATGAAAGTCACACATCGCCCTTAATAAAACATATCCGCTGCTGTTATAAGGTCTTCAACTATATTATCGATAACTATTGACTAAAATGGTTATATATGGACGTAATATAGCGGATTATCACGAATGTATTTGATGGAAATGGAAAGCCCACGTAAAATGCGACCGGAAATGGCACGGTAACAATGGCATAGGTAAAAATTGCACGGTAACAATGACATAGGTAAAAATGAAACGTTAACAATGATATAGGTGAAAATGGCACGGTAATAATGGTATAGGAAAAAATTGCACTGTAACAATGGCATAGGTAAAAATCACACGTTAACAATGGCATAAGTAAAAATGGCACGGTAACAATGGCATAGGTAAACATGGCACGTTAATAATAGCATATGCAAAAATTGAACGTTAACAATGGCATAGGAAAAATGACACGGTAACAATGGCATAGGAAAAATGGCACAGTACAATGACATGGGTAAAAATGGCACGGTAACAATGGCATAAGTAAAAATAGCAGGTTGTGGGGGTCGTCCTACCCTTTTGGTCGGGGTTACCAACTTCCTCCACAAATAAAAATAATAAGAAGAATATTTACATGCACAATTAACGGAAGTTTATTTACTGAAATAAACATATTAACAAGTAGAATATATTACTTTGTGTAATGAGTTCATGAGTCCTTTCTTTAGTTTCATGTAAGTAAAAAGAAGAATGTCTTTTCTTTTGTTGAAGTGTTCATTTGTTATAAAATATTAAAAGAGGCAATAGTGAATGTTCGCCTGTGAAATTGTATGAAGCGCGCGAAATGGTGAACTGGAAGAGTGATAGTGAGATGCGTGTAAGCTCCTGATGAAAGTCAGTTGAAAAAAGAGAAAGTTTTATGTTTGTGTGTGCTTATATACTATTGGGTCGGCTCCAGCGAGCTTATTGAGAAAAGTTTAGAAAAATATGTTTTTGGAGAAATCTCATTGGACAAAAATATCACGTGGTGTGCTTGCAAATACGTCCGCTCGTTTTGAGTTGATTTGGTATAAAAAGGCACATCGGAATGTGCGTAGGCGTTATTTTATATTTGTCACGCGCCAATACAACAATTTTCACTCTGCGCGCCTAAATTGTATTTATTTCAAACAACATTTTTTATTCGAATCTTAACCGTGTCAAACTGGCACAATACTCCCCCCAGATTGAAAATAAGGAAAAAAATACATATATTTTTTTTTTTTTTTTAATATGTAATGTATTCCTTGAAATGTTTCGGCCAGTGGACTTTTCTACCGGTTTTTGTCGTAGGTTTGACGTTTCGGTCACTTTCTGCTGGACTCCCATGTTCTAAGGGAATTTGTTCTGGTGGGGAAATTGGCTGAGGGTGTTCCTCAATGTATGCTGGTTTAATTCGGTCGATCGCGATGTTGTCTTTCTTGTTTTTCCTTTGGACAGTGAAATATTTTTCACTTCTGTCCAAAACTTGGTATGGTCCTGTGTAATTTGGACAAAATGGCTTTTTGACTGTATCATTCCTAATAAATACATATTTGCATGTGTGCAGGTCATTTGGCATGTGTGTTTGTTTGTCAGCCCTCCTGGTGGGTGTAAATTTGAGAGAAGACATTTTGTTCTTTAATTCCGTCACAAATGTATTTGTGGGTGAAATGTCTGTGTATGCATCAAAATATTGTCCAGGTAGTGTGACTGCTGATCCAAAAACTACCTCCGCTGGCGTGCTTTGTAAATCCTCTTTCATCGTGTTTCGGATCATTAATAGGATTAATGGTAAATTATCTGACCAGTCTGCGTTGTTATGACTCATAGCCAAAGAAGTTTTTAGCTGTCTGTGGAAGCGTTCGACGAGGCCATTCGAGCAAGGGGGATAAGCCGTTGTCTTTATGTGGGATGTTCCCAACAATTGGTTGAACTCTGCGAAGAGTTTCGATTGAAATTGCGAGCCTCTGTCCGTTGTGAGTACTGACGGTACTCCAAAAATCGCTATCCAGTCTTTTAATATTGTGACAGCTACTGTCGCCGCCGATGTGTCCTTCACGGGTATGGCTGTTGGCCATCTGCTGAACCTGTCGACTATGGTGAGAATGTGGGTGTGTCCTTTCGAAGGGGGTAATGGCCCCACCAAGTCAACATGGATATTGGTAAACCTGGCATCTGGCGTACTGAAAGTACCCAGTGGTGACTTTGTATGCCTGTGTATTTTATTCTTTTGACAGGATACACAAGTCTTGGTCCAATTTCGAATATCTGTATTCATTTTCGGCCAAACGAAACGGTCTGCTATTATTCTTACCGTGGCTCGTTTGCCTGGATGAGATAAATTGTGGAAATGTTGAAAAACATGTCGTCTGATGCTTGGCGGTATGTATGGACGTGGTTGTTTCTTCGTTGTATCACAATAAAATGTTGTTGTACTAAAAGGTACAGGCATTTCCTTCTATTGCAAAGACGTTTTCTGTTGTACGTCAGTGAGTGTCTCGTCCGTTTTTTGTTCTTGTGCAATTAATTCCATACTCAGCGAACTGGAATTTATCGAAGTTATTGCAGCTCGTGATAATGCGTCAGCCACAATGTTTTCTTGTCCTTTGACGTATCTGATGTCTGTAGAATATTGAGCAATATAATCAAGATGTCTGATTTCTCTTGGGCCATACTTATCTATGTGTGTATGCAGTGCATACGTTAACGGTTTATGGTCAGTGTAAATACAAAAGTCTCTTCCTTCCAACAGATGTCTAAAATGTTTAATTGCCAAATAAATTGCTAATAGTTCCCTTGAAAAGGTACTGTACTTTGTCTGTGTCTTGCTCAGTTTGGCTGAAAAAAACGAAATAGGGGTCATTGTACTCCCTGTCAGTTGGTGTATAACTGCTCCTACAGCTATGTCTGATGCATCTGTTGTAAGTGTAAGTTTCGATTCCTCACTGTCCTTAATATTATTAAATTTTGTGAAATTGACTAAGGCAGTTTTAGCTTGATGGAAAGCTTTCAAAGCTGATCCTTCCAGTTTTAATTGTTGGTTTTTTGTTTTGTTCTTCAATAATGACGTTAACGGTGCAAGGATTGTGGAACAGTTGGGTAAAAATCGTCTGTAATAATTAATTACACCTATGAAGCGACGAATTTGTCTAACAGACGTAGGTTGTGGAAAATTCGTAATAGCACTTACTTTTTCGGGTAATGGTGATATTCCCTCCTTATCAATTGAATGTCCGAGGAAATTTACTTCTTGCTGACCGAAAATACATTTGTCCAAGTTTATTTTTAAACCGAAATGGGACAGTCTTTGGAAAACTTGTTCCAAGTGTTGTTTATGTTCGTCGAGGTTTCTACTAGAAATTAGGACATCGTCCACGTATGCGAATACGAATGGAAGGTCCCTAAAAACCTCGTCTATCAACCTTTGGAAGGTTTGACAGGCGTTCCTAAGTCCGAATGGCATTCTGACAAATTCGTAAAGTCCAAATGGTGTGGTCAGTGCTGTTTTATGGATATCTTCTTCCGCCACCGGTATTTGGTGATATGCTTTCACTAAATCCAGTTTAGAAAATATCGTGGCGTTTTGCAGTCCGATTGCGAAATCGTGAATGTGTGGGATAGGGTATCTATCCGGTACAGTTTGTGCATTTAATCTCCTGAAATCGCCGCAAGGACGCCATGTTGTCGCGTCTGATTTCTGTACCATATGTAGAGGAGATGACCAGGCACTTTTGGAAGGTCGAATAATTCCTTGTTGTAACATGCGTTGGAATTCGTCCTTTGCGATCCTGTACTTATCCGGCTTCAAACGTCTGGGGGTAGCGTAGACGGGTTGTCCACTAGTTTTAATATAATGCCTTGCATTATGTTTTATATTATCCGCGACTGTGAATGGCTGAGTAAGTTGTGGGTATTTTTGAAACAGCCGACGAATGTACGTCTCTTCAGGAAAGGCAGAACTAATCCCAGTAGACTGGTATCTTGTGGTGATACCTTTTATTACGATTTTTGTTTGGTTATCAGTCAGTGTGCGATTAGTCATGTCTACCGATAGATTATATCGTGCTAGGAAATCTGCTCCTAATATTGGTGTCGTCACGTTGGCTATGGTAAATATCCATGAAAATGTGCGACGCAAGCCGAGATTGATGCTTAAGTACTTCTCACCGTATGTCGGTATTTGGGTGCCATTAGCTGCCTGGAGGTGGTAAGGCTGTGGAGTAGCTTTCTGTTTACTTAGCGCTGGTATCACGCTTATTTCGGCTCCGGTATCTATTAAAAAGTTATATCCGTGATTCCTGTCACGAATAAAAAATAGACGACCTTTAGTGGAGAATCCAGCAACAGTTGTCGTCTCTACTGGCTGGAATAATCGTTTCCCTCATTCTTGTTAAAGGTGCAAGGATACGTGCATCGCCTTGCTTGTGTGCCGAATTTTTTGTGGTAAAAACAGATTTCGTTCGCTCGTTCTCGTGTGTTGCTTCGACCTCTGCTAAAACTTCGTTTTCGGTAGTTAGGTCGATTATTAAATGAATAACGACGGTCTATTTGCATTAATTCCTGCAATTTACGAGTGAGATTTTCGACCGTGGTTTTTAGTTCGGCCACTTCGACGTCTCTCGTCTGTTTTGGCTGTGCTTGTGTTGAGTTTAATCTGCGGCCCCTCAGATTTTCATGTATTCGGTCCGCCATGTCGGCTAGTTTTACCGTGCTTGTCTCTTCCGTTGTGGGTGCCAGAATTTGTACTGTTGTGTCTGGGAGTTTATCCAGCCACAAACTTCTCATAATAGTTTCGGACATCTTGTTGTCTCCTAGCAATGATCGCATGTATCGTAAGAGTTGTGACGGTGTACGATCTCCCAATTCTACTTGGGTGAAGAGATTGCGTAACATTGTCTCGTTTGATAAGCCAGTCCGTCTCAAAATAGCCTCCTTAAGTTCGTCGTATGGATTATTTTCTGGAACGTTCTCCAACAAATCAGTTACTTCCTCGACGACGTCTGCCGGGAGTTTTTCAACCAAATAACAATACTTGGTTCGCTGAGACGTAATCCGTTTTGCGTCGAAAAGGGCCTGGATCTGGATAAACCACGTCTTTATATTGGTGGGATTAAAAGGTGGAATATTTAGCGTTAACGTAGCTAGAGGTGTTTCCACGCGGGGAGCGTCCATTTTGTGTTTTTTTGTTTGAAAGTGATTTTAAAGCCTTTAAACTGTCGGTTGATTTTTTTATCTTTCGACTTAATAGCGACTACCGGCGTAACTCGCTAATTTGTTGCTACATTGTACTGAGATCCACGCTTCGTTTGACGGCTTGTATCATCCCTTGAGATTCGCATCGTCTTTTTCTTCCTTTGAGTGTTACCGCACGCATGATATCGCCAGTATGTTAGGAACCGCGTGTAGCTTAAAGAGATTCCGTTGTATATGCAATTCTAAGTCGTGGTCACCAATTTGTGGGGGTCGTCCTACCCTTTTGGTCGGGGTTACCAACTTCCTCCACAAATAAAAATAATAAGAAGAATATTTACATGCACAATTAACGGAAGTTTATTTACTGAAATAAACATATTAACAAGTAGAATATATTACTTTGTGTAATGAGTTCATGAGTCCTTTCTTTAGTTTCATGTAAGTAAAAAGAAGAATGTCTTTTCTTTTGTTGAAGTGTTCATTTGTTATAAAATATTAAAAGAGGCAATAGTGAATGTTCGCCTGTGAAATTGTATGAAGCGCGCGAAATGGTGAACTGGAAGAGTGATAGTGAGATGCGTGTAAGCTCCTGATGAAAGTCAGTTGAAAAAAGAGAAAGTTTTATGTTTGTGTGTGCTTATATACTATTGGGTCGGCTCCAGCGAGCTTATTGAGAAAAGTTTAGAAAAATATGTTTTTGGAGAAATCCCATTGGACAAAAATATCACGTGGTGTGCTTGCAAATACGTCCGCTCGTTTTGAGTTGATTTGGTATAAAAAGGCACATCGGAATGTGCGTGGGCGTTATTTTATATTTGTCACGCGCCAATACAACAATTTTCACTCTGCGCGCCTAAATTGTATTTATTTCAAACAACATTTTTTATTCGAATCTTAACCGTGTCAAACTGGCACAAGGTTAACAATGGCATAGGTAAAAAATGGCACGGTAACAATGGGGTAGGCAAAAATTGCACGGTAACAATAGCATAGGTAAAAATAGCACGGTAACAATGGCATAGGTAAACATGGCATAAGTTGATGAATAGGTAAAATAGCACAAAGGAAAAAAATACATAAAATTTTATAATGATTTTATCCAATTCTTTGATAAAATAAAGAGAAAACATTAAGAAGTTTATCAAATTAAAACGAAATTATATCTACAATCAAAAGTAGATGGGGACATTCAGTCCACCCCCCTTCGTCAGAAAAGAGATTCTACTTCATTTAGGTGGTTACGTGTGAACACCTTGAAAACCTTTGGTGAAAAAATAAAATTTATATAAAATGAGATTAATTTCTCATATAAATTCAATGTAAAAAGATCACACATTTCCTTTTTAAGTGCATATAACGAGAATTTAAGCGTGGGGGTGTTAAGGAAAATATGTTGTGTTTTTTATTGAGTGGTTATATAAAAAAAACTTTTAACCGTACCACTAACCATAGGTCAGAATGAAGATGGCGCATTAACTCTTCTTTAACCCTCCCACTAATCCAAATTCCAAGTGTCAACAGTTCTCATCATCCCCTCCATAAAAACTCCCTGTTTATATCCAAGAACTAAACCAAGCAGGAAAAGTTTCAAACTAGATAACAGACTATTTAAATGAAACATTTACAATAAATACAATTTTTACATGAAGCTAAAATAAGTTTTAACATTTCTTCTAAAACTGGAATTGACAAGAGATATTTCAAACACTCAATTACTTAAACATTTAGATGCTATTTTAAAATAGTGTTGAGATTAATTTTAAATAGTTTTGAGAGTTGTTGTATAGTGGTTTTCGAATAAAGGTTGGAGTCACTTTAAAAGATGTACAATTGACAATTTATTTAAATAAATAAGATAATTGTAAAAACTATGGTAAAATGAATATTGATAAAGACACAAATGAGATGAGTTTAATAAAATATTGAAGAATATCTGAGTATAAAATTCTGTTGATTTTAAATATTATGAAAGGAAATGAAACAACAATTAAAGATTTGATTAGTGATTATTTTATGAAAAGTAAATGTTCTTTAATTAATCATTTGTCCTGAATGCTACACCGCTCCATTGTACCATTTATTCGCTTACAATTAGTGATTATTTAACATGCTACACCGCTTCATTGCCCCATTTATTCGCTTACAATTAGTGATTATTTCAAATGCTACACCGCTCCATTGTACCATTTATTCGCTTACAATTAGTGATTATTTCAAATGCTACACCGCTTAATTGACCCATTTATTCGCTTACAATTAGTGATTATTTCAAATGCTACACCGCTTCATTGCCCCATTTATTCGCTTACAATTAGTGATTATTTTAAATGCTACACCGCTCCATTGTACCATTTATTCGCTTACAATTATTGATTATTTCAAATGCTACACCGCTTCATTGACCCATTTATTCGCTTATAATTAGTGATTATTTCAAATGCTACACCGCTTCATTGCCCCATTTATTCGCTTACAATTAGTGATTATTTTAAATGCTACACCGCTCCATTGTACCATTTATTCGCTTACAATTATTGATTATTTCAAATGCTACACCGCTTCATTGACCCATTTATTCGCTTATAATTAGTGATTATTTTAAATGCTACACCGCTTCATTGCCCCATTTATTCGCTTACAATTAGTGATTATTTTAAATGCTACACCGCTTCATTGCCCCATTTATTCGCTTATAATTAGTGATTATTTAACATGCTACACCGCTCCATTGTCCCATTTATTCGCTTATAATTAGTGATTATTTTAAATGCTACACCGCTTCATTGCCCCATTTATTCGCTTATAATTAGTGATTATTTTAAATGCTACACCGCTCCATTGCCCCATTTATTCGCTTACAATTAGTGATTATTTTAAATGCTACACCGCTTCATTGCCCCATTTATTCGCTTATAATTAGTGATTATTTAACATGCTACACCGCTCCATTGTCCCATTTATTCGCTTATAATTAGTGATTATTTTAAATGCTACACCGCTCCATTGCCCCATTTATTCGCTTACAATTAGTGATTATTTTAAATGCTACACCGCTTCATTGTCCCATTTATTGGCTTATAATTAGTGATTATTTAACATGCTACACCGCTCCATTGTCCCATTTATTCGCTTATAATTAGTGATTATTTTAAATGCTACACCGCTTCATTGCCCCATTTATTCGCTTACAATTAGTGATTATTTCAAATGCTACACCGCTTCATTGCCCCATTTATTCGCTTATAATTAGTGATTATTTTAAATGCTACACCGCTCCATTGCCCCATTTATTCGCTTACAATTAGTGATTATTTTAAATGCTACACAGCTTCATTGCCCCATTTATTCGCTTACAATTAGTGATTATTTAACATGCTACACCGCTTCATTGCCCCATTTATTCGCTTACAATTAGTGATTATTTAACATGCTACACCGCTTCATTGCCCCATTTATTCGCTTATAATTAGTGATTATTTTAAATGCTACACCGCTCCATTGCCCCATTTATTCGCTTACAATTAGTGATTATTTAACATGCTACACACCGACACTGCACCATTCAATCTCTTACACATCTGATGTGTAAGGCATCAAAATTAGATAGTGTAATATGATTTAGTACATAGCATTTTGTATTTCTGAGCAGGATTTGATCAGAAATCAACAGGGAGTATTGTAAAATGTTAAATCATTTTACATGCTACACACCGACATTGCACCATTCATTCCTCCTTTTATTCATTTTACTTAAAACGCCAAATCAATCTTTTCTTTTAAATGATAGAAAATATTAAAGTTCATCTATACACCTTTTTTCCTTTAATGGAGAAAAAGACAGACACAACTTGTGTATCGAAAATTTATTTACAATAAAATGAAAAAAATGATCAAGATAAGATGTAAACGTAGACCTGCATATATGTTCATATGTCATTCAAAAAAGAAAATATTAACAACAAAATGTACTCGCAGTTCACAATTTACAATATCATTTTTTTAGAGAAGTGGAAATTTTCTTGTATCTATTTCTTTTACTTTGCTCGTCAGTGGGCGATAACATTTCTCTTGAAAAACGTTCTTTCATTGTTCATGGAAAAACCGCTTCAAGCAGACGACATTTTCATTGAACAAAAGCAAAATTCTGGAAAACCATCTTTTTCATCTTCTGTTTTTCTAATTCAAGTAATAATTTATCAAATATTTCTCGTCTTTCTGAAAATCAAATAATTATAATTTCGTAACTTAATTAATTCTAATATAATTTTTTAAAAATAATTGGGACACCTTTTTTATATTTTAAATGCGAATTTATGCAGTAGAAACTTCCAATAAAAACAAATGATTTTATTTCTCATAAACGAATATTAAATTCAATAAATCTTTTAAATCTTTTAGTCCTTCTGACTAAATAATAAATATTATCGATCTTGTGTCGACATTTTTCAATCAATCCTTAAAAACAATTAGTCTTTTATTTAGACTAAAAGAACATCAACGATCCTTTTGTCGAGATATACTCAATCAAATATCAGACTAAACTGACGTTCGTTTTCACCCTTTTAAAATACTGACATATTGTCACAAATTTCTTTTCACAAACTTTCAAATAATAACTTATCGTATAAAGTTTTCTTCATAAATAATGGTTTATATTTGAGATTTTCGAATACAATCTTTGTATAATTCTAGGATCTCTTCCTCGAATTATGATTAACATTGTGATCAAATTAAAATGTCTCAAGTCTAAATTAAAATTCAGATCGTAACTAAGATACACATCTCAAATCTATGTTGTTACTTTTAAAGCTATCTTTAAATTATCATGAAAATCAATTTTCGACATGGTAATGTCGATTTTACATGAAAAGGAGTTATCAAATTAACGAGGACACAATTTCCCTCAGGAAAGAAAATTCTGTCCTCGGAGACAACATTCAAGATGTTAATCAGTCAACATCCAGAATCTATCTGAAGATAATTTCTTCAAAATATTCCATCGAGAAAATTGCCGTCAGCGTTGTTTACATTTAGAACTGACACGTCACTTAAATTGACCAATAAGATGATGACCCTGAGTCAATCACTGAAATGGATTGAAAATTAATTGTCGCCTGTTCTGAACAATTTAGGCGCGGTTGAACCAAAACTTGAATTCGTTAAAAACGAATCTTACAAACATTTATTATCACTGAGCATTTTCAATAAAAATGAAAAATGGCTACTTTCTAAAAATAAATTCTCAAAGTACTTCTGAGCAGAATCTGATCAGGAATGAACAGGGAGGAAAGGAGAAGAAATATAAGCGCCATCTCAAGTTGTGACATTAAAGAAGAATATAAGTGAGATTCATTTAAATAGAAGAAATCAGCAAAAAAGTCAACAGAATTTAGTTTGATGTAAGATTGCTAAAATCAAATAATTTAAATAAATTTGATTTTGACCATCAAATTTAAATTGAAAAAATAACTATAACAATCTATTATATCAACAGCAGTTGTCCGTGTGTATGTTTGTGTGTGTGTCTAGCATAAATTTGGAAAAAAGACAAAAAAATTGATATATTCAGGAATCAACAGAGAGGAAAAGAGAACTACCGACCAATCAGTCTACGTCCAATATTTGCTCAAATCTTTGAATCATTAATCAATCTAGCAATAGTCAGGCTCTAGTTAATGATAAACTTCTTTCTCATCATCAGAACGGATTTAGAAAAGCACAATCTACTTCGGATATCCTAACAGTCATCTCTGATCACAAACTAGATGAAGCTAGGGCGGTAGCGCTTGATATTTCCAAAGTCTTTGACAAGGTCTGGCATGAACGGCTTCTTTTAAAAATTCACTAATATTGTATTACTGGACACATTTTTAATATAATTAGATCCTTCCTAACCAAAAGAAAAGTTCGAGGTTATCCTCGACTGCCGTTCATGTAAGCAACATGATATAAATACTGGTGTACCTCAGGGATACATCCTTAGACCTCTACTGTTCCTGATTTTCATAAATGATCTCCCCGATGCTATTGAGACTGAGAGAGGTATATTTTCTGATGACATGAAGCTATACTCTCGACATGTGGGAAAAACGGATGCACACATATCCAAGGCAATGTCGGAATCCTTATAAAATGACCTCTAGGCTGTAGTGGATCGGGGTCATAAATGGATGAAAAATAACACCCAACCAGAGAGTTCAACATTTAAACTCATCGGTATATTTTCACAGGTAACATGAATTGGAATAAATACATTGAATTACATTGCCAAGGCTGCTGAAAAGGTCTGCTCCCTCTACCGTGCTAGTAAACTTCTCACACCTGACATTATCCTATATCTCTACAAAGTGACTATCCGCACATGCATGGAGTATTGTTACCACATCTGAGCTTGTGCCTCATCCACTAGCCTCTCTCTCTTAGACAAAGTCCAAAAGAGTCGTCAATTTAATAGATCCCTCACTATCTACCAGGTTCCAGCCCCTGTCCCATCGCCGCAATATTGTTTCCTTGTGTCTGTTTTACAAGTAGTTCAATGGATTGTGCTCGGTTGAACTTGTTTCGCAAGTGCAACCTCAACGTAAATTCACTAGACCAACCTCACAATCAGCCAATTCCCATCGATTCACTGTGGAAGTCCCCAGATTCTGAATAGCTTTCGACTCCAATAGCGTCTTTCTTCGTGCTGCCGGCCTATGTTTCTGCGAATGTACTGACATGCAAAAATTTAAAACTAATGTAAACATATCTCACTGCATAGCTCCAAACTTAGGATGATCCCCAAAACCTACACCCTATTTCTCAGTAGCCCGTTATGTCTACATGGTGACCGGCCTTGTTTAGGGTTAACTATGTTCATAAAAAACTCGCTTGCATAGAATCACGAATTATTAAATATCATCGCCAGTTCTCCTCGGAATACTGTGGGGTCTGCATTCATGCCGGACGTTCATAGAATACTTATAAGTCACAAACTCCTACAAGTGTGTGTAGATAGCCAAAGATATATTTTGAAACTACATTAATCAGAGTACTTAGATGAGTATGTTTTATTTGTGCAAACGTATATTAGACAATAATATCGGCCTCGCACCGGACCAATAATTTTAAAACTGAAAGGTCAGGTAAATTTCTCACACTTTTATTATTAATTTTAATAAATCAAAACAATGGATTTTATTTTTCAAAAATTCACATATGTCGTGCCGAATGAATTATTTCTCTAGATCTATTCATAAGAAAATCTATATCACTCAGTTCACAGAACATCAGACTTAAGATCTCGAGGTTTCGGTTTCGCATTCCAGTCATAGTATCCACTTTATTTATTGGAAATTTATTTAGTATGAATGCATTATTTTGCATTTCTAAAAGAAGTTTCGATATTTCATCAAAAATTGTGACTGACCGACAAACAGAAACACACAGAGAAAATACTGAATTATTATGTGTAGTGTCGAAGATCACGTACCAACGTTATCGGTACGAGAGCAGGAAGCAGCAGCAGCAGCGACATAGCTAGGGACATAGATAGAGAGATTACGACCGTTGATACACACATGTTGTTATAACCCTTGTTAAATAAAGATATGTTTACAACCACCACAATTGACTGTTGTTTATTACCAAACACCACCAATTCCAGTTTCAGAAGAAATGTGAAAACTTATTTAAGCTTCATGAAGAAATTCCATTTATTGTAAATGTTTCATTTAAATGGTCTGTTATCTAGTTTGAAACTTTTCCTGCTTGGTTTAGTTCTTGGATATAAACAGGAAGTTTTTATGGATGGGGATGATGAGAACTGTTGACACTAGGACTTTGGATTAGTGGGAGGGTTAAAGGAGAGTTAATGCGCCGTTTTCATCCGGACTTATGGTTAGTGGTAAGGTTAAAAGATGGTTGTTTTTATAACCACTCAATAAAACACACAACATATTTTCTTTAAGACCCCCACGCCTAAATTCTGGTTATATGCACTTAAAAAGGAAATGTGTGATCATGTTACATTAAATTTATATGAGAAATTAATCTCATTTTATATAAATTATTTTTCACCAAACGTTTTCAAGGTGTTCACACGTACCTGCCTAAATGAAGTAGAATCTCTTTTTTTTGACGAGGGGGGGACTGTATGTCTTCATATACTTTTGATTGTAGATATAATTTTCGTTTAAATTTGATAAACTTCTTAATGTTTTCCCTTTACATATTTTATCAAAGAATTTGATAAACTCATTGTAAGATTTCATCTATCTTTTTCCTTTGTGCTATTTTCCCTATTAATCCAATTACGCCATGTTTACCTATGCCATTGTTACCGTGCCACTTTTACCTACGGAATTGTTAACGTGCCATTTTCACCTATGTCATTGTTAAGTGCTATTTTACCTATGCCATTGTAACCATGTCATTTTTACCTATGCCATTGTAAACGTGCCATTTTTATCTATGACATTGTTACCGTGCCATTTTTATCTATGCCATTCTTACATTGCCATTTTTATCTATGCCATTATTTACGTGCCATTTTTATCTATGCCATTATTTACGTGCCATTTTTATCTATGCCATTGTTTACGTGCCATTTTTTATCTATGCCATTGTTAACGTGATATTTTTATCTATGCCATTGTTTCCGTGCCATTTTTATCTATGTCATTGTTACCGTGCCATTTTTACCTATGCCATTTGTACCGTGCTATTTCCTCTCCAAATTTTTATCAAATTCATTCGTGATAATCCGCTATATTACGTCCACATATCCACATTCTAGTCAATAGTTATCGATAAAATAGTTGAAGAAGTTATAACAGCAGCGGATATCTTTTATTAATGGCGATTTGTGACTTTCACACTTTCGTTTTCCCTCAGCAGCAAATAACGCCGTTTCTCTTATATGGATGGCCAGAAATGATTAAAAAAAAACTTTCTCCACAATAATTATTTATTTTAGACTTGTCCAACGAATGTATTACTTTTATTTCGTAATAAAAAAATAATTAACAGAATACCGGATCTATTTTTAAAATAATTTATTTGTTTTTTATTTTATTATTTTGAACAAATAGTTGAAGAAGTTATAACAACAGAGGATATGTTTTAAGATATATTTTAAAAACCCTAAATTAAATTTATAACATATTAAATTCTAACTATTTTATTACGATGTTAAAAAATCACTGAACATTTTAAATTAAAAAAAATCACAGTAAATTATGAAAAAAAAAAAATATTTGTTTTTTTTAATTAAATAAATAAATTTATTAAAATGTTTTAATCTATTGTTCGTTTCGTTACTTCCGGTTGATTATCTGTTTGCCCTGTCTTGAATGTGGATTATCGCCGCTGTTTAAAATGTAACTCTTCAAAATTGAAAACATATAAATTCAGTTGTTTCCTCAAGTGCACAAGTAACAAAAAATTAATTAATTGAATAATATTTTCCTCTGTAATCAAAGAGATCCATACAATTGCGAAATCGCTTTGGTTAATGTCTATTTAAATTTTCTGCGAACCTTCATTTCCGGTCGCCATTTTGATACACCCGTTTTAACAAGAACACTAACAGATCATTTTATTTTCGAAAGATTATTGTCGATTCTTTAAAGCAGCTTATGAAAACGTAAGTATTACTTAAATTTCTTTGTTTTACGATTTTCTAGAAGGTATGCTATGAATTTTCTAAAAATGAAAACAAAATGTGTTTTTTTTATTCCTATTCATTTGAGACTTTTCTATCATCATATTCGGTTTAAACAACCAAAACAAAAGACGATGCCGATAATCATAAACTTATTAATAGTGAAGCATGTAAAACTTCGGTTATAGTTGAAGTAAATATTCAGATACAATTAACTGTTTGAAGGGAAATGAAAAGCCTGTGAAAAGTGTTCCTTCGCATTATACTTTTAGTAATTATGCTATGATAATAATACATATTTATTAATAATTTAGATGTTTGAAAGAAAACAAAAAATATGCTATAATAATAATTTATTTAATTATTTTGTTTAATGTTTTCCAAATTGTGTTTATGTATTTAATGTCTTTATAAACTCTTTTCGTTAAATAAATTATTGGCCCCTAAAAACTAAGTGTGGATTGTAAGATTTTTCTCTGGAGTTGTTATTGTCCCTTTACTTAGCCAAAGACGATAAGTTTTATTATCGTCATTGATTTTTTTTATTGGCAAGTAGTAGCTTATTTAGAAAAATACAAACCCGATATATATTAAAAATAGAAAAAAGTCTAAACTAGATAAGTAAAAATAATGCCCATTTCCCAATTTTATTGACCTAAAATTGAAAACCCAATCGGTTATGTCTCGATTTACCGCCAACTGGCCAGGTATTGAGTGCTCATTTTATGTTTTATTCATATAAGAAAAGTGATCTCTCACTCTAAAATCTAAAATATTAAAAAAAAATTACTTACATTCGGAATATATTTCTTCAGGCTGTTTACATGTAATCCCCCCCCCCCCGACACAAATATAATCTGAATCTTTTTTAGGGATTAAAAACTAAGACGGGTGTGATAATAAAAAGTTGCCCAAACATTGTTTTGTTTGCAATAATTAAAGTTATATTTCTATGATTTGTAACAAAGAATATATTATTATTATTATGCGTAGGTTACAAAAGATTCCCAGACAAAAATTTCCTCACGAGAGATTTTATGTGTGAAATTAATACTCAGAGTTTACTTTTTCAGTGAAAATGTTTGTTTTTAAGGTATGATACAATGGTTATATTCAAGACGATAACTGTTACAAATTTCGAACTGTGTTACAGCAAAAATAATCCCCATTATATTTTTGCCCGTTTTTATTATTATTTTTTTTTTCAAATAATAATTTATTTTCAACAAATTATTAATTAAATTTTTTTTACAATTTTACAAACAATAAATCAAACGAATGGAAATATATTACAAGATTTTCAATTTTATCATTTGTATAACAAATTAAACATCATAATAATGACGTATTGTCGTTTGCCTTCTGGTGGTTTTTGAAAATGATTCTTTTCAACAAATTGTTTAATATTATCAACAAATAATAAAATTAAACGAAATTTTGAAAGTTAAACTGAAAATTAAAAAATCGTCAAAATGGAACTGGGCAAAAATATAATAGGGGCTTATTTTGCTGTAACACCGATCGAAATGTGTGACGTCACATACGTCCGCCATAACTAGATTATTATCTTCAATGCAACATCTGACATTTTTAAAAAGTAAAAATATTTTGACCATCACAAATTTGGCAGACTTTGAATTTTATTTTAATACAATTTTTTTGCTAACACCAAGTGAAATAGGACAGATAATCCAATGATCTCCACACAGAAATTGAACAGTGTTTTTCAATCGGTTTTCTGCTTAAATAGTAGCACTTTCTTTAATGTTTTTGGTATGTTTACTAAAAGGGAGAGTTAATTTTAGCACAGATAACTTTGGAATTTAAATACAGTATGATCATGTTGACACACTTATTCTTGTTCGATCACCAAAGTTAAGTGACTTTGAGCCTGGCCAGAAGCAGTTGAAGAGCCATTTGGGAATAGCCGGCACCATATATGGGAGGAGCGACATCTTCCAGCGAAATATACTGTCATGAAGATGTCTTTTACATGTATAACCTGTTAATCGATACATGTGGACAGAGTGGAACAAACCCCTTTCCCTGGGTGAAGTTTTGAATCATGTGTTGATACTCGCTGGAGAGAGTATGGTACCAGTTTTTGTTTGTAAAATAGTAAAATGTCAGTGATGTTTGCAACATATGCCTTATTTATCTACATGTGAATATTACCTACAGATGCGTTAGTTCAATCATGTGTGGACTGGCCAAAGTTGCATCAAAGACCATATTATCATATAATACGTTTGACATATTACCCCACTTTTTTATTTGTTTCGGGGCAACAAGATGTTTGGGTTGTGGTCACTTGCAAGGACATTCTTGTGTACTTGCATCCGTGGAGAAATCTTTCTGGGTGTTTGTGATATCCTTTATTTGGTTGTGGCTGATTTGTTTGATATTGTTATTCATCAACCTTCATCAGAGTCGGAATTTCCTTCTGTTCCAATCTTCCATTTTTATTTTCTCTAGGCGATATCTGCATGTTCAGTCTGTGGCCTAGTGTATGAGAATTGCAACAGATGTCAGATAGTATCGAATGTCTACCATTGAGAATTTTATAGATTTTCCCAACGACATAGGTATGGGCTGACTTGCTACTGTATCTGAACAGATTTTTAAAATCTTAGTCAACAAAGTGCGCTACTTTATTGTGTTTCAGGTGTCATTTGGCCATCGCTATGCCCTATACTGATTGATTTTATGTTTTTCCTTTTGTTAATTCAATATTTGCCGTTTGGGACTGGGAAATGGTACTGTAGCACGCATACCATCATTGCCAAAGACATGTCTATATCTTTGATGGGCATGTTATGTGTCAATAGGGATCTAACTAAGCTATGATGGCAAAGGCTGTAATAGCCATCACTACTATCCACTAGTATGGTGTGAGTAGTACACTGACTGTGCACTTTCTAATACTTATATTTCCAGGAACATATACTCCTCAGAATCGAACACACGATATTGCTTTTGAAACACTGTGCAGAACTAGTTTTGTAGGTGCCACATCCGTCTATGACATTCTCATCTTATATATCTATCTTAATGTATTATATAGTGTTTTCCTTGAAGCTTGAAAATATTCGTCAAAGTTTTTTTGAATATTCCCCAAAGTTTTTGGAATAGGAATTTAATGTTCGACAGTGGCATCAAAAGTTCCCTAAGGTTCTGTTATGTAGCAAGTTTTGTATTGTTCTTCTGTCTAGTAAATACTTGTATACAGACTGACACGAAAAGAAATTGACTGGCATTTGCCAGCATGTCATTAACGTCCATATGTGCTGAAAGGAGTGACTCTAGTTCTTCTATTCTTAGTGTGTTTGTATGAGTATTTTACTCTCTATTATATTGACTCCTTTTAAGCAGTATAAAGCTTCCTTCATAGGCTAAAATAAGCGGATTTTGACTGGCTGCTCAGGCTGGGATTTGTGGAATCATTTTTTGTGAGACAAACCAGGAATAGTCATTTCTTGCCTGTGAGTGCCATGAACACGACTCTGTCTCATTTGATTGGGCTTAATTTAAGGTCTTGCTCGTATGTGGATTTTTACTGGCTGTTCAGGCCGAGTTTTTGTAAAGTCTAAATGAAACAAAGTAGTGATCAAACTGATAGAAAAAAAGAGAGAGAAAGTAGAAGAGAGATAAAGATACATGCTTACAGAAACACACCTAAAAATCTAATTTTTAGTAAAGATGATATGAGCAAATAGAGCTTCTGCAGTTTAACATTATGTCTTCTTGACGACCCATGGAAATGTTTATTGACTTGAGTCATCCTAAACTAGTAGGCATAGGGTAAATGTTGACAAATTCCGAGCTTCAGATGTGATGTACATGGTATTCCCAAATGGTCATCCTTCTGGTATTTAATAGAATATTTACCCTTCAGTTACTTCTGTCCAAATTGCCAGGCCGTCTTTCTTGGACTCTCGTTGTGCCATTTATTGTTATAATGTGGGATTTTTCTTTCAATATGATTATGTTTTTATACTGTTTTAGATAACATATCTGGTTTCTGGCACATGTTCTCCACATTCCTTATCAGCGCACAATAAGCTGGTGAGAAGACCTTATGATGTGAGTGTGAACTTTTTATATCTTTTACAGTTGTTACTATTGTGCAGTCTGGGAGATCTTGGCTTTCGTGAACCATCATCGATAGTTGGTTAGATAATATGACAAAGTACTCTAGAGATTAAGCGTTGTGATACTCGTCGGTTCTATATTGGACCGTATATAGATTCGTTAGGGTTGTGAACTCTGTCAATATTATAGTGTGCGACATGCATCATTTGAACACATTGGCCATAACCATTTTTATTCTGGCCATTTGTGTGCGAGAGGTATAGGAAGCCCTATTTCTGAGTACCAGCTTACAGGGTTTCATGTGTTCAATGGTCGATTTTTGATGCAAATTGAAATGATAAAAAGTTTTTTAAAGTTGTTATCCGTTCCTGAATCCATATTTTGTCTCAGATGAAATATCAATAAACAAAACACCATGAAATACCAACAATAATCTGTAATGGTTTTGAATAAAGTTTTTGTGATTGAAATAAATTAAAATATCTCAATTTTATGATTTGGAAAGGAAGCATGCATGGCTTGGAATGAACAAAATCTCTGTGAATAAAAAACTATTCACAATTTACTTATCTTTTGAAAAACCCTAACCCTAACGGTTGTCACTGAGGAATTAATATTTCTACAATTTAAAAGTCATCAAATGTTTAATTACATTGAGATTGCGGAAAAGGCAATGGTTTGCGAAATCGAGAGGACAGAAATCTCTATTAGATAAAAATGCTGGGACTCTGATAGAGTTTACAATACAATGTTTGAAAACATCTTTTTCAAAGGTTGATTTCTACTCTTGGTTTAGACGATGCTGAGCGAATCTGATTACTTTGAGAATAGATAATAGGCCGACTCTCAATAGGGGGCTTCATTTCACTAAATTACCCACTCTTTCTCGGGGCTGAATCAAAAACTTAAATTTATTTTAGATGAAAATGTATATTAGAGAAAATCGAACAGCTTTTTTATGGGCTTTGAGCATCATGTAATATAACCATCACCATTCCTCATTTTGTCTTTTTTTTCTTTTATGAATAAATATAGAATTGTATCCTTTATGTTTCAACTATTGTGGTGTGGCGCTTGTTATTTTAAAGGCTTTTATTGTTGGAAATCTATAGTCTTTTGACAAAGATGTTAAGAAAGATTTTTAGTGACTTTTTCAGATTTTAAAACAAGGAAAGTTGGTTTAGAATTTTCAATGTCTAGGATAAAAACAGTTAGTTTTCAAGCAATAATTTTTGAATATTTATTATTTATCATTGAAAATGAACGACAAAATATTTCGTTTGTTTAAATTGATTGCATAAAGTATGTAAAAATGTTTTGATAAAATATTTTCTTTATTTACAGATTGAAACTATTATAGAAAAGGACGGTGGTTTTCAGTTCCACAAGAATTAAGAAAAGTCTGCATCAATAAATAACTGCCATCTTATTTTTCTGTATGTACGTTTATCATTATTTTCAAAGAATTCCTGTTTAAGAAACAATGTACAAGCAGTTTGCAAAGAAATCTTTTATCCTGTAAAATTTGCAAATCAATATTTTTTTCCATAATGTGCTTTGACAAGATATGAGAGTACACACAGAGCGGGTGAATATCTTGTATCTTATAGGATGCTTAATCTCAATCAAAATGCTGTAGAAAATATCGATACTAACTCATTGAATGCATATTAGCCTCATCAGTCTTGATCTCTGAAAGGAAAAATACAAAAGAATGGGGAATATATATACTTGTCAACTACGTAAAATATACTGTAACATAATAGAAGTGATGAATTAGAGAAAGAAAAATTGATGTTCTTTACTTCTATGCTGATTCAATATTTGAGAGATTAAGGAAATCTTTAATTGAAATCTCCCATATCTATGTATCTCATATAGAGATCTAGTGTTAGTCTCAGGAGAGGCCACTTGTTTTCGGAGACTTTACACTAAAGTAAAATGAACAAAAATGAGAAAATATACTCTTGCAAAGTTTGTGGAACTGCATTTTCACAGCATGCCAATCTGACAACACACATGCGAATACACACAGATGAAAAACCATATTCTTGTAAGGTTTGTGGTACTGGATTTTCACAGAATTGCCATCTTAAAACTCACATGCGAATACACACAGATGAGAAACCATATTCTTGTAAGGTTTGTGGTACTAAATTTTCACAAAATACAAGTTTGAAACGGCACATGCGAATACACACAGGTGAAGGGGAGTTTGAATTACCTACTAGACACTATCCTCGAGTGTCTTCGGTCTCTCTGTACAAGGGTTTGTCAGGACAACCTGACATGAGGATACTTTACCCTACAAGTAAACCCTGACCAAATATTCAAAATTACATAGTATCCGCAGCACAAATAAGATCCCCTCATACGAGGAATAGTGCATCTTCTCCTAGTGATGTTACCTCAAGTAACACCACGTAGCTGGATACTCCACCAGACTAGATGAATTCTTGTCCTGGAATCCGGTAAGACCAACAGACTACAAAAAGATATACTACTACATACTTGACTGGTCAGTTGGGGAGAGAAGAAATTATTCTGAACTTTTTTACTAACTCAATGCTTGAGAAATAAAGGAGAATTTTAATAGAATACTCGGGTATCTATGTATCTCATATAGAGATCAAGTGTTAGCCCCAGGAAGGGGCCCCTTGATTTCTGAGATCTTCGACTGAAGTAAAATTAAACATTAAGTGAAAACGTGCCACATACTTCCTCGATGAACTATCCAAGGACTATATTGATAAGGAAGGGTCCTTGGACTGGCTAAGAAGGGGAGCCCTCCACTACGACCAGGAGAGGCTTATAATGGCCGCACAAGACCAGGGCCTGATGACAAATGCGTTTAAAAAGATGGCTGGTCTCAGTCAGGACAACAAGTGCAGGTTTTGCCACACTGAAGTGGAGAGTGTGAGCCACCTGATATCGAGTTGCAAAATCATGTTGGCAGATGGCTCCTATACAACACGACATAATGGAGTGTGCAGGTACCTCCACTGGACCATCTGTAAGAAACTGAATATCAGATGTAGCAGCAGGCACTGGGAACATCTACCTGAGAGAACTGTGGGGAATGAGACATACACCATCCATTATGACCATGAAATCCCCACAGCTACCTATCTGGAAAACGCAGCTGTCAAACCTGACATTGTAATATGGAACAAGAGAGAGAGAGTGGCAACTTTGGTTGAGGTCAGTGTCCCTAATGATGGGGGCCTAAATAGAGCTGAAAGGGAGAAAATAACAAAATATCAGGGTCTAATGTATGATATCAAAAGAAACTGGAACCTCAAAGAGATCTCTATCATTCCAGTTATCATAGGAGCCACTGGACTCATGAAGAAGAACTTGAAAAAGTATTTAGCAAGTATACCTGGTGAACCAAGTGCAAGAGAAATCCAGACAACTGCACTCAAGGGAACGGCCAGAATCCTGAAAAGAGCTCTCGGTTGGAGTCTGTAAATAGCGGGTGATCGTATGGCATTTGGAAGAATGCCCCGTCCCCAGCAAATGAATGAAAAGAAAAATAAAAAAAATAAAAAGTGAAAAACCCTATTCTTGCAAAGTTTGTGGAACTGCATTTTCACAGAATTGCCATCTTAAAACTCACATGCGAATACACACAGGTGAGAAACCATATTCTTGTGAAGTTTGTAGAAGTAAATTTTCACGCAGTTCTAGGTGGAAAATGCACATGCGAATACACACAGGTGAAATACCATATTCTTGCAAAGTTTGTGGAACTGCATTTTCAGAGAGATACAATTTTAAATCTCACATGAGAATACACACAGATGAAAAACCCTATTCTTGCAAAGTTTGTGGAACTGCATTTTCACGGCGTGCTTATCTAACAGCACACATGCGAATACACACAGGTGAGAAACCCTATTCTTGTAAAGTTTGTGGAACTGCATTTTCACACTTTTCTAATCTGAAAACTCACATGCGAATACACAGCAGTGAGAAATCCTATTCTTGTGAAGTTTGTTGTACTGCATTTTCACACAATAACAGTTTGAAACGGCACATGCGAATACACACAGGGGGAGTTTGAATTACCTACTAGATACTATCCTCGAGTGTCTTCGGTCTCTCTGTACAAGGGTTTGTCAGGACAACCTGACATGAGGATACTTACCCCTACAAGTAAACCCTGACCAAATATTCAAAATTACATAGTATCCGCAGCACAAATAAGATCCCCTCATTCGAGGAATAGTGCATCTTCTCCTAGTGATGTTACCTCAAGTAACCCCACGTAGCTAGATACTCCACCAGACTAGATGAATTCTTGTCCTGGAATCCGGTAAGACCAACAGACTACAAACAAAGATATACTATGACATACTTGACTGGTCAGTTGGGGAGAGAAGAAAATTATTATTCTTAGCTTTTTTACTAACTCAATGATCAGAAAAATAAAGGATAATTTTAATAGAATATTCGGGTATCTATGTATCTCATATAGAGATCAAGTGTTAGCCCCAGGAAAGGGCCCCTTGATTTCTGAGAACTTCGACTGAAGTAAAATTAAACATTAAGTGAAAAACCCTATTCTTGCAAAGTTTGTGGTACTGCATTTTCACACGTTACAAGTTTGAAACAGCACATGCGAATACACACAGGTGAAAAACCCTATTCTTGCAAAGTTTGTGGAACTGCCTTTTCACACAAGACAAGTTTGAAACAGCACATGCGAATACACACAGGTGAAAAACCATATTCTTGCAAAATTTGTGGAACTGCATTTTCACGCGATACAAATTTGAAACAGCACATGCGAATACACACAGATGAAAAACCCTATTCTTGCAAAGTTTGTGGAACTGCATTTTCACGGTGTGCCAGTTTGAAAAAGCACATGCGAATACACAGATGAAGAACCCTTTTCTTGTAAAGTTGTGGTAGTGCCAGTCTGAAAAGTCACATAAGAATACACACAGGGTAATCAAGTGTTAGCCTCAAGAGTAGGCCCCTTGATCTCTTTAGATAAACTAAATTAAAATGAAAAAAAAAGTGAGAAACCATATTCTTGCAAATTTCGTGCAACTGCATTTCTGCAGTGTGCCCATCTAAAAATTCATATGCGAATACACACAGAGAACAAAATCTATCGTTAAGACAGCCCTCGGATATCAATTTTACTCACAGAGAAATAACGTGTTAGCTTCAAGAGGGGTCTGCTTGATCTCTTTACATAAACTAAATTAAAATCATATAAAAAGTGAGAAATCCCTATCTTGCTAAGTTAACTAGATTAATTCTTGTCCTGGAATCCGGTAAGACCAAGATACCACACAAAAGATAATGTTATAAGTTTTTGACATACTCAATGTTTAGAAGTAAACGGGATCTTTAATGGAATATTGAAATATAGAGATCAAGTGTTAGTCCCAAACACAAATGATAACAAGTGATAGTTTTGCCACTTGTCAAAACTTAAAAGTTAAAGGTATCTGACCTCCTGTTGTAAGGTTCTGCTTCAGGCCACTACTGCACAATGTAAAATAAAAGAATGTGTATACATTTCCACTGGACCATCCATTAAAGGTGTGCCTCCGATGTAGCATTAAGTCCTTGGAAAATATACCAAAAAGAAGTGTGGCAAATAAGTCATACATCACCCAATATGACTATACAATCTTAACAGCTACATACTTTGAAAATGCAGCTGGTAAACCTGACATAGTTATCTGAGACAAGAGTGAGAGATCAATGTGTTTTTTTGAAATAAAATTATCAGCTCATCATTAAAAAACACAGAGGATTATTGATCCAGTACAATTTCTATTAATACATTTCTTGTACAAGAATATACAATTTTCTATGTGTTAGAAATCAAACCACCTTAAATGTTTTTATGTACAACTACATTAGTATAAAAATAGGGGAAACTGTATTCATTAAGATATTTAAATTCGTAATAAAAACATATCCATTCATTATTATGGACATTTTCTGTGTGCGTGTCTGTCGTCAGTCACAATTTTTGATGAAATATAGAAACTTCTTTTAGAAATGGAAAATAATGCATTTATACTAAATAATAATGGGGAAATTAGCTTGGCAAAATAGTTTTATTGTAACAGCAAGCAAACTGAGGCAAAGATCTCGGACACGAATGATACTGATGAATATGTATTTATGTGCGTGTACGTGGCCAACACTGAACTATAAAATATTTTCACAATAAAACTATTTCGTGTAAACACGGTAAAATATTACGTGTTTTGTTTTGCGAATTTTTGCGGAGTAGAAACTCTAAAAACAACAAAAAAACCTGCGAAGCTTTGTTGTACTACTCAGAACGGCAGCACAACGATTGAAGAAGACAATCTCTGTTGAATTATTTTAAAAGGACACTAAAACGTTTTTTTCTATCACAAAGCTAAATATATACGAATTGTTACGTTGCGAAATATTAGAGCAGAATCTCTAACGTAACAAAACACCTGCGAAACTTTGTTAGTCTGCTATCTTACGAAACAAACTTTCTCTTCGTTTGTTTCTTTTCTTCTAAAAAGGACATTTATTATCTTTTATTTGCTGCGTTGAATAATATATTCCCCCTTCTGTTATTTGTACAAAATATATAACGAACTTTCTGTTTGTAAAAAGAAAAGAAATTGAAAATAAACGAACTCTTTAAAAGAGGTTTTTGACGAAGCAAACAAAAAGGTTAGTCATAAACAACTTGACATGCACAAAAATATCTGCGTGCACAGCATTTTAAAAGGTTCTATTTCAGGAGCGGCTTATTTTCCGCCTCCTTATTTGAACATTTTCAAAGTATTCTATATACTTTACAAGAACTTATCTACATGGCTATATAGAGCCCTCCAAAAAGGAGCGCGCTCCAGGAGCACGTTCCTTTTTTCTGGAGCGAGGGAAAGGAAGGCTGATTTTATATTCAGCGGGAGTGGAGCGGGAGCAACTTTATTTGGGACTAAAGAGTAATGGTTTTATCTCTCCGTGCTCCTCGCTCCAAAATTATTTTATTTTTTTCTAAAAACATTAGTTTTTTTATTCAGAAATAAAAAAGAAAAGAAAAGAAAGTCTCCGAGTTTACTCTGAGTTATTTTTTAAATTTATATCTCTGGTAAATGTATATGAGAGAGAGAGAGGGGGAGAGAGGAGGGAGAGAGAGGAAGAAAGAACGATGGAGTTACGCATGAAAATAACATTTTTACATCGACAAGGCAGGAGACAATTTGACAACAAATGTCTTTAAATGCGCCAGTGAGTTCATAGATGTCTTTGAAGTTATTTTCTTATAGATTTGAACTTTTTTGTATTTATGACACGATGTTTATTGCTGATTGGATAAATAAGTCAATTTTTCTTTTAATTCGTGTTTTTAAATAAAGAATTTTAAGTTTAATTATACTAGAAAGCCCGTTGGATTTTCTCACCCATTTCACTCGGTATTCATCCAAATGTTCGATAAAATCGATTTTCGAAGTAAAATGGTACATTTGGTCCTGACAAAAAAGTCTTATTTATTTTTTAGCATATATCAAATGTAACTTTTATGCAATATTTTTACCCGTCGTCTTTTCGGCGACATTTTGTTATTCTTAAATTAACGACTAGTCTGTTTTAACATTTTCATGTTTGCTTTTAAATTCGTTAAATTCCGTTAAAACTTGCTTTTGTAAATAGAATGTTCAAAGTTTGTTTTTTGTGTGTAATAAAATGTTAAAGCAATAAAAAATATCTTTAGTCCAAGTAAAAATATCTTTAGTCCAAGGTAAAATAAATAAAAAGCTATATGGCCGCCAGCGATTAAAACCTGGAATTAAAGTTAGATTGTCAACACTTTAAAAAGTAAATGAGAATTTTATTTCAGCACCAAAAATATAATTAAGACCAACAATCAGTGTTATCCAAAATGTGGGCGAATATCAAGCGAAGTGAACGAAAGAAAACAGCGGTCTCTATTCTACAATTAAACCTATGTTTAAACTTAATTAAATTAAAAAATATCTTAAATATTTATTTAAAAAGGCAAATAATTAGACTTGCTGACTTATTAGTTGTCTTGTTAGAACCGAAAGTAGCATAGATATCTTTCTTTATCTTAAAAAATCTATTATTGAATATTAAAATTGTAAACAGTTTGTTTAGAGAGTTCAAATATAGGCGCTTTCACCTTTTTTATTCAAATTTTTAATTTTAATAAATGTTTTTGCCCGACCTAGGAAAAAAAACTTACTCGAGTTAATTTTTCCGATATTTTTTCAACTCTCAAGGTCTAGGCCAGATATTTTGTATGAAATTTTAAGACATTAAATGGATCTCTGAATTGTTTATTGACAATTTATTGATATTTTTGGCCAATTTATGAGAAATATTTTATTTTATTCATTCTTTAAAAACTAAACTTCCTTGGGGTTTTATCGCTCCAAATTGAACTATTGAAAAAAAAAAAGATTAATCGATTGGTTGAAAGTAGTTGCGCGTTTCTCTGTTGTAAATATTAATATACATTATACAATATAGTTACGTTCGTAAAACAAATATTAAACAACAGCACGACGACTAATGTTGTCCTGGTTGTCTCTCCTCTCCCAGAGAAATGTTTTCTTTTAAAATAATAATCACTAATAATGTTTAAAAGTAAAACTTTATTTACTTAAAAATAAACTAAATATATCGGGTCCAATTTTCCTTTCCTGACAAAATAGGTTGTTAATGTAATATATTCAAATTGTTTTAAAATACTTCAGGGATTTATTGATTACTATTTTATACCTCAGGAAACGAAAATTTACGTCCAATCCTATACTTCGTTCGACATCTTTTCTTATAATTCTCAAACTATTAGCGAGATTTTGTAAAATATTATCTTACGGTCTCACAGTTAAAATGACATGCAAACCCATATTTACGAGATTATTTGACGCCCGCCCCTATCCTTCGATCACTCATTACCTAAATAGAACGTTTATGAAAGAAGGAACATTTTCATTATGGAGCGCTGAAAAAGAGCCGCTCGTTTGTATAGGAGTTGGAGCAGTGCGGCTCATTTGTGAAAATGTGGAGCGAGAGAAGCGAGCTCTGATTTTAAGCGTTGAAGCAGTAGCAGTATAAGTTGTATGTTTTTTGGGAAAACTTACACGTTGAAAGATAGAAATAGCATACAACACCTTAAAAGTCTGTGTGGACTTACCTATGCATGCGTTGAATTTTAACCGTGTAAGCATTATCTTTACAAGACTGCCCCACAGCAATACCTCACTTAGTATAAAGGAGAAGGAAACGATAGATGTTCACTTGGTACATGGACGGCGGCACCGGGGGGGTGGCTCAATCCCCCTCACTTTTTGACTTGGGCCACTCCACTTTACGGTCATCAATAATTAAGTTGATATGCATGTGTTTAACCCCCCCCCCCCACTTTTTAGGAGACCCCCACACACTTTTATAACTGTCCCGCCGGCCCTGTGGTACACTGCTTATCATGAGACTGTTGCAAATTATCACTTTACTCGCTGTTTAGCATGGCCGAGTAGTTCAGGGCGACGTGATTTGAGATGTAAAATACTCGGAATCCGTGGTTTCGAATCGCATGACTGGTAGTGAATAGTCATATCTATATGCTGATGAGTCCCGATTATAAAGGACGGAACGTATACGTACAAATATATATATATATATATATATATATATATATATATAACTCGGCTTTGCCCAGGAGCAATATTTTCAAAACACTTTCTATTAAAAAAACAAGTGGTTCTAGCTTGTGCTTTGTGATCATTAAGAAAAAAATTGAAATTATATAAAAGATTATTTAAACGAAACATTTAAAATAAATGGAATTTCTGCATGAAGCAAAAATATTTTTTAACATTTCTTAAACTGAAATTTACAAAAGATATTTCAAACACCAGATTTTTTAAACATTTAGATGCCATTTTTAAATAGTTTTAAGATTAATGAACTTTATAGTCACTTTAAAAGAGTTTTCAATATATTTAAATAACTAAGATAATTATTAAAACTATGGTAAAAACAAAAATCATAAGGATACAAATGAGATATGTGTTATTAAATATTGAAGAATATCTGAGCTCATAGTTCTGTTTATTTTAAATATAATAAAAGATAATGAAATAATAATTCAAGATTTAATTACTGATTATTTCATGTAAACTAAATGTTGTTTTATTAATCATTTGTCTTCAATGCTACACCCGTACATTGCTCCATTCATCTGATATGATTTAGTCCATCGCATTCAGACTTTGGTATCATAATCTGATCTGAAACTCACAGCTAAGAAAAGGAGAAGAAAGCTAAGGTGTTACATGAAAGAGGAATATAAGAGAGGTTCAGGTAAATGGAAGACATTTTGTAATGGTTCCCTTCTTTTGGGAAGCATGCTGATATCTGTACATCCCGCCACACAGCTTTGAAGAATAGAATATATCAATAAACCCATTTACAAATAGACCAGATACACGAGCCTGTGTCCAGTAAGCCTCCTAATTCTCACTTTTTAATTATAGAGTAAAATATGATTTAGTCCATGTTGTAGTATCAGCAATAGAAATCTAGCTAGCCCTCCTCCCACTCCCTTCCCATATCCCCTCTTCCGGTTTCGGGCTCACCGTCAGCAGTTCCGGTTTGTACACCCAAGTAAATAAACGTGTTTCACTTCAGCCTACTAGTATTTTCGTTTAATCAACATCAATCAATGTATACGGATATAACAACATGGTGTCAGAAGTGGTTGCAAATAAGTTATAGACATCTATCGTTATCGTAGAAAAGTCGAACAACAACAGAGAAAAAAAATAGAGAAGATAAACAAAAAAACAAAAGAAACAGGTCAGCAGTCTACACGTGGAGACGGTAAAAGAGGAACTCAAAACAAGTAAGTCACGGTGTAAAGTGAATCTACAAAGTCACGGACATAATACCAAAAAAAAAAAATAAATAAATAAATAAATAAATAAATAAAATAAAACAAGCAAACAGAGAAACGCTGTCGAAAAACGCCAGAACAAGACCCTGTGAAGGTAGGCGATTCGCTATTCATATCCATATTGTTATTGTTATTTTTCTAAACCAACAACAACAACAACAACAACAACAAAATAATTTATATACAAATACCGTACGCTAATAACTCAAGTTACACACAAAAAAAAAAAAATTTATAATAATACGTATTCGTTTTCATTTCTTCTACGTGTACTAATTCACTTTATCAACAATGGCCTGTCAATTACCTCCCCCGTCTATGGATTGGCAGAGTGCCAATTTACCAAGAGATTTCGACAGATTCGCTCGACAGGTTATGTTGCACTTTAACGGACCTCTCAAAGATGCAAGTGAAGACGTAAAAGTGAATTATCTGTTGCTATGGTCGGGAATAGAAGGCCAAGAATTGAGTGACACATTTGAATTTGAGGCAGGTGAAGCGTGCAATGTAGAACACTACATCAAGAAATTTCGCGCATATATAGAGCCGAGGTCAAACTTCCGCGTCGCGAGATACCAGCACCTACAGTGCCGGACAACCTGATGAAGCAGCCCACTGATTCTTGAAGAGACTAAGGCAAATAATAAAACAGTGCGAGTACGATCTCCCCGTCGAGAAAACCCTTCTGGTCGACCTTTTTATTTTTGGACTGAACATAAAGTCCACACAAAAGGTATTACTCAAAGAAGGAAAGAATCTCAGCATCGCAGAAGCGCTACATGCTGCAGAGACAGAAGAGGCAACACTGAAGCAGGTGGAGGCAATACAAAACACACGGAGAGAACCAAAGATCCCCGAGGAAAGAACAGAAGATGCCCACGCAATAAAGACGGGGAAGGAGTACTATAATAAATGTTACTTCTGTGGAAAAGGCCATTACAGAGGTGAATGCCCAGCAAAAGGAAAAACCTGTGGGAAGTGGCGGAGGACAGGGCATTTTGCAGTTGTTTGCCGCACCAGAGACACAAAAGACTCCATTAATAAGCACGATAGACCTCCAAGATCGGCAAAACCCCCAAGATATAGAAACGCTCACAACATAACAGCACACAGCGACGAAGAAGACGACGACTTGCCAAAAGAGGCAGATTTCCATACCATATCAGCAAAATCGCATACTCCAACAGATGCTAGAGAGGCATATGCGGAATTAAGAATAGGGAACAACAGATCCAAAATAAAAATAAATGCAAAGGTGGACACAGGCGCTATGAGCAACCTCATCCCTTGGGAATACTTAAAAAAACTCAAGCATGTACACCTTCAAGACACTCCCATCCGACTATTAGCCTTTGGGGGTGTTCAAATCGACCAAGTGGGCGTATGTCACCTAGAAGTCAGATATGGTGACAAGTTCACAAGTACCAACTTCCATGTAGTAAGAAGTGATAGACCCGCGCTACTTGGCCTCCAGACATCTAGGAAACTAGGACTAGTGACCCTCAATTTTACAATAGGGACCAATATACCAAAACAAGACCACACCACTTTACCCGCGGCAGTACAATCAAAACCAGAAGGAGATACGAAAGAAAGAGAACGGATACTCAAGGAATTTGCTGACATATTCGAAGGCATTGGCTGCTTGCCAGGGGAGTACAGCATCAAGATTGACCCGTCAGTACCCCCAGTAATACACCCACCCCGTCGGGTACCAATAGCCTTGAAAGAGAAATTCAAAGCAGAGTTAGACTCCCTTGTAGCTCAAGATATAATAACCCCTATAACAAAACCGACAGCCTGGGTCAACTCTTTTGTATGCGTCACAAAAGCCAATGGATCTGTCAGACTATGCCTGGACCCTAAGGACTTAAACAGGGCAGTGTTGCGGCCACACTTTTTTACACCAACATTTGAGGAAATCATCTCCAGACTTCATGGAGCAAAATGGTTCTCAATAGTGGATGTGAAATCAGGCTACTGGAACATGAAGCTGGACAAAAAATCAAGAGAACTTACAACATTCATCACTCCTGAGGGACGCTATATGTTTAAGCGCTTCCCAATGGGGGTCAAGAGTGCGCAAGACGAATTTCAGCGGGCCATGTTTTAGACCTTTGGGGACATTAAAAATGTCCTCTCAATATCGGACGACACCGTTATCGTTGGATTTGAGGAGGATGGCAGCGATCATGACATAGCACTCAACAAACTCCTAGAAAGAGCTCGGTCTAAGAACTGCAAATTCAACCCGGATAAATTAGTGGTCCGCACGCAAGAAATCTCTTTTTTTGGCCACATTATATCAAGGGATGGAATAAAACCAGACCCAAAGAAGACAGAGGCGATCGTCCAAATGAAACCACCAAAAGACGAAAAACAATTAGCAAGCTTTCTTGGGCTAGCAAATTATTTAAACAAATTCTAGCCACAACTGGCAATGCTGACCAAGCGACTCCGAGATCTTCTGTCAACAAAAACTCAATTCATCTGGACTGAACAGGAACAGATGGCTTTTAACAGCATAAAAGACGAAGTAGGGAAAGCAATTGTGCTTAAATATTTTGATCCAAAAGCGCCAATAAATATACAGGTTGATGCATCATCAGCTGGACTGGGTGCAGCCCTCATCCAAAATGGAATGCCGGTCGCTCTAGCAAGCAAAACCCTGTCGGGGCCTGAGACAAGGTACTCGAACATAGAACGCGAAATGCTAGCAGTGGTTTTTGGGCTGGAAAAGTTCCACTACTATGTATGGGGCCAAGCAGTGACAATAATAACTGATCACAAACCGCTAGAATCAATAGCCCTAAAGAATCTTGCTAATGAACCACCAAGGTTGGCGAGAATGTTACTTAAAATCCAAGGCTATGATTTCACAGTTAAATACAATCCAGGAAAATCCATTCCCATAGCCGACTGCATGTCCAGGGTGTCACCAATCCCAGGGGAACCAATCAGGGATGTAGACATCAACATAAATCTGCTTAACGCACACCTGAACGCATCCCCAACTCGCTTTCTAGAGATCAAGGCAGAAACACCCAAAGACCCAGTATTAAAACAGCTCACCAGCACAGTTATGTCTGGATGGCCAGAAAATCGATCCTGCTGCCACTCTCACGTACAAGCTTTTTGGAATTATAGGGACGAAATTGGCCTCCAAGATGGAGTACTCCTAAAAGGCAACAAAATCATCATACCTCGCTCACTTCAACCAGACATCCTACAACAACTACATTCATCCCACCAAGGGATAGAGAAAACCCGCTTACTGGCCCGAACAGCAGTGTTCAGGGTCGGTATCAACAAAGACATAGAGGAACTAATTAGAGACTGCTCCACATGTCAGAAGTACCAACCCAGTCTCCCATCAGAAACACTGCTCCAGCACAAGACCCCTTCTTACCCATGGCAGTATGTCAGTACCGACATCTTTACCATGGAAGATAGGGAATTTTTACTGGTGGGGGACCATTACAGCCGCAGCCCTTTCATACGGCGTCTCCACTCGACGACATCAGCTGCAGTAATCCGACAAATGAAGCTCCTGTTCGAAGAACGAGGTGTCCCGGAGGCAGTATTCAGTGACAATGGGCCCCAGTATTCCAGTGCAGAGTTTGAAGATTTTGCCAAATCGTACAACTTTAGGCACACTACCTCGTCACCACTCCACCCCCAGTCAAACGGGTTCGCAGAAAGGATGGTGGGCGTCTGTAAAAAGTTGTTGTTGAAACCACGAGAAACGAACACAGACACCCACCTAGCAATGATGGCGTACAGGGCCACACCGCTATCAGCTCAAATCAAATCCCCAGCAGAACTACTGAATGGAAGACTCATGAGGACCCCACTAGTGTCGAAACAACAACTAGGGGATAAACAAACAAAGCTAGAGTTGGAGAAGAGCAAAGAAGAAACAAAAAAGTGGTATGACCGAAAGAATAGCCATCAACACACACAGTTACATACCGGCCAACAGGTTCATGTTCAGGACAAAAGAACCAGACTCTGGGAACCTGGAAAGATTGTGCAGATCGCAGCAGAGCCAAGGTTATATGTAGTAAAATTCGCCAACGGTGGAATCCATCGCAGAAACCGGCAGTTATTAAGGCCAACAAAGGGAAAGGCGGACAACACGAAATGCCAGCACCAACGGAAAACTTGTTGTGGCACACACCGAGTCCCTTACCCTCACAGCACTATCCCAGCACAGGGACCACGGCCAGCCAGTGGTCAACCATCAACCATCTCAAGCACACATCCACCAGTTCCATCAACACCTGCCAAACTACGTAGGTCGAACAGGACGAGCAAACCCACCCAGCGGCTCGACCTGTAACAGAACAAAACGAACTATCTCCCCCACCCCGCAACCTCTCCAGCCCATCACAGCCCAACGTACTTCTCCTTTAATACAGAAGGGGATGTTGTAGTATCAGCAATAGAAATCTAGCTAGCCCTCCTCCCACTCCCTTCCCATATCCCCTCTTCCGGTTTCGGGCTCACCGTCAGCAGTTCAGGTTTGTACACCTAAGTAAATAAACGTGTTTCACTTCAGCCTCCCTGTATTTTCGTCTAATCGACATCAATCAATGTATACGGATATCGCAACAATAACACGTATTTATTTTTAAAAAGATCAACTAATATTCTTTCCGCACAAACGAAGTTCTTTATAAGAGGCTGGTTTATTTATTCCGAGAAAGTTGATCAGTCAGGATAAAAATTAAAGGTCCAAATATAGCAATTAAGAAAGCTTATAGCCTTTCTGGAAAATGAAAAGAGTAAAGTCTTTTTCCTTACGTAATTCGAGGAAAACAAATGAGAAATCCTTCTCCTCCCACGAGAGATCAAGATATGAAGGTAAATGTGTTTCAATCGCGGGGAACGATTGAATGAGATCATTAAACACGACAATATATAACAATACGAAAGTCCAATTTTAGGACGAATTTATATAGTATTTGTTGTCCTTATGTCGTAAACACATACCTTTTTTGATTGACGGCGGAGGAAAGGAGATTTTAAGAGAATTTTAGATTCTGTTGTCCGTTCTTAACGAGCTGTTTTTAGGGTGCCGAGATATACGTAATCTCGACCTCGGAGAGGTAATATGATTTACTGGTCTGTCGTAGTCAATTTTGTTAGACCAGGTATTTTCTTTTGGTGTCCGGTAGACAGCAGTATTAAAAGTCGCTGTATTTCTTAACCGTTAATTTTCGAATTCCACTTTTCCTGTTGTTGATTTTGTGTGCGGGGATAAATTGTTCGATATGACAGCTGGGTGAGCTGCCAATCTCCTAGACATCCGCTCTCAATTTTCGGAGAGTGCTTTTGAAGCTTATAACAAGCTCAGGACCGGAGAATCGGTGGACGTATATGCGGCAGATATAAGGCGACTAGCGGGATTGGCCGGATACACAGAACGAAGTCTTGAAAAGACAGTTAAAATGGCTCTCGTGTGTGGGTTTCCTGACCGCATCTCAATAGACCTACAAAGGATGACCGACATTGAAACCATGGAAGTAGAGGAGATCTTGAGACATGACAGGGTGATGGCGAAACGTCCTAGTGAACTGGGAGCAATTGCAACCTCTACCGCAAACAAGTCTGGTGAAGAAGTGCAGATAGTGAGGAGACCTACATTTGTTGGAAAATGTTTTAGATGTCAGGGGTCCCATCTGATGAGAGACTGTACTGAACCAAGGCCGGGTGTTATCTGTTTCCGATGTGGCCAGGTTGGGCACATTAGTAGGAATTGCCTTTCACTTCAGGGAAACGAGTAAAGGGGTGCTATTACGCCAGTAGTCGCCTCTTTACTTCTGAAAAGGCGTGTGAGAGTGTACTGTCACATATAGTGGTTACTGTCAACGGAAAAGAGCAAGAGCCCTTGTTGATACCGGCTGTACAACTACACTTGTTACGACAAGTGTCGTCCACTTTTGGAATGGAGCCAGCAATATTAGAGCAGTAGATGGCAGAGAGGTGAAGTGTTGTGGAGAGACTGATGCTGAGATTAGAGTAAGAAATATACCGCTACGACTCCGAGTAATTGTGCTGGATACACTCGTTGGGGGAATTGATGTGATACTGGGCTTGGATGTTATCGACCCACTGGGAGGAGCTACAATTGCTAAGGGTGAGGTGAAGTTCGGCAAGCAGTATGACATCAAGAAGCGTGAACAGTAATAATGCCATCCGGCCGACAAAACCCAGGCCATGTCAGATTGAGGATGAGGACTTCCGAGCCTATTTTGATGGTGACAGTGGACAGTAGAGTGGCAATGGACCGCAGGACTGCCTGTGTTGACAAATCGGGTTAGCTTCTATGAAAGCACGCTAAAAGGAGAGATAAGACCGCAGTTTGAGAAGGAAGTTGAGAGGTGGATCGACGAAGGAATTTTAATACCATGGTCAGGGAAGGTTGAAGGAATTCTGCCACTCATGGCAGTGGTTCAGCCTACTAAGAGGAAAGTCAGGCCAGTATTGGACTTTCGAGAGTTGAACAAGCACGTGGCCTGCCACACTAAAGATGGAATCGATGTATGTGAAGAAGTCATGAGGGAGTGGAGGAAAAGAGAGCGAGCAACCAAAATCGTGGACTTAAAATCGGCCTACCTCTGAATCAATGTGGACAAGAAGCTATGGCGGTATCAATTGGTCGAATATAAAAATCAGATCTATTGCTTGACCAGACTTTGATTTGGACTGAATTCTGCACCGAAAATTATGACAGCAGTGCTTACGACCGTGTTGTTCAAAGACGATGCAGTGAAAAGAGCCAGTTGTTCTTATATCGATGATGTACTGGTTGACCAGACAGAGGTGACTGCGGAAAAGGTGAGAGACCATATCAAAACATATTGACTGACAGCTAAGCCATCGGAGTCGATAGAAAATGGACTGGCTCTTGGATTAAAATTACAACGGAATAAGGCAGGAACGTTGATGTTTGGAAGAGGGAACGAAGTTCCTGAAGTCAAGGACGGCCTAACTAAGCGAGAACTTTTCTCTGTGTGCGGGAAGTTGGTTGGTCATTATCCCATAGTCGGATGGCTGCCGACTGTTGTGCTATCCGTATACATTGATTGATGTCGATTAACGAAAATACAAGGAGGCTGAAGTGAAACACGTTTATTTACTTAGGTGTACAAACCGGAACTCCTGACGGTGAGCCAGAAACCGGAAGAGGGGATATGGGAAGGGAGTGGGAGGAGGGCTAGCTAGATTTCTATTGCTGATACTACAACATCCCCTTCTGTATTAAAGGAGAAGTACGTTGGGCTGTGATGGGCTGGAGAGGTTGCGGGGTGGGGGAGATAGTTCATTTTGTTCTGTTACAGGTCGAGCCGCTGGGTGGGTTTGCTCGTCCTTTTCGACCTACGTAGTTTGGCAGGTGTTGATGGAACTGGTGGATGTGTGCTTGAGATGGTTGATGGTTGACCACTGGCTGGCCGTGGTCCCTGTGCTGGGATAGTGCTGTGAGGGTAAGGGACTCGGTGTGTGCCACAACAAGTTTTCCGTTGGTGCTGGCATTTCGTGTTGTCCGCCTTTCCCTTTGTTGGCCTTAATAACTGCCGGTTTCTGCGATGGATTCCACCGTTGGCGAATTTTACTACATATGACCTTGGCTCTGCTGCGATCTGCACAATCTTTCCAGGTTCCCAGAGTCTGGTTCTTTTGTCCTGAACATGAACCTGTTGGCCGGTATGTAACTGTGTGTGTTGATGGCTATTCTTTCGGTCATACCACTTTTTTGTTTCTTCTTTGCTCTTCTCCAACTCTAGCTTTGTTTGTTCATCCCCTAGTTGTTGTTTCGACACTAGTGGGGTCCTCATGGGTCTTCCATTCAGTAGTTCTGCTGGGGATTTGATTTGAGCTGATAGCGGTGTGGCCCTGTACGCCATCATTGCTAGGTGGGTGTCTGTGTTCGTTTCTCGTGCTTTCAACAACAACTTTTTACAGACGCCCACCATCCTTTCTGCGAACCCGTTTGACTGGGGGTGGAGTGGTGACGAGGTAGTGTGCCTAAAGTTGTACGATTTGGCAAAATCTTCAAACTCTGCACTGGAATACTGGGGCCCATTGTCACTGAATACTGCCTCCGGGACACCTCGTTCTTCGAACAGGAGCTTCATTTGTCGGATTACTGCAGCTGATGTCGTCGAGTGGAGACGCCGTATGAAAGGGCTGCGGCTGTAATGGTCCCCCACCAGTAAAAATTCCCTATCTTCCATGGTAAAGATGTCGGTACTGACATACTGCCATGGGTAAGAAGGGGTCTCGTGCTGGAGTAGTGTTTCTGATGGGAGACTGGGTTGGTACTTCTGACATGTGGAGCAGTCTCTAATTAGTTCCTCTATGTCTTTGTTGATACCGACCCAGAACACTGCTGTTCGGGCCAGTAAGCGGGTTTTCTCTATCCCTTGGTGGGATGAATGTAGTTGTTGTAGGATGTCTGGTTGAAGTGAGCGAGGTATGATGATTTTGTTGCCTTTTAAGAGTACTCCATCTTGGAGGCCAATTTCGTCCCTATAATTCTAAAAAGCTTGTACGTGAGAGTGGCAGCAGGATCGATTTTCTGGCCATCCAGACATAACTGTGCTGGTGAGCTGTTTTAATACTGGGTCTTTGGGTGTTTCTACCTTGATATCTAGCAAGCGAGTTGGGGATGCGTTCAGGTGTGCGTTAAGTAGATGTATGTTGATGTCTACATCCCTGATGGGTTCCCCTGGGATTGGTGACACCCTGGACATGCAGTCGGCTATGGGAATGGATTTTCCTGGATTGTATTTAACTGTGAAATCATAGCCTTGGATTTTAAGTAACATTCTCGCCAACCTTGGTGGTTCATTAGCAAGATTCTTTAGGGCTATTGATTCTAGCGGTTTGTGATCAGTTATTATTGTCACTGCTTGGCTCCATACATAGTAGTGGAACTTTTCCAGCCCAAAAACCACTGCTAGCATTTCGCGTTCTATGTTCGAGTACCTTGTCTCAGGCCCCGACAGGGTTTTGCTTGCTAGAGCGACCGGCATTCTATTTTGGATGAGGGCTGCGCCCAGTCCAGCTGATGATGCATCAACCTGTATATTTATTGGCGCTTTTGGATCAAAATATTTAAGCACAATTGCTTTCCCAACTTCGTCTTTTATGCTGTTAAAAGCCATCTGTTCCTGTTCAGTCCAGATGAATTGAGTTTTTGTTGACAGAAGATCTCGGAGTCGCTTGGTCAGCATTGCCAGTTGTGGCGAGAATTTGTTTAAATAATTTGCTAGCCCAAGAAAGCTTGCTAATTGTTTTTCGTCTTTTGGTGGTTTCATTTGGACGATCGCCTCTGTCTTCTTTGGGTCTGGTTTTATTCCATCCCTTGATATAATGTGGCCAAAAAAAGAGATTTCTTGCGTGCGGACCACTAATTTATCCGGGTTGAATTTGCAGTTCTTAGACCGAGCTCTTTCTAGGAGTTTGTTGAGTGCTATGTCATGATCGCTGCCATCCTCCTCAAATCCAACGATAACGGTGTCGTCCGATATTGAGAGGACATTTTTAATGTCCCCAAAGGTCTAAAACATGGCCCGCTGAAATTCGTCTTGCGCACTCTTGACCCCCATTGGGAAGCGCTTAAACATATAGCGTCCCTCAGGAGTGATGAATGTTGTAAGTTCTCTTGATTTTTTGTCCAGCTTCATGTTCCAGTAGCCTGATTTCACATCCACTATTGAGAACCATTTTGCTCCATGAAGTCTGGAGATGATTTCCTCAAATGTTGGTGTAACAAAGTGTGGCCGCAACACTGCCCTGTTTAAGTCCTTAGGGTCCAGGCATAGTCTGACAGATCCAGTGGCTTTTGTGACGCATACAAAAGAGTTGACCCAGGCTGTCGGTTTTGTTACAGGGGTTATTATATCTTGAGCTACAAGGGAGTCTAACTCTGCTTTGAATTTCTCTTTCAAGGCTATTGGTACCCGACGGGGTGGGTGTATTACTGGGGGTACTGACGGGTCAATCTTGATGCTGTACTCTCCTGGCAAGCAGCCAATGCCTTCGAATATGTCAGCAAATTCCTTGAGTATCCGTTCTCTTTCTTTCGTATCTCCTTCTGGTTTTGATTGTACTGCCGCGGGTAAAGTGGTGTGGTCTTGTTTTGGTATATTGGTCCCTATTGTAAAATTGAGGGTCACTAGTCCTAGTTTCCTAGATGTCTGGAGGCCAAGTAGCGCGGGTCCATCACTTCTTACTACATGGAAGTTGGTACTTGTGAACTTGTCACCATATCTGACTCCTAGGTGACATACGCCCACTTGGTCGATTTGAACACCCCCAAAGGCTAATAGTCGGATAGGAGTGTCTTGAAGGTGTACATGCTTGAGTTTTTTGAAGTATTCCCAATGGATAAGATTGCTCATAGCGCCTGTGTCCACCTTTGCATTTATTTCTATTTTGGATCTGTTGTTCCCTATTCTTAATTCCGCATATGCCTCTCTAGCATCTGTTGGAGTATGCGATTTTGCTGATATGGTATGGAAATCTGCCTCTTTTGGCAAGTCGTCGTCTTCTTCGTCGCTGTGTGCTGTTATGTTGTGAGCGTTTCTATATCTTGGGGGTTTTGCCGATCTTGGAGGTCTATCGTGCTTATTAATGGAGTCTTTTGTGTCTCTGGTGCGGCAAACAACTGCAAAATGCCCTGTCCTCCGCCACTTCCCACAGGTTTTTCCTTTTGCTGGGCATTCACCTCTGTAATGGCCTTTTCCACAGAAGTAACAAGTATTATAGTACTCCTTTCACGTCTTTATTGCGTGGGCATCTTCTGTTCTTTCCTCGGGAATCTTTGGTTCTCTACGTGTGTTTTGTATTGCCTCCACCTGCTTCAGTGTTGCCTCTTCCGTCTCTGCAGCATGTAGCGCTTCTGCGATGCTGAGATTCTTTCCTTCTTTGAGTAATGCCTTTTGTGTGGACTTTATGTTCAGTCCAAAAATAAAAAGGTCGACCAGAAGGGTTTTCTCGACGGGGAGATCGTACTCGCACTGTTTTATTATTTGCCTTAGTCTCTTCAAGAATCCGTGGGCTGCTTCATCAGGTTGTTGCCGGCACTGTAGGAGCTGGTATCTCGCGACGCGGAAGTTTGACCTCGGCTCTATATATGCGCGAAATTTCTTGATGTAGTGTTCTACATTGCACGCTTCACCTGCCTCAAATTCAAATGTGTCACTCAACTCTTAGCCTTCTATTCCCGACCATAGCAACAGATAATTCACTTTTACGTCTTCACTTGCATCTTTGAGAGGTCCGTTAAAGTGCAACATAACCTGTCGAGCGAATCTGTCGAAATCTTTTGGTAAATTGGCACTCTGCCAATCCATAGACGGGGGAGGTAATTGACAGGCCATTGTTGATAAAGTGAATTAGTACACGTAGAAGAAATGAAAAAGAATACGTATTATTATTATTATTATTATTATTATTTTTTTTTTTTTTTGTGTGTAACTTGAGTTATTAGCGTACGGTATTTGTATATAAATTATTTTGTTGTTTTTGTTTTTGTTGGTTTAGAAAAATAACAATAACAATATGGATATGAATAGCGAATCGCCTACCTTCACAGGGTCTTGTTCTGGCGTTTTTCGACAGCGTTTCTCTGTTTGCTTGTTTTTTTTTGTTTTTTTTTTTTTGTTGGTATTATGTCCGTGACTTTGTAGATTCACTTTACACCGTGACTTACTTGTTTTGAGTTCCTCTTTTACCGTCTCCACATGTAGACTGCTGACCCGTTTCTTTTTTTTTTTGTTTATCTTCTCTATTTTTTTTCTCTGTTGTTGTTCGACTTTTCTACGATAACTGTAGATGTCTATAACTTATTTGCAACCACTTCTGACACCATGTTGTGATGTCCGTATACATTGATTGATGTCGATTAGATGAAAATACAAGGAGGCTGAAGTGAAACACGTTTATTTACTTAGGTGTACAAACCGGAACTGCTGACGGTGAGCCCGAAACCGGAAGAGGGGATATGGGAAGGGAGTGGGAGGAGGGCTAGCTAGATTTCTATTGCTGAAATGAATAACAGGCATCACTTTCCTTTATAACGTAAAATGAGCACCCGCCACTTAACGTTAAACGAGACATGTAACCGACTTGAGTTTGTAATTTTGTGGAGAAAGGGATTTAAAAACACGTACAAATTTAGCCAATTTCGTTGTTTTTTTTGGGGGGTGGGGGATTTATTTTATAAAAACGTAGAGATTTAGTAATTTAGATTTTGTGGGGGAATTTAAAAAAAAATTAATTTAATTTTTTAATTTAACTTTAATTTTTGGGAGGTGGGGTTATTTATTTATTTAATAAAACACGTAGGAATTTAGCCAATTTAGTTTTTTTGGGGTGGGGGGTATTTATTTAATAAAAACACGTAGAAATTTAGCCAATTTAGGGTTTTCTGAGGGTGGTGGGTATTTATTTATTTTTAACATAGTTCACCCCAAACAAGGCAAGCCGCCACTGTAGACGTAAGGGGCTATTAGAAGAAAAAAAGGGAGAAGGTTGTTGGGGAGGGGGATCAACCGTAATTGGGATCTGCGCAGCGAGATGTCTGTTTACATTAGTTTTAAATTTCTGCATGGCAGTACTGTCGCGGAAACAGGGGGCAGGGAGGGAGTTCCAGAGGTCAGCAGCACGAGGAAGGAAGCTATTTGAGTAGAAAGCTCTCCGGCATCTGGAGACCTCCACAGTGAATGGATGGGATTTTAATAAAACACGTAGAAATTTAGCCAATTTGGGGTTTTTTTTGGAGGGGGGGCGTATTTATTTATTTATTTAATAAAAAGACGTAGAAATTTAGCTAATTTAGTCTTCGTTCTTTTTAGGGTGGGGGGGGGCTGAAATTAACGAATAATAGAAAAATAAAACAAACAACAAATAAACCACGATGGAAAATACTTAAAACATTTGGTACTTCTGCAGTTTACGGACTGTGCTGAAATAATTCCGTTATTATTTAGAAAACCATTCAATAGCACGATCCGTAAACTGCAGAAGTACGAAACATTTAAAAACATGTAGAAACTATTTTTTTTTACTTACTTTCTTACAGGTCTAGGTTGGGGTCATCATCGTTGGTATCAGTTTCAAACTAGGAAAAACTATATTGTCATAATTAAAAAAAAAAAACAGATTTCATCCCCCCCTCCCAATAAAAAACTAAATTGGCTAAATTTCTACGTGTTTTTATTTAATAATTAAAAAAGAACAAATTGAAAAGTCAAGTTGGTTATCCCCCCCCCCACCCCAAAAAAAACACGAAAATGGCTTGATTTTTACGTGTTTTTATTAATAACTCAAGTCGGTTACATATCTCGTTTTACGCTAACTGGCCGGGAAATGGGTGCTCATTTTACATTAAATTTATAAAGGAAAGTGATCCCCCACTCTAAAATCTTAAATATATTTTTTTTTAATTTATTCTATCTTTGCGAATATTTTTTAGGCTGTTTAAATGTATTTGCACAAAAAAAGTAGAATTTGAACTTTTTTAAGGGGTAAACTGCGCTGGGTAAGATAGTAAAAAATACCATAATTTTTTTAGGTTTATAATTAATTTATTATTTAAAGTGTATCAGTTTCATGTATAAAAATAACGAAAAATGATCCCCCATTTTCGGGTCATTGTCGCTTTTTTAGTGCGGAGAACTGTTTTTGTTACCACTAACACTAAATCCGAGTGGCTGTCAGTTACTGGGAGGATTAGATCAGAGAAATGTAACGAAATTTTTAAAGAATAATTTATTGGGGAGAAAGGATTTTTATAACATTTCGACATCACAAAATCTAACTTTGTGAACATTTAACAAATAAATATTTTTTTTCAGGGATTTAATAGCTCCTGCTTTGTTACTCACACGACCATTTAATGGTCACATCATTAAAATAAAGAAAATTGACTAAAAAATAATATCGGCTATGAAAAAACTTTAAAATATCTGGTAAAAAATGAAAGCGTTAAAAATATTATCTTGTCGACACCCGTTTTATGACTGAGCACCCCTAATAAAACCGGATGTTTAATCATTGAACATCTTCGCCCTGGTCATGCCGACTCTGTTTATGACTCGACACTTCAAATACAACCAAATGTGACATCATTGGGTGCCTTCACCTGTGTGATAAACAGTGTTGACAACTGAGATTTTTCAAAACCCGCTTGATTGAGGGAGGAGAGGGGGGTTGTGAGATCTCTCGAAAACCGCGAAATTTTGAAATTTTCATCAGCTGAGATTTTCAAAAAACGCTTGATCGAACCCCCCCCCCTCCGTCCACCAAAGACAACACTAGAATTTACCTTCGCACCCTAACATACAAAATATTCCGTGTTTTCTCTATTTGCATATTTACGGGTATATTGAAGCGGTTGGCTCCCAAAATGGCTTCCAAATTTTATCGACTAATTTTGCCTGTTATTTTTCTTTGGAAAGAGAGTATATTTTGTGTTGTAAGAAACACATCATAAAATCAAACTGTGTTTATTAAAAATTAAATCGAAATATATGACAGATTAAACATCACAATAATGGCGTATCTAAATATTGAATATTGCCGAAGAAATTCTCCGCTAAAATCAGAAAACAAATCAATATTTGCAAAAATAAAAATTAAAAAAAAAATCCATACAAATCAGACAATAACTTCATAGGTGAATAAATTGATAGATTTTAGAATCTTTCTGACTATTGGTTTGGGGGTTAAGGTAAAATGGCACAGATAAAATGCACTGTGAAGATGGCACAAGTGGATAAATAGAAAAAAAATGGCACAAGATGAAAATCTCAAGAGTTTATCAAAATCTTGGAGACAATATATTAAGGGAAAACATTAAGTTTGTAAAATCAAATAGAAATTATATCTATATTTAAAAGTAGATGAAGACCCCCCCCCCAAAAAAAAAGAAATGAGGTGATTACGTGTGAACACACCGAAAAAAGCAATTATTTTAGAATTTAAAGTGGGAATTAGTTTTGCATATAAATTTACCGTAAAATGATCCTCCATTTTTTGGTCATTAAAACTTTTGTGGTAAGTTAACTCATTTTTTAAAAAACTCTAACACTTAATACAACTTGCAAAGTTACAACAAAAACACACGAAATCGTCTTAAAAAAAAAATTATCTCCCATAGCAAGAAAAAATTGCTAAAAGTCCTGAGTCCTAAAACATTACAATTACCTGAAAATGGTAGGATCATTTTACGTTAAACTGGACTTGTCATGCCCGCCACCAATCACAATCAAATATTTTTGTCTTCTCGGAATTTTTTTTTTTAAATGTAAAAATATTTTTTTACGATTTAAATATTAGCAGATTTTGCAATATCTTTTTTTGCCATTTGTTTTTATTTTTTACTTTTCAAATTAGAATTGACGTTAAAGTGTAGTATCTGTTTTGATACTATACATTATATTTTCTGTCCTCGGTTATTGAAAGATAACTCCTTGAGTGAATCAATTTGAATATTTGTCTCACTTCAGAGTACACCTTTTGGGGAGAGCAATATCTGTACTCGTGGGGGGAGTAAATATTAGATTTTTTTCTTTTTAATGTGGAAAACTTTCCTACTTTAAAAAAAATAAACCCAATAAACTTATAAAATAAAATATTCATGTTTTAGATAAGTAAAACTCCTGTTGCAATTAGATGTAATAATAAACGTGTGAAAATTAGCAAAAAATAAAGACATTAATGTTGGCCATTTGGGGGAGGAAAGTAAGTAGGAACAACGGAGTAAATGGTAAAAGTGCAGAATAGTTAACAGTCGAGAAATCGTAAACAACAAAATCACAACAAATGCCTTATACTAAACGCAGTAGAATTTAATTATCTATCGACCTGCATACTTTCATTGTGTTGAAACTGTTTTTAAGTTTTTTATTTCAATTTTTACAGCTGTCTTTACAACACGTTATTGGAAATTATTATAAATTATTATAAATTATTATAACGCAGTAGTTTATTATTGTGATTGGATGAAAATCAACCAATCACAGGCCACCTTTCATCACCACTGCCGAACTGATGTCAGCGGTTTCTTTGAAACTACGTCCTCTTTCCCAGCATCAGCCGATTGAGGCAATTCGCTTCTTCCTTTCCGGCATTCCTGCCGATAAGACACTAAGTGATGTGACTATACATACATGCTTAATTCCACAAGCATGTATGTATATTGCGTGTATTTTGCGCACTGGAGCGAAGAAAACCTCCCTTATTCAAAGGTATAATTATACCTTATCAGCAAAGGACAACGCGTAACGAGAAGACCCTGTTGAGAAGACGAAACTACAGAGTTAAATCCTCAAATACTACCTTATTTTGCAACCAACATTCTTCTTCCTTTCTTTCTCTTTCTTCCTTTTTCTTTACTTATATAAAATCTCTCGATTAACTAAACCGTTGTTGTTTTCTCTTTCTTGTCTTGTCACGTTTTAAGCCTTGTCTTTCCTACACTGCGGACCCGAGGTTTCATCCCTTGTTTGAATGGGGAAAATCCCAACAACGTAGGAAATAAATGTTTGCTTATCGTTTAACTGTTTGAGGCTTAATCCTTGAAAATTTGTAAAAAAAACTATGACTGTCACTAACCCTAAGCTTTGGGTGTCAACTCGGACTTAGGGTTAGTGAAATGATAAATTATTTTGTTTTCAACTTTTCATAAATAAAGCACCCCGAGTTAAGCGAAAAGCGGATTTTTTTCTCCTTTGCGTAAAGGCCGCATATAACTACATACTATATTTAATAAAAAAAAATTAAAGACAGTTTCAGCACGTTAGAAGTATACTGGTCAATCGATAATTAAATTCCACTGCGTTGGCTATAAGTCATATGTTTTTGTTGTTGTCTTTTAATAATTTCCCGACTGTTAACTTTTCGACACTTTTACCAAGTAGGTAAATACTTATTTTAAAATAAGGGTGGGGGAGGTTTACACCTTCTTTCAAACTATAGAGGCGGGTGTCGAACAAAATCTCCAAATTTTACAATAAAGAACCGTTAGCCGCTAGATAAAAATTTTAATCGCTAGATTCAAAACGAAGTCTCCAGATTTACTGGGAAAACCGCTAAATTGGGAACACTGGAATTTAATACATTTTCTTTTTTCTGCGCACATTGTCAACGAACCCAGCCAATCAGGTCTGATCAAAGTTTCACACCAGAAGCAGCTTACAGGACAATATAAAAGGAGTGTTTCCTCACTTAGCAGCTCATTTGAGGCCTTTCCCCTCGTCTCGAATCCACACGCCGTCTCCTCCGTTGCTGTCGACAGCACCCACTTTCACGGCCCTTGGTCAGATATTACGGCACCCTTTCCCCAGCTCTGACACCTGTGCAACACCTGCTCGAACTCGTGCTCCAGCTCGCTTTTTTAGTTCCTGCTCCTGCACTGGTTCCTGCAGTGCCTGCTTCAGCTCCTTCCTGCAGCGCCTGCTTCAGCTCCTTCCTGCAGTGCCTGCTTCAGCTCCTTCCTGCAGCGCCTGCTTAAGTCTGTCTCTCCAGTTCTCCTCTGTTATTTCCTCTTGTACCTTTGATGCAATAAATACAACCTCTATTTTTCACTGTTCATCTACGTGTGTCTTCTCTTCTTTGCTAATGTCGTATTTTTGTCTGTGTCTACATTCTTAGTTGTAATGTTATATTATGACGGGCCCTGTATTTTAAACGGGTAGATCAACTAGTATTAATTGTGTCCGGTGTGAATTGGTCGGATTTGGTGCAGGTTGAGCTGACCTCGATTTTGGATGAGCAAGTCGGTTCCCACAAATAGTTGTTTTGTAAATTATAATGGGTTGACAGGACCTGGCTTGCTTCAAAGGATTTGGGGTTAGTAAAGGTCAGATATAACGTAGGGATTTTCGTTCATGACAAGACAAAGGATTATGACGTGACTTGTTGTTGTCGGAGCGAGAATCGAGATCAGTTCGCCATGGGGGCTCGAAGCGACAACGTCGTTTCGGAAAAGCGAGCGAAGTTTTCCCAAAAATGTAATCGCTCGCGATAAGGGCTGTATCTCTCAGGAGATTCAGTACAATTAACGTGGCATTCCCCAGCGAGGAAGAAGGATGAATGATTCGCGGAACGAATGGAAAAAAGAAACCCCGACAACGAAGTGTGAAATAAACAAGTGAACAGAATCTCTCTGAAATCCTGTCTCTGAGCGTTTTGTCTTTTGCTTGGAAAATAGAATCTGCTCCTTAAAACAGGTACCCCACCACGATCACAGCCAGCAGCTGACCAGCGACGAACGAACCTGTAAGGTAATCTTTCTTAGTTCATTAACAAAAGAGACCTAAATGACTATATTTAAACTGTTATATTGGAAATGCTAGGTTTGAAAATGAATCGGCAGTTTAAAGACTTAAACATGTGTTTAAAAGTGACTCTCAGAAACTGTATTTAAAAATGACTCTTAGAAATGTCTTTGTACAAAAGTATTAAAAAGAATAGATCGAACCACTCTTAATCCTCTCATGAACATTTCGCATTACTTTCGATTCGGAGAGGATGAGATCCGAACAGTTGAAGTGGTTACGAAGAACTGCCTCAGTCGGAAGGATTTCTGCCTGTAGTAATAAATAAGCTCTCCCCCCCCCCCTTTGCTTCCCGTGACGTTTAATTTCAGTAGGTATGCAACACATACTTCATTTTGGTGCTTAGTGACCAGCTGTTTCGACATGGAACAGATTGAATTCGAACCATGGATGATAACAACGTGCGGTCCGATATAAAAAGAACAGAAAAGAGAAAAAAAAAAGAAAAAAGGAAAAGTAGAGAAAAACAACGTGCGGTCCGGCACAGAGGGAGGATTGAGAAAAAGAAAGAGAAAGGCGGACAGAGTCGGAGACAGAGAAAGAGAGACAGCGCGAGAGACTAAAAAAAAAAAAAAAAACGAAAAAAAAACCGAAAAGGGTTGATATGACTTTCGAGAGTTGTGTAGAAAAAAAAAACGGTTCTGAGGACCAGTCGTGTTAAGGTTAAAAGAAAGGAAAAGACGGTTTGCTTGTTTTTTTTTGTTTTTTTTGTTTTGTTTTGTATAACTTTATTGGTGAGGGAATTCACGGCAGTTATGAGAGAGAGAAAATGACATGCCGTTCAAATTGTGTAAAATTATTTAGTAAAAGAGAACAGAGAAAAACACGATTGGATCTTTAAGGTAACAAAACTTTAAGGAAGAAGAGGTTGGGGTTTTCATTCATATGTGTTAATTTGTGTTTTAAATGTATTTTTTACATATATGTTGTGGGTGGCGTTTGATGCAGAGAAAAAAACAAAAAAATGAGAGAGAGAGAGGATAAAAGTGAGAGTGATGAACTATATGTTGGTAGAGAGAGAGACAGTGTAAAAGAGAAAAAAAAGTATGAGATGGAAAGAAACAAAAAAAAGTGAGAGAAATGGAGAAGGAATGAGAGAAAGAGAGAGAGAGAGAGAGAGAGAGAGAAACGTGTCTCTGACTGATGACAGATTATGGTTGTTTTGTCTACGTTTCGAGAACAGGACATGAAATATTTTGAAGTGAAGCACGGTGACTGGTTTTGTTTTCGATTGTCTATGTTTGCTTAATTGAATCAGTTAGCTTCTGGGTTTAAAAAAAAAAAGTATAAATAGCCGAACGATATGTCGGCCCGTTCTACGAGGGTCTGATGATGTGAAATATAAGGAATACTGGTTTTCTTTGATTTTTTTTATAATGTATTGTATGTCATTGACTCTTTGCTTGGACAATGGTTGGGCGCGAATTGTGGTTAATTGTCTCTGTTTTTGTTGTTGTTTTTTTTTTTTGTTCAATTGAATTGTATTGAATGAAATTGTTTTTTTTATATGTAATTGTTGTAAATTGTATAATTTGTATGGTGGAGTTGGGTTTTTCCATTCGTTCTAGCAAGTTCAATTTTGATTTTTTTGTTTGTTGTTTTTGAATGAATTTTGGAGAAGTTTAGTCGGTTAAATGAGAATGCTATACCAGTTACGTAAAAGATTAAAAAAAAAAGGCAGATAATTTATTGGATATAAGTTTTGGTCAGCCGGGCGATTTGAGTTGATTAGGTTCGGGCAGCTGGCGGCAGCTAGAGTTGGTTTGGGTCGGATCGCGGAAACCCTTGGACAGGGTTGATCTTATCGGGAAGAATCCCCGTGTACAGAGTATGTACAGGCTTGGAAAGTCAATGAGGGATTCCCGGCGTTTGCTCGTATGCTCTCTTTTATAGAGTACCCATGGGTTAGTGGCGAGGCTTGTGGTAAAGCCTGCATACGTTAAAATTGCGAACGGAAGAATGACGGTGATATGGTCATTCCGTGGGACCACGAGAAAGGACGGTGGTCAGTTATGGAAATTGTTGTTTTCGTGACCCAGGTGTGCCCAACTGCGCCGATAGAGTGTGTGAAAGTTGTGTAAAATGTTAAGCTTTGAAATTGTGGTCCCATTTATTTTTGTGGACTTTGGATGTTTGCCGACGAGTGTGCTGCGAAGATACCCCACCCCCTTACCGCATAGATAGGGACACGGGAAGGGAACGCATGGAATTGGTGTCTGCTCAACACCAGTGGGGATGGAGTTAAGCTGGGGTGTGGTGTGACTCGGGTGCGCGCGTCGGGGCGGATAGAACCATGGGGATCGATTTTTAAAAAAAGGAGGTACCGGGTGTAAATTGGATTTAATTATAAGATTATAGGTTGGGCCTAGTTTGTGGTCATTCGGCGTGTTCCGGGAGCAGAGGTGATTCGATGTGACATTTCGCCCAATACCGTATCGACTAGATAGATACATGGGATGGGGTCCTCCACGTTTAATGAAAAGGGCTGGGAGCTAGGGACATGGGTGGTTGTTCGCGGACGTTTGCGCCGGGGCACTGGGATGTTCGAAGTATATGGTCCAGATTAGACAGTGGTAGGAAAACGGTACCTCTTGTAATTTTGAGAGGCTGACCATTTAAGTTGACAGGTTAAGGAAAGGGGTTTCTGTCTTTGTGCCCCCATATCGCGGCAATACGCCCGATCAGCAATCGGTCGTGTACCGATGATTAGGTGAATATGTGCGTGTGTATTTAAAAAAAAAAAAAAAAATGTTGGTGATGGATTTAGATATTTGTGAAAATTTCTTCAGGGAAGAAATTTTGAAAGATAAGGTGGAGAGGAGTGTTATATTATGACGGGCCCTGTATTTTAAACGGGTAGATCAACTAGTATTAATTGTGACCGGTGTGAATTGGTCGGATTTGGTGCAGGTTGAGCTGACCTCGATTTTGGATGAGCAAGTCGGTTCCCACAAATAGTTGTTTTGTAAATCATAATGGGTTGACAGGACCTGGCTTGCTTCAAAGGATTTGGGGTTAGTAAAGGTCAGATATAACGTAGGGATTTTCGTTCATGACAAGACAAAGGATTATGACGTGACTTGTTGTTGTCGGAGCGAGAATCGAGATCAGTTCGACATGGGGGCTCGAAGCGACAACGTCGTTTCGGAAAAGCGAGCGAAGTTTTCCCAAAAATGTAATCGCTCGCGATAAGGGCTGTATCTCTCAGGAGATTCAGTACAATTAACGTGGCATTCCCCAGCGAGGAAGAAGGATGAATGATTCGCGGAACGAATGGAAAAAAGAAACCCCGACAACGAAGTGTGAAATAAACAAGTGAACAGAATCTCTCTGAAATCCTGTCTCTGAGCGTTTTGTCTTTTGCTTGGAAAATAGAATCTGCTCCTTAAAACAGGTACCCCACCACGATCACAGCCAGCAGCTGACCAGCGACGAACGAACCTGTAAGGTAATCTTTCTTAGTTCATTAACAAAAGAGACCTAAATGACTATATTTAAACTGTTATATTGGAAATGCTAGGTTTGAAAATGAATCGGCAGTTTAAAGACTTAAACATGTGTTTAAAAGTGACTCTCAGAAACTGTATTTAAAAATGACTCTTAGAAATGTCTTTGTACAAAAGTATTAAAAAGAATAGATCGAACCACTCTTAATCCTCTCATGAACATTTCGCATTACTTTCGATTCGGAGAGGATGAGATCCGAACAGTTGAAGTGGTTACGAAGAACTGCCTCAGTCGGAAGGATTTCTGCCTGTAGTAATAAATAAGCTCTCCCCCCCCCTTTGCTTCCCGTGACGTTTAATTTCAGTAGGTATGCAACAGTAAGAGTGATCTTTCAGGTGACTGGCCTGGCAACAATATGGGGTTACAAATTCACATCAGTAAGAGGAGATAATAAAAATATGAGAATACACAAAACTAAATCGGTCCAGCCAAGAAAGTTCAAAAGCACCAAGTTGTTTACATACAAAAGATTTGTTTACAATTTAAAAAAATAATAATGAAGAAATGTTACATAACACTTGAGAATTGATGTCTCTTATACGCTTCTCGGAATACGAAAACCATACGAAGTCATATGAAATCATATGAAAAGTCTTGAATCGTTTTCAAACTTTTTAACACTCATTTTTAAGCCTTTAAACTGTCATTCCTGTTACACACCACTTTTTAAGCATTTTACTTATTAAAACATTTTTCGTTAAAACATAGTTCTTTTCAAGATATCAAATTAAGCATGGTGCACTTTTTCGTTCTGTTTTAAGTATTTCGAAGTTTAACAGATTAGGACCCCAAAAATGTGCAACACATAAAAGTTACCTTACACTTTTTCGTCGTCTGGTTGTGATCGCCGTCGGTACCGTCGGTTTCCATTGCGTATCTCTGGCCGTGATGGATGCTGGTCATCTTTGATCCGTGGATACAACTTTATAGACAGGCAGAAGACAAACGCGGAGACAATTTTTCCTCAGAGAAAGATTCAAGTCTTTTATTCTGGACTTCGTTGTGGAGGGGTTTTATCCATTCGTTCGCTCGATTCTCATTCATCCTTCTCGCTGTGGGATGCGACACTGCACGGGGTTCTCTGCTGGATCTCTTCGAGATCCAACCATTACGACGAGCGACTATATCGTCGACTTGACGCTCTCACTTCCAAAGCCCTTCTCATTTCATTAACCTTAGTTTCTCGCGAAGAAGGAGTGATATCACAGATCCACACGTGTGACAGTCACGCAAAGCATTTCCTTTGCTCATGTTTTCTGACCCGGAGTAGTGATCGCCGGCGTCGAATTTGAAATTTTTGTTATGGCCTTTCAAAAACATGATTGACTCATAACGGTCCCCTTCGGTGCATGTCAGCTTAACACGCACTCATTGTCTTCATTTTACCCCAGCCATAATTCACACTAGTTGATTTAATCGTATCTACAAATATCGGGCCCCATCCATAATATAAAAGAAACATTAATTTATATTTAACAAAAAAATACATGTGTAGATTAATATTCTCTGAGAAATATACCCTACATTCGAAAACAAAATGAGATTCTTCCTTTTTAGGCGATTAACTGGGAAACACCGTGAAAAACTTGATGGAAAGAAGAAACAAATAAACAAAAGAAAACATTTGTTTACAGTTTAGAAAAGGAATATTTTCCTGTATGAATTTGAAATAAAATGATCACCCATATTGAAAAGATTATTTCTTTTTAGGGCAGTAACGAGTAGCAACATATAATATTTCACAGGAAGACTGAAAAGCACAATTAGAGAGGCTCTAGTCCACATAAAGGACAAATAATAGAAAGAAACACAGACACAAATGTCGGCGGACACGGTTTTTTCATGAATGGGCGCCATGTTTATGAGCGAGAAGGTATAAATGTAGGCATTGAATATTTTTTCACACGTAGTGAAAACTACGGATCCTGGAGGCATCGCAAATTACGCACAAAACTACCTGGACAGAGCCATACGATTAAACTCTTCTACGGTGTCAAAGTCGGTAGCGTACATATCACAAAAATGGCGTGACCTGAGACGCCCCCATGACGGACATTTTAAGGCCAGACAAGGCATTATTGACACATATTGCCAAAGTTAGCCAAAGCCAAGAAAGGCTATTCAGCCGTTACAAAAAGCAGGTGTACCCACAGAACGGAGCAAGGGACAAATATCAATGCAAGATCATCTAAAATGATTTCTGATGGGAATACAAAAAGAGAGAATAACAGGTGTATGTAGAATCATGCACGACATGCGCCAAGCGGAAAGGGAACTACGGTCGTCAGGGTCACACACAACCTTGCCACTGTAAAAGGGGCAAAAGAACTTTCGATGTAATGTACAAAGATTTCGTGGAGATGCTTTCATCCAAAGGCAAGTGGTACACTTAGGCGATTCTTAACAGTTTTAGTTGCTTCATAACGGCGATACCGTGCGCACGGGACCACGACCTGGATGCAGCAAGAGACCTATTCTGTTTTTTTCCTGCGACACAGGGAAATTCCAAGTATAATATCATCTGACGAAGGCACACATTTCACAGGCCAGGTGTACAGATTGTTCTGTGAGTTTACCTCAATCAAGCAGAACCTGAACTATCCATAGCGACCCCAAAGCTCGGGGAAACATTGAGAGGCAGCACCACAACCTGATGAACGTAATATTCATGTTATGTGAAGACCGAAGATGCGAGTGGACCGACGTATCCTCAATGAATGATCAGCAGCCCAACGGGGTTATCCCCACATAATGTTATCACATGCAGACACCCAAACATAGGACTACCACGGATCAACGACAGAGGAACTAGTGGAGACATCCTCACGGCCTATGGAATGCAAATAAATGAATTATTGAGGCAGGTGCCCAACAGGGGAGCACTTGGAAGCAATTAGACTGACCACAGATTCGACAGTCAACTTGGTCACTTGCGATTTAAAGACCCCATACAGTCCAGCGATGAAGTCTTGCTACATCGACCAAAATCTGAAGTAGTACACAGTTGTCATTTACCGTGGATTGGGATGATTGACGTGGTGAAATCAAACGATTCCGTTTTACTTGTACAGGATGACAAGCAAGATCGAGAATGGGTCCACTGAGCCCATGTACCGCGCATAGTTCCGAAAGCCGATCATTTGAATTTGAATTCCACCGTCCATGACAGATAACCAGGCCGTTAGCAGGAGTCAATCACCAGAAGCACGCAGAGTCAACCAGAAGGACACATGCATCCATCAAGTTAGGCTACTAGCAGGCAAAGACATTGCCAAATCGCTCTACCGGGGGACAGACCCCATCTCGTTTTAGGGAGTTAGTAATGCCAAACCACTAATCAAAAGCATACCCAGCGGACAAGAATTTAATTTTCTTTTATAAAAATAAAAACTACTTAATTAATTTACGTGCTTTTTGGTATAGGATATATTAAGCCTATGACAGGTACGTACATCAAACAGATATTCCTCAGTTTTTTTTTTCGAAAGTTCCCGCTAAACTCGATAAACACCCGTTTGTGTTTATCGACGCAAAGACTGACCTTAGAGTTAAACATTACAAACTATTCTTTTAAAAATTAATATTTCACGTGGAAATTTTCAAGGAATGGATTTACTTAGGTTAATTTATCCAGTGTTGGGGTTAATAAATGGCATGCTTTCATCCTGATCGCCACTCAGGACTTAACATGAGTCACTACTACCCTAGACTTTGGGTTAGTTTTGGAGTTCCTATTTAATTGTCTCTCCATGGGGAAAAGTTAGATCAACGTTGTTGTTGTTTTTATGAGGAGGATATCTAAATCACCCAAAAAGGGGACACTTTGAATGGGACAAATATATAAATTGGCTAGTCAAGAAGAATTTCTTTTCTTCTGACTAAAGATAAAACAGATACAACACTTTGTTCCCAGCAAGAAGGCAAAAAATGAAACAATTTTAGTGTTAATGAACGTAATGTTTGTTTGTTAGTGTGGTAATAATAATAATAATAATAATAATAATAATAATAATAATAATAATAATAATAATAATAATAATAATAATAACAACAACAACAACGCTTAATAACGCGGACTAAGCGAAACACTACTGAGTACTATTGAATAACTAGATTTATAACCGTGCGATTTCACTTGAGCACCATGAAGTTAAATCTTAGCCTTTTCATGTCGAGAGAATCCTCATCCTCATAATTAGAAGACAAATCTATTTAATTTATTAATTTTTTGTAATCTTGTCATTTTTAGCAAACAAAGGAAATCATAAAGTACCAAAAGAATTAAAGATGCCGATTTTGAAGATAGTGGATGCAACTGTCAACGTTGCAAATGTCTAATATGTTTGTCTACATGGATACGATATTGACGGGCACATTCCTTCTTTCTAGTTTATATTTAAAAAAAAACAACAAAAAAACATCATTAGTTATATTTTTCATTTAGTCAAATTTAGTCGATTCATAATATTTTTCGATTTCCAGTTTATTACAAAATGCTCGATTAAATTTTGTTGGACGCATCCAAGTTTTTCTTTTATAAAACAATCAATTTTTAATATGAGTGTGGCTAAAAAAGGTTTACGATGACGTTTGAGTGATAAATTGATTTATCCGGAAGTCAAGTCAAGAAGACGCTAATTACAATAAGGTAAATATTGCATGAAAAATACGTCTCAGTTAATGTTAAGTATTGTTTTTTTATGTAAAAGAAAAGTCGGTAAGTGATGATTTTATTTTAAAAAGAAATCGTAATAATATTTCCACCTGAAATTAAAGAGATCGGTACAATTGCAAAATCGCTTTGCTTTATGTCTATTTTAATTTTCTGCGAACCTGCATTTCCGGTCGCCATTTTGAATTTACACTTACACCCGTTTTAACACGAACAATAACAGAACATTTTATTTTAGAAATTCTATCGTCGTTTCTTTAACCAGCTTATGAAAAAGTAAGTATTACTTAAATTTCTTTGTTTTACGATTTTATAAAAGGTATTTTTCAATTCATATTAATTTTAAACTTTTCTATTATCATCTTCGGTTTAACATAAACACACAAAAAAAAACGATGCCGATAATCATAAACTGGGCATCTTTTACGAGACTCAGCAGAGTAAAAACGCTAAATAAACAAATATACAACAAATAAAAGTAACTGTAAGCTGTAAAAGTTAGTTTCAAACTTGCATGTGCTATTTGTTTGTATTTTAAACCCGTTTGAAGTGCTATTTATTAGAAATCAATAGTTTTGTCACCGCAACTTGGGGAAAAAACATGGCCGATTTGGGAGGGGGGGGTTACTAACGCATGCACTAGGAGCGGCCATATTGATTTTTGTGAAAACGGTGGGAAAAAACAAGAATTTTTTTTTTTTACATCTAATGAAAATCCATTTATAATACGTAAAAATAAAAACCAATTACATAGGTAAGTAGACAAATATCTATTCTCGTCGTAGGTCAACTTCACTTGTTGCAAATTTATGTTTTTAAACCCTTTCTCGTTCTTTTTTTGGACCCCATTCGCGCCTCTGCTGAGCGTCGTAACATATACCCAGAAAACTACCCAATCCTTTATTTGGACCAAGACAACAATAGGGACCCCAGATCATTAACACAAGACGCGGGACATATTTTGGAAGTCACCGGTTGACCTCGCAATACACGTGGTCTCTATTTACAAAACACTTGTAAATAAATCTTTTATTTATTTTACTAAATGCAGTATATTTCGGAATTTTTTTTTCTTTTAACATGTTAATATTTATTTTAAGGCAGAGAGTCCATAAATAAAACAAATAAAATATTAACATGTTTTCTTTTAAAACATGTTTTTGTGTCACTATTTACTTGCCTCCCCACGAGGGCAGAAATGGGGGGGGTATGAAATATTTATCACCGTACTTAAGTAATCTTTCGTTTTGTAGGGAAAAATCAAGCTTCCCAAAAAGGGGCACTCTGGATCTTACCTCAGTTTAGAAGGATTTTTCCATACTACACTTTGCTCCTAGCCCGAGGAGGCAAAACCAAAGATTACGCAAGTTATTTTAATAAATAAACGAAATATATACGCTTTTTAAAAAATCGGCTGACTTGTAATCTTTCGTTTTGCCTCCCCACGAGGGCGGAGTTAGACTTCAAAAATCAGTTTCTAAACGGAAGCAATTTAAAGTTTATGAAGTTTTTGTCCTTTTTTTCTGTAAGCAACAAATGAAATAAGATTTAACAAATACATAATTTTATTTAAAATCTTTTTATAACTTATTTGTTATTAAAAAACAAAACTTCGCTATTTACTTAAAAAATCAGTTTTTAAGGACAAAAACTTCATAAACTTTAAATTGCTTCCGTTTAGAAACTGATTTTTGAAGTCTAACTCCGCTCTCGTGGGGAGGCAAAACGAAAGATTACAAGTCAGCCGATTTTTTAAAAAGCGTATATATTTCGTTTATTTATTAAAATAACTTGCGTAATCATCCGTTTTGCCTCCTCGGGCTAGGAGCAAAGTGTAGTATGGAAAAATCCTTCTAAACTGAGGTAAGATCCAGAGTGCCCCTTTTTGGGAAGCTTGATTTTTCCCTACAAAACCAAAGATTACTTAAGTACGGTGATAAATATTTCAAAAAATACAAAAGAATGGTGAATGCACATACTTGTACACTACATAAAACTGAATTCTCAGTGAGTTCTATTTTCAAAAGAAATCAAAACGACTCGCATGTGTCCAATAATATTATTAAATATTTTGTTGATTTGTATGTTCAGAGTCCTCGTCTGAAAAATCATTTGTAAATAAACAAAGCTGAAAACCCCTACCATTGTAACGTTTCTGAATTTGTATGTTCACATAGTTTCAATCTAAGAATTCACATGTGAATACATACCAGTGAGATTGTGTCTCAAGTACGAACACTAAGCTGGATACTCTAACCAGACTAGATGGGTTCTTGTTCTGGAATCCGGTAAGACAAAAAAAAAACACAAGAAAAAATATACTGTAACATAATAAACTGATCATTTAGAGAAAGGAAAATTGATGTTCTTTATTCTATGCTAATTCAACATTTGAGAGGTTAAGGAAAGCTTTAATTCAACTCTCAGATATCTATGTATCTCATATAGAGATCTAGTGTAAGTCGAAGGAGAGGCCACTTGTTTGCTGAGACTTTACACTAAAGTAAAATGAACAAAAATGAGAAAAGATACTCTTGCAAAGTTTGTAGAACTGCATTTCTACATCGTGCCAATCTGACAGCACACATGCAAATACACACAGGTGAGAAGCCCTATTCTTGCAAGGTTTGTGGTACTGCCTTATCACAAAATACAAGTTTGAAACGGCACATGCGAATACACACAGGTGAAAAACTCTATTCTTGCAAAGTTTGTGGAACTGCATTTTTAGAGCATTCTACTCTGAAAACTCACATGCGAATACACACAGGTGAGAAACCATATTCTTGTGAAGTTTGTAGTACTAACTTTTCACTCAGTTCTAATTTGAAAAAGCACATGCGAATTCACACAGGGGAGTTTGAATTACCTACTAGACACTATCCTCGAGTGTCTTCGGTCTCTCTGTACAAGGGTTTGTCAGGACAACCTGACATGAGGATACTTACCCCTACAAGTAAACCCTGACCAAATATTTAAAATTACATAGTATCCGCAGCACAAATAAGATCCCTTCATACGAGGAATAGTGCATCTTCTCCTAGTGATGTTACCTCAAGTAACACCACGTAGCTGGATACTCCACCAGACTAGATGAATTCTTGTCCTGGAATCCGGTAAGACAAACAGACTACAACAAAGATATATTACTACATACTTGACTGGTCAGTTGGGGAGAGAAGAAATTATTCTTGACTCTTTTACTAACTCAATGCTTGAGAAATAGAGGAGAATTTTAATAGAATACTCGGGTATCTATGTATCTCATATAGAGATCAAGTGTTAGCCCCAGGAAGGGGCCCCTTGATTTCTGAGATCTTCGACTGAAGTAAAATTAAACATTAAGTGAGAAACCTTATTCTTGTAAAGTTTGTGGAACGGCATTTTCAGAGATTTACAGTCTTAAATCTCACATAAGAATACACACAGGTGAGAAACCCTATTCTTGTGAAGTTTGTGGTACTGCATTTTCACACAATACAAGTTTGAAAAAGCACATGCGAATACACACAGGTGAAAAGCCCTATTCTTGTAAAGTTTGCGGTACTGCATTTTCACGCGATACAAGTTTGAAACAGCACATGAGAATACACACAAGTGTTAGCCCCAGGAAGGGGCCCCTTGATTTCTGAGAACTTCGACTGAAGTAAAATTAAACATTAAGTGAAAACTCCTATTTTTGCAAAGTTTGTGGAACTGCATTTTCACAGCATCCCAATCTGAAAACTCACATGCGAATACACACAGGTGAGAAACCCTATTCTTGCAATATTTGTGGAACTGCATTTTCACAGCATTCTACTCTAAAAAATCACATGCGAATACACACAGGGGAGTTTGAATTACCTACTAGACACTATCCTCGAGTGTCTTCGGTCTCTCTGTACAAGGGTTTGTCAGGACAACCTGACATGAGGATACTTACCCTACAAGTAAACCCTGACAATATATTCAAATTACATAGTACCTGCAGCACAAATAAGATCCCCTCGTACGAGGAATAGTGCATCTGCTCCTTGTGATGTTACCTCAAGTAACACCACGTGCTGGATACTCCACCAGACTAGATGAATTCTTGTCCTGGAATCCGGTAAGACCAACAGACCACAAGAAAGATATACTATGACATATTGACTGGTCAGTTGGGGAGAGAAGAAATTATTCTTAACTTTTTACTAACTCAATGCTTGAGAAATAAAAGAGAATTTTAATAGAATACTCGGGTATCTATGTATCTCATATAGAGATCAAGTGTTAGCCCCAGGAAGGGGCCCCTTGATTTCTGAGAACTTCGACTGAAGTAAAATTAAACATTAAGTAAGAAACCATATTCTTGCAAGGTTTGTGGAACTGCATTTTCACAGCATTCTACTCTGAAAACTCACATGCGAATACACACAGGTGAGAAACCTTATTCTTGTGAAGTTTGTAGAACTAAATTTTCACTCAGTTCCAATTTGAAAAAGCACATGCGAATACACAATGGTGAAAAACCCTATTTATGTAACGTTTGTAAAACCCAATTTCGATACATTTCTTCTTTGAAAAAGCACATGCGAATGCACACAGAGGAGAAACCTTATTCCTGTTAAGTTTGTGGAACTGCGGTTTCAGAGAGTGCCAGTCTTAAATCACACATGAGAATACACACAGGTTAGAAACCCAATTCTTGTAAAGTTTGTGGTACTACATTTTCACAAAGTGCCAGTTTAAAAAGGCACATGCGGAGACACACATGTGAAAGATGCAGTGTCGCTCACGGAACTCAACCAGATCACATATGCAGCTGGGCTTTATATCGATAGGATAACATTCCCTCAAAAGAACGTTAAAAAGCGATTTAATCCCAGAGCTTCCAAAACTACACCTGCATGGAAGCTCAAGCTGCAAAAAGAATTAAACCTCCATCGGAAAGATATGAGCCAAATAAAACAGTTCCTTGCAGCTCCCACAACAGAAGAGAGACTGAAAAACACCATCAGCAGACTCCATGCAAAGTACCACACCACCAGCAGTGAGGAACTAAACAACATTGTCAGGGAGCTGGAAGGCAAGATACCAGCACTTGCTAAAAGAATAAAAACCGAGGAAAATAAGAAGGCCCAGTCCCAGAACAAACAGTTTGAAGCAAACCCTAGAGTGTTCTATAGAACTATAATAAGGGATACCATTACTGTAGAAAAACCACCTGAAGAACAAGACCTGGAGAACTACTGGCGACCCGTCTTTGAGTGTGAGGGAGTATACAACCAAGAGGCCCAGTGGATTGGAGACATACAGAGGATAAATGAGACCAAGCCCACAATGCCGGAGCCAGTGATTACAACAGAAGCGAGTAAAAAAAACTAGCTCCGTTTGCTAACCACAAGAAACCTTGCATTGACAATGTCTCCCATTCTTGGTTAAAGCAGTTGACTGCACTCCATGGCCACTACAGTAAATGCTTCAACAGACTACTGAGGGGTGAAGAGGCAACACCACCATGGCTCACTAAGGGAGACACAAGCCTCATACCAAAACAAAAGAGACACAATACCCAAATAAATACAGACCCATATGCTGTCTCAGTACCACCTACAAGCTCTTTACTGGTCTGGTAGCCGATAGCATCTACAACCATCTCTCCTCTGGGAACTACCTAGAAGATCAACAAGCTGGCTGTAGGAGACGATGCTTTGGTACCAAGGACCAGTTATTGATTGACAAAACAATTTTAGAGGATTGTAGGAAGCGGCATAGAAACCTGAGCATGGCATGGATTGATTATCAGAAGGCCTATGACAGCGTGCCCCACTCATGGCTACTACGGTACCTTGACCTGTATAATATCAACCCAATAATTAAAAAACAATGACAACCCACATAAAAATGTGGCAAACCAACATCTCACTAAGCCACAGCCATGGAAAGATTACCATCCCTAACATTAATAGCAGAAGGGGAATCTTCCAAGGAGACAGCCTATCCCCGTTGCTCTTCTGCCTGGCAATAGACCCACTTACTAAGCTTCTCAACAACAGGAGAGAGGCCTACAACCTGGGTCAGGGACGCCAGAGAGATCCATCCAAGAAAATCAACTACCTTCTCTTCATGGATCACCTTAAGCTGTATGCAAGCTCTGACACTGAATTGCAGCAGCTCCTGCAGGTTGTACACACATTTTCCAAAGACATTGGAATGAAATTTGGCTTGGATAAATGCGCCAAGTGCTCCCTCAGGGCTGGGAAAAAGATTCAGACAGACAATCTACAGCTAGATGAGGAAAATGAGATACAAGATCTCGAAGAGCAGGAGTCCTATAAATACCTTGGCATTGAGGAAAATGACACCATCCAACATGCCAGGATGAGAGAGAAAATTGGCAGAGAGTATGTACGCCGTGTCAGAAAGATCTGCAAAACACAGCTTACGAACAAAAATAAAAATAACTGACATTAACTAACTTGCAATGCCAGTAATTACGTACAGCTTTGGCATCATTGATTGGCCTCAACAAACCATCAACAGGCTAGATGTAAAGACTCGAAAAATGTTAACCCTCCATAGGGTCATCTATAGAAATCAGTGTCTGCCAAGACTGTACTTGCTCAGAAGAGAGGGAGGATTGGGTCTATCAGAGATAAACCACCAGCACAGAGCCACTATTGTCAGCATTGGCCAGTACCTAAGAAGCTCCTTAAACCCCAGCCTAGCAATGGTACGTGAACACCAAGATTCAAGGGCCAGCAAAACAAATTCCATCTCAAAGTTGGCCAAGCATTTTGGACAAGGCTGTCATATAGATGAGGCAGAAACACCAAAAAATCCTGCCATAGAGATAGCCCAAAAGAGCCGCAAGAGATACACCCAGACTTTTAAGAACAGGTGCATTGATGAGTGGTCAGGACAGAAACGTGCCACATACTTCCTCGATGAACTATCCAAGGACTATATTGATAAGGAAGGGTCCTTGGACTGGCTAAGAAGGGGAGCCCTCCACTACGACCAGGAGAGGCTTATAATGGCCGCACAAGACCAGGACCTGATGACAAATGCGTTTAAAAAGATGGCTGGTCTCAGCCAGGACAACAAGTGCAGGTTTTGCCACACTGAAGTGGAGAGTGTGAGCCACCTGATATCGAGTTGCAAAATCATGTTGGCAGATGACTCCTATACAGCACGACATAATGGAGTGTGCTGATACCTCCACTGGACCATCTGTAAGAAACTGAATATCAGATGTAGCAGCAGGCACTGGGAACATCTACCTGAGAGAACTGTGGGGAATGAGACATACACCATCCATTATTACCATGAAATCCCCACAGCTACCTATCTGGAAAACGCAGCTGTCAAACCTGACATTGTAATATGGAACAAGAGAGAGAGAGAGAGTGGCAACTTTAGTTGAGGTCAATGTCCCTAATGATGGGGGCCTAAATAGAGCTGAAAGGGAAAAAATAACAAAATATCAGGGTCTAATGTATGATATGAAAAGAAACTGGAACCTCAAAGAGATCTCTATCATTCCAGTTATCATAGGAGCCACTGGACTCATGAAGAAGAACTTGAAAAAGTATTTAGCCAGTATACCTGGTGAACCAAGTGCAAGAGAAATCCAAACAACTGCACTCAAGGGAACAGCCAGAATCCTGAAAAGAGCTTTCGGTTGGAGTCTGTAAATAGCGGGTGACTGTATGGCATCTGGAAGAATGCCCCGTCCCCAGCAAATGAATGAAAATAAAAATAAAAAAAAGAGTGAAAGATTTGTATTTGGAGTTTTAATAACCTACTAGACACTATCCTCGAGTGTCTTCGGTCTCTCTGTACAAGGGTTTGTCAGGCCAACCTGACATGAGGATACTTACCCCTACAAGTAAACGCTGACCAAATATTCAAATTACATAGTATCCTGCAGCACAAATAAGATCCCCTCGTACAAGGAATAGTGCATCTTCTCCTAGTGATGTTACCTCAAGTAACACCACGTGCTGGATACTCCACCAGACTAGATGAATTCTTGTCCTGGAATCCGGTAAGACCAACAGACCAAAAGAAAGATATACTATGACATATTGACTAGTCAGTTGGGGAGAGGAGGAATTTATTATTCTTAACTTTTTTACTAACTCAATGTTTGAGACATAAAGGAGAATTTTTATAGAATATTCGGGTATCTATGTATCTCATATAGAGATCAAGTGTTAGCCCAGGAAGGGGCCCCTTGATTTCTGAGAACTTCGACTGAAGTAAAATTAAACATTAAGTGAGAAACCATATTCTTGTAAAGTTTGTGGAACTGCATTTTCACAGCGTACCAGTCTGAAAAATCACATAAGAATACACACATGAGTCAAAAAGAATAAATCAACTCTTTGCGACTAATCCTAGGATGGTGTATCGGAGCCTCATATGAGACTAAATAAAAGTCCACTCTCCTCCTACTCAAGAAGAAGTGGAAAACTACTGGAAGCCACTCTATGAGGACCCCAAACAACACCAGGAAAAAGAATGGATCAACACCATTAAAGAGGATAACAAGGAGAAACCAAAGATGCCAGCCCTGGAAATTACCAAAGAAGTTGTCTGCAGGAAAGTAGCCCAGTACAGTAATTTCAAGACCCCAGGAATTGACAATGTCCCAAATTTTTGGCTAAAAAACTGACAGCACTTCATCATTACTATGCCAAGGCATTCAATAGAATCATCAGTGGTGATGAGGAGCCACATGAATGGCTTACTGTAGGCAACACGTCCCTTATTCCCAAAAGTAAGGAGACGCATTTGGTTAACAAATACAGGCCTATCTGCTGCCTAACAACAACCTATAAGCTGCTAACAGGGATTATTGCTGATGCAACATATGAACATCTAGCTGCCGGCGACTACCTTGAAAGTGAGCAGAAGGGATGTACCAGGAAAAGACTTGGCACAAAAGACCAACTCCTTGTAAACAGAACAATTCTGGAAGACTGTAAAAAGAGGCAGAGAAACCTCTCAATGGCTTGGATTGATTACAAAAAGGCCTTTGATAGTATACCTCACTCCTGGATACTCCGCTTTTTGGACTTGTACAATGTCCACAAGATATTAGGTCATTCCTCCAAATGCAAATAACCAGATGGCGTACATCAATCACACTTCACCATATGGAAGGAAAAATTCAGACTCCAAACGTTAAGATTCAGAGAGGAATATTCCAAGGAGACAGCCTCTCACCGCTTCTCTTTTGCCTCACAATGGATCCACTGAGTAAGCTACTTAAACGATCCAATGCTGGATACAACCTTAGCAGAGGCACAAAGAAGGATGAAAATAAAAAATAAATCACCTCCTCTTTATGGAGGAACTCAAACTCTATGCAGAATCTGAGAAACAACTAGTCTCTCTGATAGAAATTGTAAAAGATTACACAGAAGACATCTGCATGGAGTTTGGATTCGAAAAATGCGTTAAATGCACAATAAAGAAAGGGAAAAAGACAGCATAAGAACATCTTAATATTAACACTGGCCCTATTGAAGACCTAGGAGAAGATGCTGTCTATAAATACATTGGAGTAGAGGAGAATGAGACGCTTGAGCACGGAAAGATGAGAGAGAAGGTACAGAGAGAATATATTAAGCGCCTGAAAAAAATCCTCACATCTGAACTCTCATCAAAAAATAAAATAACTGCCATAAACCAACTGGCAATACCTGTCGTTTCCTACAGGTTCGGCATTATAGATTGGCCACAAGGCTACATCAACAAACTAGACACAAAAACTCGGAAAATGCTTGCCTTAAACAAAGTCATTTATCGACATCAGTGTATGGACAGGCTATACTTACCGCGAAGAGAAGGTTGTCTGGGCCTCATTGAGATCAGCCATGCCTACCGAGCCTCAATGGTCAGTGTGGGACAATATATAAAGAGCTCCTGTGATAAAAAAATGAGAATGGTTAATGTACATCACACCAAATACCTTCCTCAGCAGACCTCAACAACAAAACTAGCCGATAATTTCAGTGGTAACACACTGGAGAACACTAGCGAAGATGATAACAACCCAGCAACCCTGATCGCGCGCAAGAAGAGGGAGGAGTACACGAAAAAGGAGCTGAAGACCCGACTAGAAGGATGGCGAAATAATAAAAGAGCAGGAAAGTTCATTGAAGAACTTAACCAGAGCTATATCGACAAGGAGGCTTCACTACAATGGCTCAAGAGTGGCAACTTCCCGTTCGATGAGGAACGGATACTAACCGCAGCACAAGACCAAGGCCTACTTACTAATGGGTTTAAGAAAATGGCGGGTCTACAAAAAACTGACCAGTGCAGGTTCTGCCACTGCCATTGAAAGTCCAAGCCACCTAATGTCTGGATGAAAGATTCTTTTAGCTGATAACCATTACACTGCCCGCCACAACAAAGTATGTAAATACATACATTGGAAGATCTGCGGAGAGATGCAGCTAGAAAGATCACTGAACATCTGGGAACATGAACCCCCATCCATAACATCGAATGGAAAAGTGACAGTGTTCTATGATGAAGACATACGGGCGGGCAGATACATAAAAGACAAGGCTATCAAACCAGACATTATCATCTGGAACAAACCAGAAAAAACTGATCTCATCATTGATGTAACCGTCCCAAATGACTATGGCTTCAATAGAGCCGAACGGGAAAAAATAACAAAATACCAAGATCTCAAAAATGATTTAAAAGTAACATGGTCCCTCGATGAAATAAACATTATACCGGTTGTAGTGGGGGCAACTGGTCTGGTGAAAAAAAATCTAAGTAAATACTAAGAAACAATCCACGGAAAACCAAATTTTAGGGAAGTACAGATAGCAGCCCTAAAAGGAACAACATCTATCCTTAAGAGAGCCCTTGGATATAAATTTTACTTATAGGAAACTCAAGTGTTAGCCTCAAGAATAGGCCCCTTGATCTCTTTAGATAAACTAAATTAAAATGAAAAAAAAAAGTGAGAAACCATAATCTTTCAAATTTTGTGAAACTGCATTTCTCCATTGTGTCATTCTAAAAATTCACATGCTAATACACATCCTCGGATATAAATTTTAGAAAAAGGAAATTTAATGTTATAAGTTTTTTACATACTCAATGTTTAGAACTAAACGAGAATTTAATGGATATTCAAATATCTATGTATCTCATAGAGAGATCAAGTGTTAGTCCCAAACACAGGTGATTACAAATAATAGTTTCGCCACTTGTCAAAACTTAAAAGTTTAAAGCATCTGATCTCCTGTTGTAAGGTTCTGCTTTAGGACGACTACTGCACAATGCAAAATAAAAGAATGTGTATACATTTCTACTGGACCATCCATCAAAATGTGCCTCCGATGTAGCATAAAGTCCTTGGAAAATATACCAAAAAGAATTGTGGCAAATAAGTCATACACCACCCAATATGACTATACAATCTTAAAAGCTACATTCTTTGAAAGTGCAGCTGGTAAACCTGACATAGTTATGTAAGACAAGAGGGAGAGATCAATGTGTTTTTCCGAAATAAAATAATTAGCTCATCAGTAAAAAGCACAGAGGATTACTGATCCAGTAAAATATCTATTAATACATTTCTTATACAAGAATATCCAATTTGCTGTGTTAGAAATTAAGTCACCTTAAATGTTTTAATGTACAACTACATTAGTATAAAAATAGGGGAAAATGTATTCATTAAATATTTAAATTCTTAATAAAAACAGGTCCATTCATTATTATGGGCATTATGTGTTAGAAATATATAGAATATATCTTGTCTTTCTACACACCCTTGTAGCAGTTTGTGACTTATTTAAAAAAAAATTTGATTAACATGGTTCACCCCAAACAAGGCAGGCCGCCACTGTAGACGTGAGGGGTTAGTATTCTATGGACGTCCGGCATTAATGCAGACCTCCACGGTATCCTGGATAGGACTGGTGATGGTATAATGTAATAATTCGTCATTTTATAGAAAAGAGTTGCAGAAGCTATATAATCCCTGAAGTGGATGGACGATTAACATTTCTTAAGGCTTTGGAAAGTAAAGAAATACTACATAATAACATTTAAACTCGTTCTACATGTCGCCCCCTGATTATTCTTTTTGTGTGTCCTCAACAAAATCAATATTACAAAAATGTGCCTATATTCCCTTCGAGAAAATTCTGGAAATGAATAAATT